>JALIGW010000001.1:207158688-207638688 GCA_023053685.1 Diadophis punctatus similis
AAAAGAAAGGAAGTGGATGGAAGAAACGACAGGGTTTTAAGTACAGCTAAATATCCTGAGTTTCAATACAGGGCTGATTAGCTCCCAATGCAACACTAAACAGAGTTTATAAACCAGAGAGGCACCAACGTCACAGTCAATTTGATTTTATAAATGCAGGGAGCAAGGAAAGGCTCTTGTAACTCAGGCCTAAATGAGAGATTGGACGTCAAAGCAGAAATGCAGGGAATGGTTATCTACTTATCCAAGGGAAGATAACTAGATCATACTTTGACTATACTCACAACCAGAAACTGGTCACCTGATCTAATTGTCCTCCTCCCAAAGTGGATGTGAAATGGAAAGATTTTACACATTTTTTTTGCTATTGGTTTAACACCACTCTCCGCCCAGGGGTGAAATGCTACCAGTTCGGGCATACCGGTAGTGGTGGCCACCAGTGGTTTGGAGAACCGGTAGCGGCGGCAGCACAAGTCTCTGCCCACCCACCCGGACATTGCCGTTTTCTTGTTTTTAACCCTCTGTGCATGTGCAAAGCCTTCTGCGCATGTGCAGAGTGAAAAAGCGCATGTGACGGTGGCACGCGCGCAAAGCATACACTTCTGAACCAGTAGGGAAGGTAAGTAGATTTCACGCTGTCCCCACCCCAAAACCTTGTCTGTCATCCAGCTTGGGAAATGAAAAAAGAAGACTGGTTAAATTCTGAGCTATAACTTTGATCGCATTTGTTGTTGTTGCAGGTGTTGGTGTGATGCAGTATTGGGGAAACAGACTGTAAATATCTCCTTTCTACAAGACTTTGTTGTCCATCATTCTTTTCCCTCTAAGGATGTCTGAGAATGGCAAATTCACACTGTTCTCAACTTCCACAGTAAATTTTTTAGTCTCGTGTTGATCCTTTGGGTGGTCCAGAAATTTAATCAACTCCTTTTTTCCTTGCGGCCAAACAGGCAAGTATCGATATATATGTTAGCCAGCTCTTTGGCTGCAGGGAATCGAATTCTAAAGCTGCCTTCTGAAATTCTTCCATAAAGATATTGTTAAAAATTGTTAACAATGGCTACCCTTTAGCTGCTCCAAAATTCCATTCATCATAGCTCCATTTGATAACAGAGAATAATTATGTAATGTCAAAACTCCTGCGATAATGTTATCATCATGTCTCAGGCTTTAAGACATCAAAACATTGCTGGGATTTTCTTTTATAAAATGTTCTGTTTTTCCCAATGAAAAAAGTTCAGAGATGTTTCTCAGTATATTGTGATAGTCTATATGTAAATGAGGCTTTTACTTCCAGCATTCAGGTTTTTCCATCTTAGTTTGGAGGCTAACACAGAAACATACATTCCTATTCTTCTGAATAGGAAGAAAAAATAATAATTACCATTTCTTTTGTTCAATATGTACATCTTAAAGGTTTCTAGGTGGGAATATTGTGATCTTAACTTTCACCGCCAGATGGCAGTAAATTTCCAGACTGAGTTTGATATCAACTCTAAAAAGACTTGTGTTCGCTATTTCCAAGCCCAGACGAAGCAGACCAGAAATAACAGAATAGAAAAAAGGGAATTATTTATGGCAGTCTTCATAACTGAACTGTTGTGATATTTCTGGTGAAGCAGCATCCCCGTTTTATTCAATATCAACTAGGTGTAACAATTGAAGCAATATCTGGTTGTCAAATTATATTCATTGGCTTCCTTTGATGCAAGTATTTATTTTATTTTTATTTATTTATTTTACTTTGTCAAGCATGTATGAGAAAACAATTATAAGTATGAACATAACATATAAACATATAAGTAGAAACAGGTAAAGTATATGCCTAAGAAATGAGTACGAATAATGGGGAGCAGTAGGACAGGGACAGTAGGCACGCTGGTGCGCTTATGCACGCCCCCTTACAGACCTCTTAGGAATGGGGTGAGGTCTCAATCATCGTCTTGACTCTCCTTTTCATCTTTTGCTGAACAGAAAGTCTAAATATTATGCTGTAATGTTACTCCCCCCCCCCACCATTTGGGTTAGTCTCCAGTGGTGAGGAAGACCTCAGGAAAATGATTGCTGACAAGGATGGACCTCCTCTTTCAATTGTGGTCTTCCCTAGAATCAGCAAAGGGCTACAAGCCGTGGCTTTAAATTTCTTGCAGTGTGCCTGGAATTGTACTATAATTCAAATGCACACCTGTCCAGAGTTGGTTATGAGATGGGTGGCTATATAAATGTGTTAAACAAATAAAATAGTAGCAGCTCCTAGCTGCTAGTACCCAGGACAGGCAACAACGGCAATGATTTATGCCAGAATCTCAGCAGCTGCCCCAAGTTGCCAGATACTAATGGCAGGCTGGCCAACAATTCTATGTTAGTGTTAAACATAACATATTTGGGGAATTTGCACAGCAGGATGGCAAGTTCATCCATTCTTCATTTTTTTGTTTTTGGGAACGAAATATAATTACCCTGCCTATTATCCAACACCAGTTTTGTTCCTTCCCTTCTGTGCTGGCATGATTCTGTGGGGCTTGCATGGATGTTTGCTATGGCCCTAGGATTCTGTACACTCTTTATTGCCTTCCAAGCACACTTGATGATGGCTTGGCATCCAAATCCTGCTCAGTTAGCAGGCCAAAGAGGATAAAGAGAAAAGAGAAACAACTGTATAAAAGCCCCTGCAAATGTCAGAAACACCCCACACTCTATGTGTTCTAGCCTGGTTTCTTCAGGCCCTGAATTGCCTTACGGTTTATTCTTTCTTCCCGAATGCAATAAAATGTTTCTCTTGCTACTCGACCTGGGAACATAGCTAGAAGTTTCAGTGATGGGAAATGGGAATATAAGATGCTCGTTATTTTAATTTTATACTTCCTGTTGGCAGCCAGGGCTCTAAGAGTCCTTTCTGGAGCTGCAGAGGAATAGCCTTGGTAGTGTTTCATGTGGTATTCAACCAGTGATGTCAGCATCCATTAAATACAGTGATGTAATTGATCCTGACCTTCATCAGCACCTTCAAAATGCCAAGGTACCTGTGGGGATGCGGGTGCCTGCAATCTCTTTCTCTCCTCTCTATTGCATTGTAAGTTCAGACACCTCCATATCACAAGCCAAAGAATTTGAGTCCCGTTTTATATCCACATCTCTCTTTATGGCCTGAATTCATCTCAAGCAAATCCGTAAGAGTTGGAACCAATCTCTCTAAGACCATTGCTATTTTAGATAATATACAGTGCTGTCTCAAAGTTTGAAAATATGTTTAAAAAATACCTGCCCGGTCCCCATATATTTCAGTTGCCTTTGCTTATAAATTCCAGTCCCTTTAAAATTGGTCTATACAGATAATTGACAATAGTTAGATCTTTTCATTGTATCAATCATACTGAGGTTGCTCTTTAAGTCTTGCTATTCATGTTGAAGGATAGGATTTACAGGATCCCAAATAAATAAATAAAATCCCAGGTTGGAAGGCCTATTTGGACTCTGGAGGGATTACAAAAAGATACAAATGCTACTTTACAAAACACACTGCTGTGCAAAATAAATAATGTTGACTTTTTTTTTTGCTCCTCCCAGAGCTTCTAAGTAGAATAATACTGAGTGAACATCAAGAAATCAGTGTTAGGAACAAAACTGGGGGCCAATGTAAAAAGAAAAAAAAATTGTGAAATGGGAATCTTTCTATCTATTTCCGTGTGTGTTCATATACTGTAATTTAAATTGGAAGCAGTCTGTTCTCATCTGAACATGGTTTGCATGTTGAAAAAAGGAGCAAAATGCCTTTAATATCCTATAAATGCAGCTGGACTGCGTTAAACCAGCTGAATGACTTCGCCATGACTTCATTACTTTGTCTTGTTCTTAAAAAAGAGAAGCAATGCAGTGATCTCTGTCAGCCAAATATTTTTCTAATCCCCTATCAGATATGGGAGGCTCTTCGAAGATCATGAGGGCGATGCTAATAAAATGCAGTCTCATCTTTCTTTCTCGAAAAACATGTTAAAAAAAAAACACACACACACACCCCAGGTTGGGAGATACTGTGTCTTCCTGTGAATTTGCACAAAGCTTCCAACCTGCTTTTCGTTTTATGGTCTGCATGAAGAGAATGCACCCTGCTTCATCTCATGGGTGTGGAAATGTTTGAAAATATTTGTAAACAGGCAGAGGTCATGGGTTAGGAATCACTTTCAGTTGTGGCTTTTGGACATGAGCCTGCCACATGTTTTAGGACATTTATTACTATGGGGTTCAGGACCCAGACAGGCAGTGCAAATGCTGAAAGTGCATTCACTGCAAATATATGTGAAACAGACTTTTGTGTTTGTTCGAGTCCAGCTGGAAAATGAGGAGCTGAAAGCGGACTAAGGCCATGCTGCAAAAGTGTAATCCAAGGAGCAGGGGGTATCCAACCTTGGCAACTTGAAGTCAACCTTGGCAACTTGTGGACTTCAATTCCCAGAATTCCCCAGCCAGCATAGCTGTCAATGAACTCTAAACTTATAGCAGAGGTGGGATCCTACCTCTGATTGCCGGTGCGGTTAATCGCTGAGTTCGGCGCAGAGCCGAAGACTCTGCTCCCGTTCGCAGAACGGGAGCTTTCCCCGGGCGCTTTCCCCGCCCGCATGGATGCCGCCAATTGCGTTCTTTTGCCCTCTGCGCATGCCCAAAGCGTTCCGCATGCGCAGAGGGCAAAAGAACGCAATTGGCGGCATCCATGTGGGCGGGGAAAGCGCCCGGGGAAAGCTCCCGTTCCGTGAACGGGAGCAGAGTCTTCGGCTCTGCGCCGAACTCAGCGATTAACCGCACCGGCAATCAGAGGTAGGATCCCACCTCTGACTTATAGCCATGGCTGGCTGGGGAATTCTCGGAGTTGAAGTCCACAGGTCTTAAAGTTGGACATCCTTGATCTGCAGCCTCCAAAAAGATCCAAACGTTATGGAGATAAGTCAGTGGATGGGTGGAATAGTCCATTCAGTTTTGCACTTTAATAGAACTTTTTTATTTTCTGTTTCATTGCACCAGTGGTGGGTTCCTACAGGTGCGGTCCACTCTATAGCACCGGTAGCGGCCCGCTGGTGATGTCACAGTACTGGTGCGGTCGGTTGCCAACACCTGGGTGCCGCCATTTTTTTAAAAAATATTATTTTAAATTTTTTAAAAAAATTTCTTCTGTGCATGCCCAGAAGCCGAGCTTCCGGCACTGCGCATGTGCTGCCTTCCTACCCCACAGTGAGTCCAAGCAGGGGAGGATGGTTGAGGGAGCGCGTGAGACGCTGAAAGAACGGGCGGCAGGAGCTATCTCCATTCCCCTCCCTTCAGCAGTGCGAGAAGCCACGAACACGCGGTGATGATCCTAGGCATTTTCGCACATTTGAGGCTTCTCGAGCTGCTGAGGGGAGGGGGGATGGGCGGCAGGACCTATCTCAGTTCCCCTCCCTTCAGCAGTCTGAGAAGCCACGCCCACCCAGTCACATGACTGGCAAACCACACCCACAAAATAAGCCATGCTCACAGAGTGGTAGTAAAAAAAATAGGAATCTGCCCCTGCATTGCACCCACACTAGTGCCAAATTAAAGCTTTTATTAGCATAAGCATATCACAGGACAATGCTACTCCTTGTAGACATTAGAACAAGAAGGGATTTAGCAAAAGAACAAAAGGCACATTTTAAAGAGTACATGTGAGGTCTCTATCTCCCTCGTTCCATCTTCATTGGGAGTTTCCACACTATCTACATTGCTCAAATTGGATGAGGTTTGTAGAGGTTCTTTCTCTACTCCTTCAGCCAGGCATTTAGGCAAAGCCAAAAGAAAGAAAATGCCTCCTCCATTTTGGTAATTGAAAAATAATAAAAATATAAGATTTCAGTCTAACATCCAGTAGCTGACTTAGTAGTGGACCGTGGACAAGATGTAAGCAATCTGAGGCATGATACAGATTAGAGCTCTCAAGAAACAACTGGCCTTACTCTGAAAATACCTGCTTAAAATGATATTTATTTTATGAGAAATGTATCCCAGCAAAGAGAAACCTGGGTGTGTGTGTATTGGGATAAGTGAAAAAGGACTGGATTCCAAAAGTAAGTGTAATCCAAGGAGCAATAAACTCATCTGAACTGAGGACTGAACTTTGTGGAAAAATAAGTTGTGAAAGGGATCGGGCAAGGCTTGGAGCATATCCAAAACTCTAATGCTGATTAATGGCTTATTTAATGACATTATACATCTGCATGTGATCGATCCCCCCACCCTCCCCAGCCCTGGAAAATCCTGAATCTGGAGAGGCTCCTCTTCTCTTTCCACCAGTCAGAAGACTGGAAGACTCTAAGAAAAAGCTTCCTAGCTATTTAATAAAAAGTGTTTACATAGGAATTTAGACAAAACTGTTAGGTTATAGTCACTTGACTGGGTCGGTTACAATCATGCATCAGCCTTTTTTTTTTTTACATCGCCAGGAAAAAGCTGGAGAAAAGTTGTCTATGGAGAGTCCCAGTCATCCAGGTCATAGTTGGTGCTTTTTCAAAAGGCAACTGGGCTGTTTTCCCCCTGAGGAAGACGTTTTGCTTTTCATTCAAGTAGCTTCATCAGTTCTGGCATTCTGAGACTACTCCTGGAGACATTCTTATATAAGACATTCTCCTTTCCTAGAAATACTTTTCAAAAATAGAGATGTTGCTTCAAAAGAACATGCTGGAAATAGATCATCCTATCAGCTGTATTGGGACATTCTAACTGCTACAGAGGTGGGAGGCAGGGGTGAAATCCAGCAGGTTCTGACAGGTTCCGGAGAACCGATAGCGGAAATTTTGAGTAGTCCGGAGAACCGATAGCGAAAATTTTGAGTAGTCCGGAGAACCGATAGCGGAAATTTTGAGTAGTCCGGAGAACCGGTAGCGGAAATTTTGAGTAGTTTGGAGAACCGGTAGCGGAAATTTTGAGTAGTTCGGAGAACCGTCAAATACCACCTCTGGCTGGCCCCAGAGTGGGATGGGAATGGAGATTTTGCAGTATTCTTCCCTGGGAGTGGGGAGGGAATGGGGATTTTGCAGTATCCTTCCCCTGCCATGCCCACCAAGCCACACCCACCAAGCCACACCACGCCCACCAAGCCACGCCCACAGAACCAGTAGTAAAAAAAATTGGATTTCACCACTAGGTGGGAGGTGCCAGAAGGGGCATGAGTTTGGGATGACCAATATACCCCAGCTGCAGGCATCATGTTGTTGATGTTACCATGTTTAACTCAGTTTTCTCTATTACTCTGCAAACCAAAACTCTCTTATTTTCATTTATGCACTGCTTAAGTTTGCTTAAGGTTTTTTTTTAAAGGAATTGAAGCCTTTCCTGACCATGATCAGAAAAGTAAAAAGTAAGGTAGTTCTTTCTTCTTTCTAGTTTTCCATTAGTTGTCAATTCATAGTCAGTTTAAAAGAAAAACCAGTTTAATTACTAATTCCAATAATAATTCGGCCTAGTCAATAGTCCTTCAAATTTTCTTGGAGTTCTTTTTGGGGGGGGTATTCTTCTGGAGCACCTAATGAGATTTGGCCTTGAGGGAATTGTTTAATATTGATTTATTGTTTAACAGTGACTTGGTTTTCTTCTGTTGCGCTTTGACCAGTATTTATTCATTAATTTTTTATGCTGCTTAACTCCCCTACACGGTGACTCTAGGCGGCTTACAGGTGATGCTGAGGGATTACTTTTCATCACCTAGGCCAGGGCTGTCAAACTCACGGCCTGTGGGCCGGATGCGTCATGCGCTGGCCACGCCCATGCCCAGTTTAGCGAAGGGGAAAAAAGTCGCGATACATCACGTGATGACACGAGTTTGACACCCCTGACCTAGGCCATTGACTGATTTTATTGCCCATGTAACTATCATGCTGTTTGTGACAAAATGGAGATGTTACTGGAGAATAAGCAACTGGACTATGAGATGGAAGTTCAGCCTCTTTTGGGCAGGATTGCACCTTCTTACATCACCTTGGAGCACAGGTGTCTTCAGAAGCTATCAACGATATCAATATATCATTGATAGCTTCTGAAGACACTTGTGCAACTGGGAGATTAAGCTCCTGCTCCTTTTAACATATGCTTGATACATATGATGCGTATTAAAAAAATGGGTGGAATTTCTACCCTCCATCTGCACCCATGTTTTGGGTGTCATTGGTAGCCCCTATGGATACCCTTGCTCTGGTGTGCTTTCGATCTTTACCTTTCACTGAATTCTAAAATAATAGCTAGGATGGGAACTGGGTTGATACAATTATACTGCATTAGGAGATTTGACAATAGTGATCCATGTCTTGGTGCAACCTATCTTGGCTATTGATTTATCGCTCTGTGGGCTCTCCACAACAAGAAATAGAGAAACTACACTTGATTTACTGTTGCAAGGGACAGGAGTCATATAAGCACATATATAGTCATATTTTGGAGGATCTGTACAGATAGTCCTTGAATTACAACAGTTTGTTTAGTGACCATTCAAAGTTACAACAGCACTGAAAAAGGTGACTTATGACTATTGTTCACCCTTATGACCATTGCAGCATCCTATGGTCATGTGATCAAAATTCAGATACTTGGCAACTGACTTGTACTGATGACGGCTGCAATGTTCCAGGGTCATTTTTTGCAACCTTCTGACAAGCAAAGTCAATGGGGAAACCAGATTCACTTAACAACCATGTTACTAATTTAATAACTGCAGTGATTCACTTAACAACTTGTGACAAGAAAGGTTGTAAAAGGGGAGAAAATGCACTTAATAAATGTCTGACTTAGCAACAGAAATTTTGGGTTCAATTGTGGTCATAAGTTGAGGACGATCTGTACTAGTGGCTTGTTCGCTAGAAGCAGTTGAAGAAGTTAGTATTATAGCTATGCTAAACTTTGAAGGGATGATTTAGCTTGGGGAAGATTTAATGGAATAACCCTTAAATCAAACGTTCAGACTAAATTGTGAGATTAATATAAAGCAGGGTGTCAAACTGGATTTCTTCAAGGACCGGATCAGCATTGTAGTTCCCTGGCTGGGGGGGGGGGGAAAGGGGGAGACGGGACGGACGCCTCCTGCAGCATCATGCCCGCCAAAATGGGGTGCTCATGCCTCCCTGTGGCCCGTTTTGGCTGCCAGAGGCATATGGGCCGGTCCTTTGCTATTTCCAGGCCGGCCCCGTGGGCCAGATTTAAGCACCCCGTGGGCCAGATCCAGCCCACGGACCTTGAGTTTGACACCCCTGGTATAAGACATCAATCAGCTATCTTTTCTGGTCCTTTTGGCTTTGAAGATCTCTTCTGGTTTTCCTTCCACATATAGTCAAGGTGGGGTGTCTGCTGTGACTTTAATAGTTGGCTAAGGAGTTATAGCAGCAAGCCTATCAGCCCAGAAAAGCAGATTTTCAGAGGCTGATGGATTCTAAAAAGCTACCATTTTAAACAAGGTCTGAAAATGTTTATGTTGACACTGGAGTGTAACATGTTCTGCCCTGGTTCAGCACAACTTCTCAAAACACTCTTTGCTGTCTTCCCCTCATCCCTGCTACCTTTGTTTCAAAAAGAGTGAAGGATGATTATTTCAAAAATTTATTGTGCTGAAATCTAGAAACTATCTGAAACTTGGTAAGATTAATGCCTTTCAAGGTTCTGCCTTCCTGCTATTTTCATCTCATTTCTGCCAAAAAAAAAATGAAGCCTCTGTAGGCATGTTTGATGCTTCCCTATTATAAACTGGCGGTCAAATATATTATCAAATTAGGTATTACAAATTGAATCTTGTTGCCCTTTAATCTCAGATTTTAATACTGTAGAATCTTGCCAACTACATGGCTTGAATTTGAATTAGATTTGGATGATTTGTGGAATTCTCAGTTGAGATTAACCCTCAAAGCCCCTCCTCCCCCCATTATCTGTTTATCCTGTAAGAAACGTACCTCTGTGGCCATTAAGATCTGCTGGTGAAGTTATTCTGATCCAAAATGAACCATTATGAGGGTCTAGAAATAATTCTAGAAGTTCATGCTCTGCATACTTTGGCTGAAGGGTTTCATTTAAGAGACACATCTTTTTCACCAGGCTTATAATTGTTGATCATTTGCATTTGTTTCAATTTATGTTTCAATTTTTTTTTTAAAAAAATGTGCTCTGCATTATTATTGTTAATGGCCAGTGGGTCAAATAGAATCAAAATAACAGGATGAAATAAAATAATAATTACTTCAAATTTTCCAAGTTGGTTTTAGAATTATTGGTAGGAAAACACTGCCCTCAGAATTGTTTGTCTACAACTATATTTATTTATTTATTTTTATTTTATTTATTTGTCAAACAGTACAAGGTAGCAAGTATAAGTATGAACATAAACATGAACAAAGGAAGTAAATACAGATAAATGAGGACAGTAAGATAGGGACGGTAGGCACGCTGGTGCGCTTATGCACGCCCCTTTACGGATCTCTTAGGAATGGTGTGAGGTCCACGGTAGACAGTTTGAGGTTGAAGCTGTGAGGAATAAACCATAGAGGAATAAAATTAGATTAAAGCATGGATATTTCTGGAGGAGGTTCAGGGTGCCTTACCCTGTATTATTATTTTTGTCTTGGAAATACCTCCTTCCAAGGTCATTTTGAGAAAAAACTGGGGGTAGGTAAACTCTACTATACATGGGTGCCATGTACCAGGGAATTGTTTCTTCTTCCACTAGGAATGTACCTGAAAAGGTTTTCATTTTACTCACACAAAAAAATGAAATCCAGTTCCTAATGAAAAAGGTCAATGCAGGATGCATGTGCAATAGCTATGGATTTCTTGAGAAATGATGGCTTGTAAACATTTTTTTTCATGAAAAAACATGACTAGCTTATAACACATGGGTAGAGTAATTTTGCTTTACTATATAACAGTGATGGTTAACCTTTTTGGCACTGAGTGCCAAAACTGGAGTGTGCGCATGTGCATGCCGGAGCGCCAGAATCCTGAAGAGAGCAGCTGGCCAGTGCGCATGCGCGCAGCATCCAATCGCTCTTCTGGGTTCCATCACACGCTTGCGTGCCGGACAGCTGGTCCAGCGTGCATGCACGCGACGGAATCTGGAAGAGCAGCTGCCGACGTCGCGCGTACCGACAGAGAGGGCTCTGCATGCCACCTCTGGCACGCGTGCCATAGGTTTGCCATCATGGCTATATAACAATCCATGAAATGTGGTACAAAAGAAAATGAATATGTTTGGAAGATAAGCAATAGCGATTAAACCAGAAGAAAATGGAAAATTAAACGTAGTAGACCCAGGCGACAAAAAGAGGTAGTAAAGGAGGCAGCATTATAACAGTAGTAATATATCTAGGGGGAAAATAAAATATATGTATAAATATAGGAGGGGGGGATACTGTATAAGTCTAAGAATCGCACCGATGATTAAATGAAGTAAGGGATTTGTGTTACCTGCCCGTCAACCAAAAAATGAATTATGATTAGATTTACTCAGGGAAGGGATAAGAGAGAGGAAGAGGAAGTAGAAAAGGAAGGGGAGAGGATGAGAAGAGGGAAGTAGGAAAGAGGGAGAGAAGGGAAAAGAAGGTGGAGGGAAGAGAGGGAGATAGAGGGAGGGGAGTAATAAGAAATATTGGGGAAAACAGACGGGTGATAAAAGTACAAAAGGTGCAAAATTAGGATGCTTGTTTATGATATATTGGATAGAAATGTATAATTATATATATTTCAGTGTGATTTGTGGTATATGTATGGAAATGTATGTGGAGATGGAGGAAAAAAAATTCGAAAAAACCAAAACCAAAACCAAAACAATCCACCCTAGGCAGCTCTGGCTTGTAAGGACATGTTTTGGCTTATAGGAAAGTATCAACAATATCCATTTCCCAGTTTCTTTCTAGAGAGGAGATTCCTCATTCATTCATTCATTCATCCATCCATCCATCCATCCATCCATCCATCCATCCATCCATCCATCCATCCATCCATCCATCCATTTAACTGACAAGTGATTCTTCTGCACTTGGATCCCCTTGAAAATACATTGCTGCTATAAGAAATATCTAAGGCATATCCTGTAAATCAACAAATGTGATATTTTATTATCTGTCATTTACAAAGCTTTGTAACACCACCAAAATATTTATATTCAGGCATCCAGAATTTTCTAAATGTGGGCTTCATTAGTAAGAAACAGAAAAGATGTGGTTGTGTAATATTGTTGGGCAGGTGAATACATCTTGGATGTATTTTTTCCATTAATGAAATGCAGGTTTAGAGCTTTTATCCATCACAGATGTTCTAATGTGCCGAACAGGTTTAAATGAGTTTTTTCCCCTTCTTTAGCCCTGCTGTGGAAACTTTCCAAATTCTGATTAGGAAGATAACTAAAGTAGCATGGCCCCAATTTTGCAGTGGCAGACAGAAGTAGGAGGAAGTAAGTAGGGGGAAAAAATAGCTAAAATGGCTATGTTGGTGCCAAACGCTGATGACTTTTGTGAGCAATTATGAAGGATTCAGACAGGAGGTGAGGGGGAAGAACATTTTCCCCTCCACTTTTTCTCATTTACTGCAGAAGCACACTTCAGCAGCAGCAGCAAATCAGTTCCTAATGCTTTAAAATAGAATAGAAACCCATTTCCAGGTTTAAAAGAAGAGATGGGTTAAAAAGAGCAGTTAGACTTTTCAGCTGCGTCTATAACATGCCGGAGAATTTGAAGTCTGAATAAATGGTCTTCCCAAGCAGCTTGAAAGGCAAATGGTCTGTTGTCTCTTTAGATTTGTGATGCGAGAATCTCTCCAATTCAATTATTCCTCTGTTCAAAGGAGAAATGTGAAGGGTCACGTCACTCCCAAATCACTGCTGGCTTTGCTTCCTCACCCTCTAAAAGAGGTTCAAACTGATTCACAGTAACTCCGCCATCGCAGAGCTGAAAATGTGCAGAATCTTTCGCAAAGCAGGAATTCCAGATGACTAATTAGAGAAAGTAAAAAAAAAAAAGTATCACCAGGGTTTGGTGCCTATTCTCACCTTGTTTTATTTGGTAATTAAAACATCGGAGTGGCTGCCATCAAGAAGCCAGAAAACCACCAGGCGCAGTGCCTCCCAAGTGCCATTCGTCTGCTTATTTCCTGAAGGCAAGATTGAAATGACAGCATGATGCCACATCAACCGGACCTTTCTGGAAAGGTGGAAACGATCACTTACAGCCAGGAGTGCCTGCCAATAGAAAATGGCCTGCTTTTTAGAGCATCAGTATTTTTAACTTGAAAACCAGATTTGCTTGCTTCCTGTTGAACTGCAGCTGAGCTGGAATTAAGCCAGCTGAGCTGCTGAACGGAGATAACATCATGTACTGGGCACCGAGATGACCTGAGAAGGGTGCAAAGGCAAGCTGTTGGGGGATGCCCTCAATCTGTCAAAAAGCAACATCGGATCATAAAGCCTTGTCTCTAAATCTCTTATTGCCTTTTCAGCATGGTAAGCAACTGGTCTGCTCTAGATAGTTTGGACTACAACCGCCAACATCCCTGATCATTAGCCACACTGGCCTGAATGTGAGAGGCTATAATTCAAAGCATCTGGAGAACAGCAGATTGCCTGCTTCTGTGCTAAAGTTTTTTTTTATTAGTTCAGGGAAATGTAACTGTGTAAACATGTTCGTGTCTGAAGTTAAAAAAAAAAAGCACACACAACCCACAATAGTTTAGGATTGACGATTACTCCCAAGCAATGATCTTTCTCTTTCATAAATAATACAGCTACCCAGGGTAATATCTATTTATTAAATTTATATGCCGCCCATCTCACTGTCAGATGACTTTGGGCGGCTTACAACAACACTATTTATATACCGCTTCACAGTGCTTTACAGCCTTCTCTAAGCAGTTTACAGAGTCAGCATATTTATTTATTTATTTATTTATTTATTTATTTATTTATTTATTTATTTATTTATTTATTTATTTATTTATTTATTTATTTATTTATTTATTTGTCAAAATGTGTACAATAGCAGGTATGGTATAAACATAAACAAAAGCAAAGTAGGTACAGGTAGATTTGGACAATAGGACAGTAAGACAGGGACGGTAGGCACGATGGTGTGCTTATGCACGCCCCTTACAGACCTCTTAGGAATGGGGTGAGGTCGACTGTAGACAGTCTAAGGTTAAAGTTTTGGGGGTTTGGGGAAGAAACCACAGAGTCAGTTATGCATTCCAGGCATTGATCACTGTGTTGATGAAGTCGTATTTTCTGCAGTCGAGTTTCGAGCGGTTTACATTGAGTTTGAATCTATTGTGTGCGCGTGTATTGTTGTGGTTGTCCCCAACAATCTGGGTCCTCCTTTTACCGACCTCGGAAGGATGGAAGGCTGAGTCAATCTTGAGCCCCATCAGGATCACACTTCTGGCTGTGGGCAGAGTTAGCCTGCAATACAGGTAGACTTGACTTACAGCAGTTTGCTTCGTCACCGTTTGAAGTAACAACAGCACTGAAAAAAGTGACTTATGACCATTTTTGCATTTCAATGCGATACTTGAAAAGTGACTCACATTTATAATGGTTGCAGTGTCCCGGTTGCATGTGATCCCCTTTTGCAACCTTCTGATAAGCAAGATCACTGGGGAACCCAGATTCACTTAACAACTGTGTTACTAATTTAAGAACTGCAATGATTCACTTAACAACTGTGGCAAGAAAGGTCGTAAAATAGGGCAAAATTCATTTAACAAATGTCTCACTTAGCAACATAAATTTTGGGCTCCATTGTGGTCGTAAGTTGAGGACTACATGTACCAACCCCTGTGCCACCACAGCTTTTACCCTACAAAAGCACAATATAAAACAATAACAGTAAATCATTCAACATATGAAGAACGATTGCAGGAACTGGGTATGTCTAGTTTAATGAAAAGAAGGATCAGGGGAGACATGATAGCAGTGTTCCAATATCTCAGAGGTTGCCACAAAGAAGAGGGAGTCAAACTATTCTCCAAAGCACCTGATAAGGAATATCTGTTTTCTACAACCCATGAGTAAGTAAATTACAGCTTGCTGTAACATTTTGAAAGTAAGTCCAATGAGATAAGCCAACATTTGTACGAGGGATCTCTACAGGCTTTCTCTGGACAATCAAGAACCTCTTTGGGGCAAGGTTCTATGCCACGCATGCAGAATTAGTGCTGAGTGCAGCTTTTGTGACAGAAGCAATGATGTGCTATTAGAGCAGCATAAAATCACACAGTTCAGCCTACATGACTCTCCATCAGCCCTCAAAAGAACAACAAGCAGCTTTATGTCTATGGAGATTCTCAGTCATCCAAGTCATTGTTGTCCCAAAGGTGCTTTTTTCAGACTTTCTGGTTTTTCTTTGAAGACGTTTCGCTTCTCACAAGGAGCTTCTTGGATGAGAAGCGAAAAGTCTTCAAAGAAAAACCAGAAAGTCCAGTTGCCTCTTGAAAAAAAAAGCACCTTTGGGACAAGCAGCTTTGTACTGCAGAAACAGAGAGGTACACATTTGAGTTCTGAGTTGTTTCTCGGGATTATGTATGGGAGGGGTGGAGCCTCCCAGCAACTCCAGTCACAGAGAACGGTCACCTCCGTTCCTGTGCTGGTTTTCTCCTTGTTTGTGGGCTCCAAAAGGAGCCAAAGCTGCCCTGTAGGGGTGGTGAAGCTAAGGTGGGGCAGTCTGTGAGGTCGGAGAGATCACAATCTCCTGTCAAACCCCAGAGTTTTTTTCCCCTCTATGTCACGATGGGAAGAAGAGGCAGTTTAAGATGGCTGCCACAAAGCTGGGAGAGAGAATGACCATCTAAGCACAGTGCAGGAGCAGATTGGTGAACAGTGTGTTAACTGGGTGAGAATAATTCTTTTTATATCAATCTTAACCCCAAAAGTTATCCAGGGGAAGAGAGGTTCACAACTATTTTTAATAGCAGTGACCTAGCACCTCTGAAACGCTGGAATTACCCACTTAAAAATCAATGCTATTTTAAGAGGTGAAAGAATGCTTAAAGGAAACTTTAAAATATAGAAAATCCGGAAATAGCTGAACAACTTGAAAGGTGATCCTTGGGGGGAACTGTCTTTTTTATTTGTATTCTTAAACCCCCTGGATCTATTGGAATATCAGTTGTTTTTGACATACTGTTTAATGCTGGAACTCGGAAGGAGTGTCATCTACTGGAAGAAGAAGAGCTCTACAGCATGAGATCTTGTAGTGAAAGTGCAGAAATGTCTAACACACATAATAGAAGAAAGTAAACAGAGCCTGGAAAGTGGTTTGACCTTGACTTTATCTCAGAAGGTGATTTGGATATTTTGAATTACTGAGTGAGTTTCACCCCCTTTTTGAAGATCTTAAAGACGAACTAAATTGTCAATAATTAAATACTTTCGAAACTGGTTATTGGACTGAAGACTCGAAAGATTGGAGAAAACACAATGGATTAATTTGGATTTGGACTACTAATACTATTTGACAGAACACCACACGAGGTTAAAGAAGAAAAGGGATAGAAGAAAAGAGAAAAGAAGGAAAATTAAATAAGATTTTAAATTTGGACAATCAGGAAGATAGATAATTAGAAAATTAAAAGACTATAAAATAGCAAAGAATCTTAAAAATCATAAATTTAGGGGACTGGGAGACATAACTTTGAGAATGATTAAGTTTTACTAATAATTGGCTCTGTGGGAATGTTTAAATATTGAGTTGTTGGAACCATAGAGGTATACTGAGTAATTTTTTACTGAATTGTAATAAATGGATTACTAGGGGATAATGGATATAAAGAAATAATTTTGATGCTTAAAAATATGCAATAAGGAGACACGGGAAGTGTCTAAAGACAAAGAAGTGAGTGTAAAAGGCCCTCAACAATTGGGGGAAGAAAATGAACAAGATATTCAGGAAATAGATGGAAAATTAGAAGAAGCAGTGGAAGAAAAAGATAATGGAGAGAAAGGACAGAGAAGTAGGAATCAAGTAGATAATATTTTAAAAGTTTATAATAGAATAGAGAGAAAAAGGAAAATTTCTCCAAAAAAAGAAAAGTCCAGAGGAAAAAACAAACAAAACCTCTTCAAAGAAAAGAACGAACTATGGATGGGGTTCAACAGATGTAGCAGAAAGAAATAAAGGGTAACTTGAAAGGAATATTTAGTGGGCATAAAAATATTATTAAAAACTATAAGTTTCCAAGAGAGAGAAAGAAAAAGGGGATTAAAAAGTTAACAGATGATGGGACTCCCAAAAAACTAAGAGATGATGGATAGCGATAAAATGCAATAGTAAAATGGAAAAGTAGATAATATAAATAGGGAAAATAGTAGTATATACATTAACAGATAAGCAGAATTTACTATATTTAAAAACAAGATAAGGGCAGAAGGTGAAAGTTTAGGATTAGGGAATTTAATTGTATTATTAATATTAACAGTGTGTTAAAATATATTGTGAATTTTAATCTTTAAGGATTAGAAATTGTGGGCAGTTGGAGATATAATCCCGGGATCGATTGAATACTGTTAATATTTGGATTGATTAATAGTTTTGGATATTTGGGATATTGAACACATGATGGTAAAATGAGTAATTTTTAAAATATGTGGAATTTGATTGACATAAAAACAATATATTGAAATATTGAACAAGATAATAATGAAATTATAATTTAACAAAAACATGTGTATTATTATTAGAATTACATAACTTGTCAAACGTAAATATGATGAATATTATTTTATTTGTATTAAAATATGATTAGAAAGGGGATTTTTTTTTAAACATAACAGTGGCATAACTAAAAATTAGGGGATAAACAATGGAAGACTATAATTTAATATAAATTTGTGTATTACTATTAGAACTATATAAGTTTGTTAAACACAACAAATATGATTATTAACATTTTATTTGTAGTAAAAGGAGTGACATTTAGAATTTGTAGATGGGTATAAAAATAACATACTGAAATATTGAATAATCAAAGAATGAAATATTATAATTCAACAAAATACATGTATTATTACTAAAATTTTATAAGATTGTCAACTGTATTAAATATGAAGAACATTGTTCTATTGGTACTAAAATGTAAGACACTCCGGTACCACACTGTTCACACAATGACATGTTTGTAAAAAAATAAAAAATAAAAAACTTATTTAAAAAAAGGATTATGTATGAACAAATGCTCAGTGCAAAATGTACACTGTTTAAGCTGTTTTTCACAGGCTACCTGTAGTTGAATCAGCCCAAACAGCTAAGATCAAAACTGAGTGATATTTTTCAGGTGAGATAAAAGTTATTTCCTCAGAAGGATCATTTATTGCAGCCTTAACCTTTCTGCTATTCCATAGCGTATTGTCTGTTGAAATGAAATAACTTATGTTACATCCCCCCCCTTAATAGAGTAATTCTATGATATAATAAATGGGGGAAACCCGTCTCCCCCACTCCCAGAATATGATCCCACCTAATGATTTCTGGCTTATGAAGTCTGTGGAAAAAAAGGCTGTACTTTTCAAATCATTCACAAAGATGCAGATGAACTATGCAATGTGAATGGCTATAAATCTAGCGGTAGCTCTGCTATGCACTACAAAATAAATGAGACCAGATGTAATGCGCCTCTCTTTTTCAATGAGTAGATTTTTTTTTCATGTTTGGGGCCAACATGTATGACTTCAGGCACTCATAAAACTCCCTAAACCAGCCCACAAATAGGTTCCTGGTTGTACCTACTAATGGGATGCAACTCTCAACACAACGTGCAAAGCCTGCTGCCATCCTGCCTTGAGCTTACAAAAACTCCTGGCTTATGGCATTTCATAAACACAGCCATTATGGTTTATTAAAAAAACACACCAAGTAAATGGTGGCTTTATTGCACAATTTGCACGTGTGAATGGGTCATAGAGAGGGTCCTGTTAGAAGAAGAGAAAACATAAGGTCTTTTCAAGTACAGTGTGTAGCAGTAAACTTGGGCCCCCTCTAGGTTTCTGGGCTCTGGACCAGTAGTGGGTTCTAAACCCCTTTACTACCGGTTCGCGTGTGCGTGCTTCTGTGCATGCCCAGAAGCATTCCGGGCGGGTGGGCGAAGCGTCCTGACGCCGCTACCGGTTCTAAGAACCGGACTGAACCGGGAGCAACCCACCGCTGCTCTGGAGCTGAACCCATTGAAAGATAGGGATTTAACCTAATGAAGATTCCATCATTTATTTTGAGAGGGAAATTCCCACAGGGAGAAGAACTAACCATTTATCTTGTAAGGAATCAGTACAGCTAGTCCTCTTTTAGCAACTGAGCAACTTGAGAGCCAGTTTGGCCCGGTGGTTAATGAACCAGTCTAGAAAGCAGGAGACTGTGAGGTCAAGTCCTACCTTAGCCATAAAAGTCGGGAGAACAGGAGGAAGAAGTAGCATTACTTCTTGTATGTTTGCAGCCTTGATTTATTTGTAAAAATAATTAAAGGCAGGATGCAAGTAAAGAAAAAAAAACTGCATCAGGCAGTGACCTTTTGCAAATATACTGGTAGTAAATGGTAATACAAAAAATAATTTTCTGACCAATGCATGAGCTTATCCCAAATGTCTGTACTTGAAAATGCATACTGGAGTTGCTATTTGAGAGAACTATATCTGAATGAAACGGGAGCAACCAGTGAACTTTGCCATTTATCTTTCTCAGTCCTATGATCCGCTTAGTGACCATTTTGCTGAAACCAGTTGTCATTCCTAAGTGAGTGTACAAATTTCATACCAAAATACCTTCTAGTTCAACCTGGGATAATGTAGCAGAACTTAAAATTCCTACCGGATGCAGCAAGGGCTCCATGACTGAGGATGTTTTTGTGCGCCAGGATTTTAAGAAAAATTTTAAGATTTCACATAAAAAGTGAAGTCAATGTTATATCTAGTAGCACATCTTGGCAAAAAAACACCTGGAAAATGTTGCCCAAATTAAATGCATCAAGAATTAATACAGTGGTACCTCGAGATACGAGTTTAATTCGTTCCGTAACCTTGCTCGTATGTCAATTTGCTCGTATCTCAAAGCAATTTTCCCCATTGAAATTAATTGAAATGCCATTAATCCGTTCCAGCCCCCAGCCCCCCTGGCTGGCTGGGCTGGCTGGCTGGCTGCTTAGGGGTCTGTGTGTGTGTGTGTGTGTGTGTGTGTGTGTGTGTCCCCTCACTCTAGGAAACCCACGCAAGTCCAAGCGCGCTCTCGGCTAGGCTGGGGGAGAAGGCAGATCGGTTGCCCCCCCCTTTCTGGTAACTCCTCGCTTTCCTCCAGCTCCTTGCCAGCCTTCCAAAGAAAGAAACGAGGGTCGGCACCTCAACTTCAAGGAAGGTGGCACCAACTTCCCAGTTAAGCCGTTTGACTGCGCAAAGTTGCCGAGTTGGTGGGAAGGAAGGTGGCAAGTCCCCATTCTGAAATAAGGGGAGCACGGAAAAACTGTTGTGAACGTGCTCCGGAGAGGAGTGAATGGGGGCCAGCGGGGAAGAAGTGCATATTTCACTGACAATCCCTATTTTCTAGCGGGGAGGAAGGTTCCCCCCACTTCCAGTTTATCGCAGACTCAGAGCAGCTTACGAAGTCGAGGAAACTCCCTCCTTCCCAAGGAGGGAGAAGAACCCGTTAAGGTAATTTGGAAGAGTGTGGAAAAGAACCGGGGGGGATGTCCGCAGGGAGAAAAAGAGGATGGGTGAGTGGAAGGCAAGATAGAGAAAGGAGAGAAAGAGATAGAAAGGAGCTGGTCTTTTAAACAGCTGGCGGGGACGGAGAATGGCAAAGTCACTTACTTCACAGACCAGGGGGTGGAATTAGAAACACGCTGGGGGGGATCCAGATGCATCCTTTCCCGTCCCTCATCCCCCCAAAAATCTCACATTTCTGTGGAGGAGGAGGAGGGAAAAAAGCACACCACCGATCCTCGAGAAATCTGCAACTTTTCTTTCAGCTGCAAAATCCCCGGTGGTGTGAATGGCCATTCCTCCCCCCCAAAAAAATCAAAGTTGATTCTGATTCCTGTAGAATACACACCCAAAGTCCCCCCCTCTTCTCCCCTTTCTCTTCCTTTCAGGTCCATTCTTTTTCCCTTTCCTTCCTTCCTTTCCTTTCTCTCTGCCTCCTCCCCCCCCCGAAGAGCCCTACGGACGCCACGATGGCTAAGCTAAAGGGGGAAAATTCTCTTTGATAGAGCCGTGTTCCCTGCGACAGGGTTTTAAAACCTAAATCTATATTCAAATCTGGCTGAAGGTTTCCTCCCTTTCAGAATGTTGCGGAAATGAGTGGGTCGTGTGCAGCCGGCCGTGCCTCATATCTCAAATGTTGCTCGTATTTCAAAGCAAAACTTCGCTCGCTCGACAGCTCGTATCTCAAATATCTCGTATGTTAGGGCACTCGTATCTCGAAGTACCACTGTACTACTGTATTATATTGCCTTTTCTTCAGGAGCACAAGACAGTTTACATGGAATACCCCTTAATTTTATCTCCACGACAACAAACTCTCCAATTGTAGTTCGTAGTGATCAGTCATTTAAAGGAATAATCCCAAGTAATTTAAAGTCACGATGAGAAACATTTAAGTCAGAAAACCTATGTTTTCAATATCCTGCAAACAGGTCATCACTGACCAAGGTGACACAGTGGTTAAAGTGCAGCACTGCAACCTACTCCAGCTGACTGCTAGTTCAGCAGTTCAGCTGTTCAAATCTCACCGGCTCAAGGTTGACTCAGCCTTCCATCCTTCTGAGGTCGGTAAAATGAGCACCCAGATTGTTGGGGGCAATATGCTGAACTCTGTAAACTGCTTAGAGAGGGCTGTAAAGCACTATGAAGCGGTATATAAGTCTAAGTGCTATTGATATTGCTATAAGAGAATATAGATTTTGCATTAGTACGCACTACCAAAAGTCCCGAAACTTTCAGAGCTGACAGTTTAAGCTTTAACATTACTTAACCTTATGGCCAAAGGCACTTTGGGCAAATATCATTGGACATATTCAGCTATTTAAAATACCAGGATTGGGAAAAATGCACATCCACCTCAAAAATCAGAAAAGCAAGCTAGTTAATAAAAAGAAACATAAACATGTTCTGAAAAATAATCTTCTATGAATTATGAGAAACATTTTAAAAATATACTTTGAATTAGAAAGTAGTACATGCAAAGAGTAACACGAGGAAGGAAGATGTTTTAAGTGTTGGAGGCTAAAAAAGGACAGGAATTAATTCAGCGATAGAGTGTTCTGCTGCAAAGAAAGGTATTTTTTTTCATTGTTACAATGTAAGTAGAGTAAGCAATCTTTGCTTATATTTCCAATATACAGTAGTTTTATCTCCTTTATATGTGTGCATGTCTTAATTACAAGGCCAATTTAGCAATCTAACTGAACATTTATTGGTTGAGCTTCCTTGAGGTTCCTTAACTATTTAAATTGTTCCCTTATGCACACATTTCTAAATTTAATTACTGGGATTTTGTTTGCTAGGTAGGAGCAAGAGAAAGGGGAAGAGGGTTATCATTTAGAATTATACCTAATACATTTATGATGGATGCAAGGTAAACTTGTCATGCATAATGCTCATCTGTACTGTGTGCAGATTTTTTGATTAGATAGACCCTAAAAAAAAAATTTCCAGGAGAAAATCGGTAAGAGTGATGGCAAGGATCTACATCAACTTGCCGCAGTCAACTTGCCACAATCAACTCGCCATGGCCACTTTACCGCAGGACAACTCACCATGGGACAAGAGTTACACTAATATAGAAGAAATAGGGGAATAGAATCATTAAAGAAACGATGCCAAAGGAGGGACAAAATGAAATGTGAATGACAAAAATTAAAATATTTTTTAAATTATTTTAAATAATTAAATTGAATTATCCTACAACAAACTGTCCCGTGGCAAGTGGGCCATGTCATGGCGAATTGGCCGTGGTGAGTTGACTGTGGTGAGTTGGCTGCAGTGAGTTGTCCCATTCTGTGGTGGCAAAGGAATATATCTAGGGACTGGAGAGAAATTCATGATGTACTGAAATGGCAGACATTAGAGAAACTTCCCAAGAAGGCTGTTTGTGTTTAGATGAGATTCAAACGCTTATTTTGAGCCTCTTGTTTGCAAACAGTGATTGTCATAACTAACTAAAATTGCTTACATTCTTTCCTGAGTTTTTTTTAAAATCACCATTAAATATTCCTATGAGCTAAGGAGCTGGCTTACATACTTTTGTTTCAGGCCTGAATGCCAAGATTAAATCTTCCTTAAGTGAAGCTCAAATGCATTGATTTATTCTTGTAGTGTCTTGGGAAATGTTAAGGAAGTGGTTTTCCATTGCTTTTTTGCAGGATTTTTTTTTAAAGAAACCTTCCCTGGCATTCTTGGTGGCTTTCCATCCAGGTACAGGTCCAACTCTTTTTAGCTTATTATCAGCAAAAGTTAGCTAGATGCTTCGAACTGTTCTTTAAAATAAAAATGACTAAGTATTGACCGAACATATTCCCGCATGGGCTTCATGATTCTGGGAGAGCAATATTAGCGTGGTTTTACATATGCACATTCAGTACTTAATGACACTGACCTTAAAGAAGAATTTAAGGCTCTTCTGAAGATCAATTTTTTTTAAAAAAATGTGAATTCCAGTTGAAAAAAAGTAACCCACTCCTAGCCAAATTGAGCTAGAAGCAGTTGTGTCAGAATTCAGCCCAAATGTTTCCTCAGTGCTATCTGAAACTACTTCAGACTGAACCTAGAACAGCACTCACAATCTGATGCTTTTTAAAGATATAAATCCCATTATTTAGACTAGTATCACAGAAATCAATACAGAAATATATTACTATTAATTATATGCCACCCAACTCTGATTGACTCTTGGCATTTATAGCCCCATGTAGAGCTCACTGTAATAGTCAAGCCAGCTGTCAGGCCCCAAAACCGATAAAGATATTGTAATGTGATGATTCTTCCAAGCAGCCTTTTTAAAAAACTGTTCTGCATCTATAGACTGAATCTTGCCAAATTGAAGCAAACTACTATCTACAGTCACACCTTGGTACTTGATTTCTTCAAAACTCATCAGATTTGGTACTTGACACGTTTTGAAGCAAAACTCATCTTTCTCCTGGTACTCAATGCGCAAGGGCAGAACTTGCTAACATCAGCTGCCTTGTGACCTGCTACACCTTCTGGCCAAAATAAAGGGTCACAGGGTAAGTCACATGGTTTTCTTGTTTTTCTTGGTTTTTATAACTTGTTGCGCCTCCCAGAATAAATCCCAGACCATTCATATATGAAGCATGTATTCTGAGAACTATTAGGGAGGGATTGTCATCACCCTTTATGTCTCACACAAAATATTTGAACTGAGTAGCCTCTTATTCCTCTGGAATGCATCCCCCATTTTCTGGGAATCCAGGAAACTATCTTACTCAGTACATGTCATTACTGCTATTTATTTCCTAGTGTTTCCCAAACTTTTGACATATGTGTACCCGTTCTATAATTTTTGTAACGCTGAATACCCCTCATAAAAAACATATGCTTTAATAAAAATCTATGGGTTTATCTTTGTACTGATTATAGTTTGTCTCAAAATGGCGCTTTAAGTTGGATGGTTTCATGCTTTCATTTGTTAGATTTTCAAAACAAATGACGCAAAGTGGAATAGGCTCATTTTCATCTCCATGAGAATCCAAATTTAAGATATTCTTTGTCGTACTTGCGAGTTTTCCTAATCTCTGTTAGGGATAAAAATTGTATTTTATAAAAATAATCAAAATCAGTGGAACTTACTAAAGCACGATAACAGGTGCCCGGAACTAACTATTAAAGAAGTAAGTTGTCTGTAACGAAGTGCAGTATATTCACGCCGTGTCACGCCTCACAAGACTGTCTAACCGTTAGATAACACTGCAATTCTCCAGCATTTAAACAGCTCTGCGGCTCAACGTCAACTGTTAATGTTCCCGCAGTTTAAAAATGGCCGAACCCGAGCTGCGCGAAGGATGCGCAGAAGTTCCCACCATAATGAGTTGCGATACGATGTACGATGGCCCCAGTTCCCATGTAAAAACTGCGATACGTGCCTATTTCTTTCCTTGTTCTGTGGGCGCAGCTAAGCACAGTGCAGTGGATATTCCCACGTGATCTCCACCAAACTCCGGTGCAACGCATACCCCCACCAAACTCTTCACGTACCCCTGGGGGTACGCGTACCCCACTGTCCTAGACCTTTCATAGATATATAAAATAACGTAGGTAGGTGCTGCTAATTTGGGTAGAGAATCCAATTGTATTATTATTTTGCTGTCATCTACTGTTGGCTGATCTTAAACTAATTACAACAGTTCATTTAGTGACCGTTTGAAGTTACAATGGCACTGTAAAAAGTAGTTTATGATCATTTTTCACACTTAAAACCATTGCAGCATCCCCATAGTCACGTGATTAAAATTCAGATGCTTGGCAACTGTCTCATATTTATGACAGTCACATTATCCTGGGTCCATGCGATCACCACTTGTGATCTTCTTGTGACAGTAGGGAAGCCAGATTCACTTAACAACCATGTTACTAACTTAACAATTGTGGCAAGAAAGGTTGTAAAATGGGACAACATTCACTTAACACCTGTCTTGTTTAGCAATAGAAATTTTGGGCTCACAATTGTGGTCATAAGTCGAGGACTACCTGTACTGAGGTAATTTAACTGCCTGCCCATATCACAGAAGTGATTCCAAGTAGTGTACAAAGATGAAAAAGCCAACAATTAAAAAATAAAATAAAATAACCCATGCTGCTTGAGATAAATGATGCATTCCAGTCTTAAACTCCCATCTATAACAGAGCTTACTTAACCTTCTGACCAGAATGCCTGGGGAACTAGCTAAGTCTCCAGAGCTTTATGAAATGAGAGGAACTCCTCTCTTTAAGAATGTAACTGAATTAGCAAGTGTGTGGAAGTTCTCCTGACAACGGTGAGCTGAGAAAGACAACAAAGGAATTATGTTCTTCTTTGGCTTTCTCGTTTTCCTCTGTAGTTCCTCCCCAGTGTTACTCTTGGCACCCGTGATGGATATTACTCCACTCTCCATAACTGGAACAGCTCCAGAACTCTGCTATCATTGAGGTATTTTACACTTTGATAGATTGATCTAAAGTAAGGGTTCAGGAGAGCAAGTTGGCAACGGCAAACATGCAAGCATGTTGATTTACTTAAAGCACCCCTTAAATCAATGGAGGAAGGCTATTTTTCTCAATCTCCTTGGGATTCAACCATTGAGTTTTCAGCAGACTCTTGGACACAATGATGACTAGCTTGTCCCCTGTATAAGCTTTTAGAAGTCTAATCGATTCAGGTTGAATTCTTTAAGCCTCGTGTCTTAAGAGACAAGCTCTGCAACACAATGTGTTTAGTAAGGAAAGGGGAAAAAGTTCCTTTCCGAATGTTTCAATCCAAATGGGAAGACATCAGTATAAAATATTTAATTTGGAAAGAAAAATCTAGCTATAAATATATAATTTGTTTCTTAGTGCTGACTAAATGTCCAGCAGTTAGGACATTGGCTGAGATACAGTAGTATAAACATTTGCATCGAGTGTAGTTTTCATGTTATGTAATTTTTTTCCTATGTCTTCATCATACTAATGCAATTTTTGGCTTTGATTTTTATCAATATATAAAAAATTGAAAGTAAAATAGCTTGCTTACTTTGTCTAAAAATGCCATGCAGTATTATTTTATATATATTAGCCCTTAAGTAAAAAAAAAATAACATGTAAGATACACAAGCAGAATAACTGAAGAAGAGTTTTAAGCAGTAGATAGGATTTTCATACCTGTAAATATTTTACTATTCTTAATCAAATTTAAAAGCAGGTTTTCATATATAAAAAAATCTTGTCCTCAATATCCTTATTGTGTCACATAAACTTGCAATAAGCATGTGATTGTTAATGTTTGACTACTAACAACACGTAAGTAAATCATGACCAGTTTGTAATTTTGCAAGTTAAGTTTCTATAAATCTTGGATTAAAATTAGTTTATCTTCAACATTTCATCAAAGCTGATTATACAACATAGTCTCAGAAGTAGGTATATATTATTAAATCTTATGATCTTTGGAAGCTGGGTTCGCCCCTGGTCCTGTGCCAAAATGTCACTTGTTTCATTTTAGAAATGCAAGTTGTATGAATATAGCCTTGAGGTTTGTAAATACTGTACAAGTTTATGGCTTACGGTTATTTATCTTTCCAATTATTATGTCTTATTCACCAAGTAATGATTAAGCAAAGCACAGCCTAGTTTGATACTTGAACTGGTCAGCACTTTGAAGAGGAAAGATAAATAAAATCTGATATGGATATTCCAGACAGGGATTGACTCAACAGCAGATACCCCACAAAGTCAGTGGACAAACTGATATTTTTTTTCTGAAATATTTTGAATTTGGCTCTTCAGAACCTACTGAATAGAAGATGTGTACCTCTAACCCAATTCAGTTTCACAGCTCTGTAACCAGATGGGATGGGTCAATGTCATTGGCATGGGATGGGATGGTTCCTCAGGTATCCTGGTCCCATACCATGAAAAGCATTAAAGGTGATAACCAACTGCTTGAATTGAACCCAGAAGCAAACTGGCACACATTTGCTCTAGCATTGTACTAGATAATTAGTAATAATGACCATGAAAATCCTTCTTTTACCAGATTGATCTCTCTATAGCCCACTATTGTCACCCAAATGGGTTTTGATTCTTTTAACTGGAGGTGCCAGTAATTGAATTTGGTGTGATCTATGTGCAAAAACATGTGTTCTGCCACAGATTATAGGAGAAGAGGCTTCAGCAGAGTTTGACTCCTGATGGACTTTATGGACATGTCTGTATATTTTCCTTGGTGGCAATATGGAAATGATTTGCATTGCCTTCTTCCAGGATATTTTTTGATTTTTCATTATAGCCTAAAGTTTGGTATTCCCTGGTAATCTCCCACCCAAATGCTAAGCAGGCCTTGTATTGCTTAGTCTTCAAGTCCAGATAAGGTAGACCAGAGGCTGCCATAATCCCTCATTGCACATCCCTGAAGCCAAAATTAAAACAAAACAAAACAAAACCCCCAGGCAAATCCACTAAGTGTTTTATCAGATGTGATGAATTCTGTGGTGGAACCTTATTTCTTCTCTAACTTTCCATTCTAGGTAGCTAATCTAATTGCACTGATTTTAGATGACATCTTATAAAAGGAGTATTAATGATTTCATTAGGCCAGGGACTTTGAAATCCCTCAAGAGGCCTAGCTTCTGTGGAGACTACATCACCTGCCTGCATAAACACCCTTTCTCAATATAGTACAGAGACTCGGAGGTTATCCATTTAATTGGGAGAGGAACCCAGAAGCAGAAATTTAGAATTTGAAGACATTAAAGGAAAAATATACACCAAGATCACAGATGACAAATTAGGACTATCATTTTATTATATCCCAGATTCAACTGAGAAAGTGAGAAAGAAAGTGGGGAAAAAAATCAGATAATATTGTTTCCTTCTGAACCTTTCTCTTGTAGCTGAGAGACTTTTAATGTCTGAAAGGGACATTTCATAGAGGCTCTTAGAATTAATTAAAGGCATATACTTCCACAACAAACCTCTATGTATTTAATGGTGATTTGATAGGAAAGAGGTATGCCGAAGTCAACAGAACATAAAATCACTACAGTCAGTTCAATATCTCAACAGTTCCACACAGGACAGCAATATCCTTCTTTTTTATTTACTGACCCAGACATCTGCAGTTGTAATGAATAGCTTTATAATGCAATACTTGTGCTATTTGTTTGAAATGCATTGAAGGATGACCATTGCTACATAATTTAACCTTCAAATAATGCTCATAGATAAATGTGACTGATACGGGTTTTTTTTCCCTTGCTGGAACTTCACTCCCAATAGATGTTTGCATCGCAGCCTATCTGCTGACAACAGACGCATGTTGTGGAAAATATATTATACTACTTTAGGTCATGTTTTATTGCTGTCATCATTACTTCCCAATAAAGTAATCTGAAATAAAAACTGTTCTCTGCAATATGACTTGCTTGATGATTGCACACTGGAAAATTTTCTTGCTCTAATTCACGTATTAAATGTGAGTTTTTTCCACAGGAAAACCATGCTTGTCAGTTCAGTTCTGGTATAGAAGTTATGCTAATAGCTCATTCCTCTGATTGTGAAAAATTTGAGTTTAACCTGTTCTGGACAAAGTCACTGTAAGGGGACATGAGTCTAGAGAGACTAGTTTTTAATTTGAGGAGTACTAGAAAATCCAGCATTACGTGCCTTTGGGTTTCTACCAGTGGTGGGTTCCTACCGGTGCGGTCCAGTCTGTTGTTCTGGTAGCGGCCAGCAGATGGTGCTATTTGCGTGCGACCGTTCCGGTACCGTCTTCCCCAGTCTGTTGCGCGGCACCATCTTTTTTTGGGGAATTTTTGGGCCGATTTTACTTCCTGCTCATGTGCGGAAGCAAAATCTCATGAGGGGACGCGTGTGCGTGTGAGATTTTGGCAATTTTTTGCTTTCACGCATGCGCGGAAGCAAAAACGCAGAAATCGCATGCGTGTGCGCTTCCCCTTGTGAGATTTTGCTTCTGTGTATGCGTGGGCAGCAAAATTATGTGAGGCAGCACGTGCGCATAGCGCACACGCGCGTGCCAAAACATGGCAATGCACGCGCAGCGCACCGGTAGCATGAAGAACAGGCAACCCGCCCCTGGTTTCTACGTCATTTCATCTGTTTCACAAGCCTAAGGTTACTATGCCAGCTTTGACCCCTAGTATTTGTTTTTAATATCCAGATGTTTTAGGCTAGACTACTGCAATATGTTTATGAATTTGCATTTGAGTGCTTGCCTTTGAAATGCCTTTCAGACTCGTCTGAACTTCAATATTTCTGCACTGAGTGTGACTATTTGAAACGGGGCAGTGTGGAAAAGCGATTTCTTATGTGTGGAGCCAGACAATTTGAACATACCACCTGTTCAAAAGTTCTGATTGCACGGTCTGTTTACTCACAAGAAACTGCTCATCTTTTTCCAGATGCTTCACTTCCAACGCTCAGGTAGGCGTATAACATCATGAGTTACAACCTCATTTTATCCTCTATAGCAGGTGTCTCCAAACTTAGCAACTTTAAGACTTGGTGACTTCAACTCCCAGAATGCTTCAGCCAGTCATGTTGGCTAGAGTATTCTGATAATTGAAGTCCACAAGTCTTAAAGTTGCCAAGTTTGGCATCTCCTGTTCTATACATTTGCTCACACACACACAAAAGAAATGACCAAAAAGACTCATCAATAAGGTAATGCAAAGATGTTACATGGATATGTAGTAACAATAATGGACTACGTGAAGAGGCAGCTAAACTGTTTATGTATCAATCAGAGTAGAGGACTTTCACAAAAGCAAAAATCCCTGTGTCCCTTGAGACCTCCTAATGTCAAGCATTAAGGCTATCCTTGTGTCTCCTCCAAGTACATGATTTTAAGATGTGTGATGCATAATGACCTCTCACTTCCCTCAGTTTGTTTTCCCACTGTGGGAAAACAAAGCCCATGCTGAGGAATTGTTATTTTGTTTTCTAAATGAAGCATTTATTGCCCTTTGAAACACTCATCAAAATTTCTGAAAGAATGCATTTCAACGCTGATGAACAATTCATGAAAAATTGGACCCCTTTAGGCTTAGAACATTCCTCCCCCCCTCCATAAAGGATAACATATTGTTTCTTTCAACTTGTGGAATCAGGTTTCAGTTTTCCTCAGCACATATTTTCATAGGTAGATTCAGGCCGAAAGCCACCTGATTGAATGGATGACTTCTCTGGGCGCTTAATCAGGTCTCATCAGGTACATGTTACAAAATGTCCTGAGGGGAAAATGCTGAAGAGGTTGTTTGCTCACCTCGTTGACACTGAGCTCAAACCCCGTGACTAAGAAAACCATTGGCCTTCTGCAAAGCCTCCAAGAACTCTGTATGGTTCACTTTGCCTGAAATATTTAGATTTTAATGAGTTTCCCCCGCATTCAGCAACTTTTGCCCTTTTACTTACAGATAATACTACATAAATCTTTCGGTTTATGCACTTCATCGTTCTTTCACTTCACCATCAGCAGCTTCTGTAACGGGTTTTAAAAAGGTGGTGGCTGTAACGGTTGTAATCTGTGATTGTGTAGTCAAAGTCCAATATTGTTATTATTATTTTTTAACATGTGATGCTTATGATGCATGTAAAAAAAGAGTCGGGACTCTGATTATGGCGCCTCCTTGACATTTTTTTTAGTCCTGCCTGTGTGGATGCATCTATCTATTGTTTTGTTGTTTTTAGAAAACTGCACCATGGATGCAGTTCTTGACCAGGAATATGTAGCTCTTTTTGATACACCATTCAGAGCATATGGCTACCATCACTGCTCCATGGGCTAGCTGCAAATTGTAATGCAGATATAATCTAGAAATGATCTCAGATCAATCCAGAAACTATTTTCAATAATGTTAGGGCTTCAATAATTGCAATTCACAAGGTTATGGTAGCTTACTGCATGGGACTATCAAGCTAAATCTTACCTTATAGTATTTTAGGCACTTAATATTTTAGTGGATGCTAGTGCATCTTCCCAGCCCTTTAAAGCAGATCATTTTTAAAACTACAATTGATTACTCACACCAGTTTTCTTAATAGCAACCCACACAATTGCCTGTAGTATGTTAAAAAAAACTGATTCCAAATTAGGAGCTTTCATAAATAAGAATACAATGGTGCTTTTCTTACTTTGGAAAATCAATAGCAGCATAGAAAGATGTGAGGCAGATAGGTGAGGTGTGCAGGAATCAATGAGTGGGTGTATGCATATATTTAGCAGTGTATTAAATACTGTATATTTATTTGTTCGTCAGATTTTCAGACTGGATGTGCCATTTTTATTCACCTATTGAGTCCTTCCCAAGGACCTGGGATAGGTAGATGTTGATCTTTGATGGTGTTTGAAGTATCTTTATTATTATTATTATTATTATTATTATTATTATTATTATTATTATTATTATTATTATTATTATTATTATTATTATTATTATTATTATTATTATTATTATTATTATTTACACAGTCAGCCAGATGTTCAGACTAGATTTGGATTATTTATTTATTTATTTATTTATTTATTTATTTATTTATTTATTTATTTATTTATTTATTTATTTATTTATTTATTTATTTATCTATCTATTTTGTATTTATTCGATAAATACTGTGCATTTATTTACTGTGCATTTATGTATTTAAATATCATATATTTAGGTACTGTGCAAAGCAGATCTTTTCTATGTTAAAAGGTAGCTGGGTAGGTAGGCAGGCAGGCTAAGACACAAAGTTGGAAGAAAACATATTTGTACACCGATTCTTAGGAGCTACAAATAACTTCAGTAAAGTACTTCAAACATTTCTAAAACTAGAAATAATTATTGTTTCCATATCTACATGGAAATGTTAACAGTACAGAACAATAATGTAACATTAGAACCCGTAAAGGAAAATAAAAAGAAAATCCAGGTCTAACAGTAATGCTTCAAAAATGTAAGCCTACAAATCATACATAACCCCTTTTTTTCCCTAAATGGGTTTTACAGACCTGTCACAATGCTCATCATGGGCTAAAAGTTTCCTTTTATTTTCCTTTCTGTTTTGCGATCCAAGTTCTATCAATAATTGCATTAAATGTAGATTAAATGTAGAACATGGTGCCAAACTTCTCAGAGTTTGCAAAACATCTGCAACTTCTGGATTCTCCTTTGTTTTCATTTTTCGTTTTCGTTTTATTACATTTCTATTCACAGAACTTAGGGTAATTTTTCACCTAGATCACAACAAAAAGTCCAGTTAATTAGCTGGGGAGATTGGAGATTGGGGAAACAAACTAGTAAATTTTCCAGCTCATTTGACACAGGGTTTTTGATGTGTAACCTAAAAGCCTTCATAAAGGCTTTCATATCATATTGTTGCTCTAGCACACTGCAATTGCCATTTGGTAGAACAATCTTTTGATACAATTAGCAATTAAAAAAACAACAACAGTGGCAATTATTCTGCTCCCATGTGGTAATAATACTTATTCCTGGGAACATGATATGATCCAAAAATAGGCTACCCTAGTCCATACTTAAAAGATGAAATTCAAAGAAGTGGGCCTTAAGCTTTCTAAAGTCTTATTAAATATGGACGCATTCCAGAGAAATAGTATCCGTGCTAAATTTTCAAAGGAATTTAGGCAAGATCCTCGCACCCCATCTTCTAGATTTTTTTTGTAAGAACAAGTAAATGATTTGAAATGCAATCTTTCCACCTGTGTGAACAATGACTTTGACCTCGATTTTAGGAAATGGGTAATGGAATGGGAAGGGGAGTAGTCTGCTATTGAAGGCATATGAGAACGAATGAACGTCTGCACAATAGAATGGACTTGTGTAAATTAAAACAGCACTCTTTTATTCTCCTCTTTGTGTGTAAATCTAGTCATTCAGTACACCTGGCATTCCACCATAATTACAAATTGAGAGGAATATGATCCTTCCTTCCTTCCTTCCTTCCTTCCGTTCTTCCCACCTCTCTCTCCTTCCCTCCTTCCCTATTCTTTCTTTCTTTCTTTCTTTCTTTCTTTCTTTCTTTCTTTCTTTCTTTCTTTCTTTCTTTTTTCTTTCTTTCTTTCTTTCTTTCTTTCTTTCTTTCCTTCTTCCTTCCTTCCTTCCTTCCTTCTTTCTTTCTTTCCCTCCCTCCTTCCTTCCTTCCTTCCCATCTCTCTCTCCTTCCCTCCCTCTTCTTTCTTTCTTTCTTTCTTTCTTTCTTTCTTTCTTTCTTTCTTTCTTTCTTTCTTTCTTTCTTTCTTTCTTTCTTTCTCAAAGACAGGATCAAGTGGCTAAGCAAAAAACAAGGAAGAACAAAAGCCTCCAAATAATGTGCAATATTCTAATCGTTCACTAATTATTTTGATTTGTTTATACAAATTGGCTTCTTTCTTTTATTTTGTTTGTTTATTTGATTTCTATAGCTGCCCATTGCAACAAGTGACTCTGGATGGTGTAACACTTCAGGAAAGTATAGTTCATGGAATTATCTATCATATTTATCTATTGGAATCTCTTTGTCTCTCCCATTTAATTTAAAATGTCATAAAACACGCAAGGGCTTTATCTATTTCCAACATGTTGAATGCGCAGGTTATTTATATATACCAAGTATAAGGTAACAAAATACAGTATAACAAAGTTGGAAGGGACCTTGGAGGTCTTCTATTCCAACCCTCTGCTGGAAGTAGGAGACCACATACCACTCTGCACAAATGGCTGTCCAATCTCTTCTTGAAAACCTCCAGTGTTGGAGCTCCCACAACTTCTGGAGGCAAGCCATTCCATTGATTATTAATTCCCACTGTCAGGAAATTTCTCCTTAATTCTAGGTTGGATCTGCAACAAAAAGGAGAAGATTTAGGATTAGGTTTCAGGAAGGACTACCGTAGGTCTAGGTCTGTTGTCTTGACTTGGTATCATGGAAATAGGATTGTTCCAGATTCATTTTTATTTATTTATTTATTTATTTATTTATTTATTTATTTATTTATTTATTTATTTATTTATTTATTTATTTATTTATTTTGTCAAGCATATATAAGATTACAGTAAAAGTATAAACATGTATACATGAGACGGTTCTGAGTACATGGGAACATTAGGACAGGGATAGTAGGCATGTTGGTGCGCTTATTCACGCCCCTTACAGACCTCTTAGGAATGGGGTGAGGTCAACAGTAGACAGTCTAAGGTTAAAGTTTTGGGGATTTGGGGAAGAAACCACAGAGTCAGGTAGTGTATTCCAGGCATTGATCACTCTGTTGCTGAAGTCGTATTTTCTGCAAATGAGTTTGGAGCGGTTTACCTTAAGTTTGTATCTATTGTGAGCTAGTATATTGTTGCGGTTGAAGCGGAAGTAGTCATTGACAGGTAGGACATTGTAGCAGATAATTTTATGTGCTACACTTAGGTCAGACCTAAGGTGGCGTAGTTCTAAATTGTCTAAGTCCAAAATTTCAAGTCTGGTGGCATAAGGTATTCTGTTGTGAAAGAGGACTTGGTATCATGGAAATAGGATTGTTCCAGATTCATTTCCAGGGGATTAACTTCTTTTTCATCCAGACTCTTGATATTGCTTCACATTCACAGTGACTTGAAGCAACTTGAAATCTGTAGGACAAAGTTTCCTTTTTGAATTTCCTACATCTTAATGGAGGAGAAAGAATGTATAATGTACCCTAACAATTGGTCTGGATGTTAAGATCATCTGACTAGACCTTCTCAAAATAGTTATTTAGGAAAGTTATATTGGGAATTTCCAAAATGGGATCTTTTTTAATCTTTAAAATAGCAGTACAAAAGAATTTTTAGTGACAATGGTATTATTTTCTTTTTGACATCATGTTGAATCACCCATTCATCTAGACATTTTGGATTTTGTTAAGTTTTCTGCTGGAGAAATGTCCTACTCTTTACTCTTCTTCTGACAGATATGTTTAGGACTGCATCAAAGGTTAATTCTATACAGTACCTAACTAATCAAATTTACTCAATATATTTCTGAGTCAGCAAATCTGAAGCCAGCATATGGGCAGCTCTATCCAGGTTTTTATTTTAAAAAACCCCATCTGTTTTTAATTAATGATATAACAATGACAAACTCTGTTTGAAGAATCTCAATTTTTAAGAGCAGAGAAATACATTTATGCCTATTAGACTATACTTCCCCAAGGTAAGCAATGTTATGCAAAGTATAGAAGAAGAGAAAGAAACAGCAAACAAAGTAAATCAAAGGCATGCTATACAGTATAAGACAAAGAAATATAACCAAATGGGCTCACAGAGAGCTTTGTTGTGGCTTTGGTCAATCAAGACTTTCATATATTGCAATAATGTACAAATTAGACTATCAGCCTAAGCTATATCCTTGTCACATGCATCATTCTTTGCTGACATTATGCCAAAAAGTTTGAGCATATTTTAGGTCAAAGCGAGGTCTAATCTCAAGTATGCTCAAATTACCGTATGCTATGCAATTTAGGATCTCTAATCTAGAGACTACCTTGAAGTCCACATACTTTCTGCATTCCATGCATTAGGAGAAATGTGCAAGGTATTGACGTATCTTCTGGATACATAGGGACAATTATCTTTAAAAATGTGATGGAGGCAGTGTTGCCCGTGCTGGTGAGTGGGGGTGGAAAGGGGGGCAAATGATGAAAGTAGCATCAGACTAACATGATACAAGCCCTACCTATATTTGTTTGTGTCTCTGTGCACAATTATTATACACCTATATGAAAGGGGCAGAGTTTGTATCCCAACAGTATAACATCATTTTCATCATTTGGATGAAAGCAATGGATATTCCTCTTGGGGGAAAATTCAGCAGCTCCCTTCAAAACTACTGCTCAGGGGACCAGAATTATGTTCACACAAGCTTTTCCCCCATTTCAGAAGCATTTGTCTGAAGGACTAGGGGTATATAACCGAGGCTTGGGACTCTTGACAGGCCTGGAACTTTTGACCTGTAGGAAGTTCCCCATTCTGAACCATTCTTCCTAGGTACCTTCTCCAGATCTGGGAAAGGAAAGCATCTTTAAACCCAATCCGTGGCGAAGTGGAGTCCTTTTTCTGGCACCACTTAGTCCAACTTCTACTGAAGTTGGGAAGGGCTATTTTAAAGAAGCATCACTCTTTGACTGCATTTTCCAAAGGAATTTGCTATTGGAGAGGGATTTTACAGTTCTAACTTCCACAATGCTTCTATCCTATCCTTAGTAAAACCACCTTCCCACAGTAGTGGGTTATAAAACCCTTTACTACTGATTCGTGTGTGCTTGCGCGTACACACAATGCTGCTGCACATGCGCAGAAGCATCCCAGGCAGGTGGGCGGAGCCTCCCACCACCGCTACCGGTTCTTAGAACCGGGCGGAACTGGGAACAACCTACCGCTGCCTTCCCACCCTGACATCAAGAGAGATAGTTTTAAAGCCCAATTGCCACCAAGTGGGCCATTTTTTAAAAATAATTTTATTAAAAAATGATCCCAGTGTGAATGTTTTTACTGGTTGCTAGCTAGATTTAAAGACAGAAGCCAACATTAGCATTTAGGAAAATCTCTTTGAAACAACCACAACACAAAAGACCCCGTTTTGCCCATTAATCCACAACTCCATTTGCCCATCTAAAGACGTTTATTCTCTTCAGCATGTGGATCTCTGCAAGAACAATTATTACACAATTTATCATCATTCTTGTTTTATTTCCCTCATGAAATATAAAACCAACAGCCAAAGCCATAAAAAAAAACTCTCATATTGTAAAAAAAAAAAAAAACCCCAACCAGATGACATTTACACAAAAAGCGGACAGTGTAATCCAGCTAAACAAAACTTATGTTCTGCTTTTTTCAGGCTTCCTGTACTGAGGAATACATAGAAGTGTATTGGAATGAATCCTGCAGCTCTTAACTCTAGGGGCAAATAATAAATTACACTGGGTCTGGCAAAACTGAGTACCAGCTTATACTGCAAGATTCAATTTCCCATACTCCTATAACTCTAATTTTTGTCACATTCCCCTGTGGGGATAATTTGTTGCTGAAATCCAGTGATTTGGATTGTAAGTCCACATTCCTAAGATCTGGCTTCTCCATCACTGGAAATCTCCCATCCATCAAAACGACAGAAGAAAGTAACATATTACAATCATTCCCAAACCTTGGTTTCCACAGCAAAAAAATAAAAGCAAACTGCACAGAGCAAATCTAAAGGCTGACTATCGATAAACTTGAATGGATTACTTGTTATAGTTTCAATCCAAAGCTACATCTATTATCTTCTAGGTTTATTGAGAATAGCTCTCTGGCTGGAAGACTCCCATATGGGGAAGAAAATCTATGTTGGCAATAGCAATAGCAATAGCACTTAGACTTATGTACCCCTTCATAATGCTTTTACAGCCCTCTCTAAGTGGTTTACAGAGCATATTGCCCCCAACAATCTGGGTCCTCATTTTACCCACCTTGGAAGGATGGAAGGCTGAGTCAACCTTGAGCCGGTGAGATTTGAACTGGCGAACTGCAGCTAGCAGTTAGCTGAAGTAGCCTGAAGTACTGCACTCTAACCACTGCACCACCTCGGCTCTATAACTGGCATCAGTTTTGCTTCCCCAAGATAGTGATAATTATTTATTTAGCACATGATGAGAACATAATAAAAGAGAAATAAACACACAATCCACATAATTATATACCGGTACCAAACTATTGTGGGGGTATGACAGTGGCCTCATAATTGGATGTCCAACTCAGTTATCTAGGTGATATACTTCATGCAGATCTTCAAAGGAACCAGAAAATGCACATTGTGAGCAGTCTTGCACAATATGTTTAATTGTTTGCATATCAGCACCCCACTCTCAGCAAGAGGAATCCCGCACTGATACAGGGCAGCCGCATTGATATAGGGCAGAGACACTTCTTCCAGTATCATTAGGAGCCGTGGTGGCACAGTGGTTAGAATGCAGCATTGCAGGCTAATTCTGTTAACTGCCAACAGTTCGATCCTGACCTGCTCACGGTTGACTCAGCCTTCCATCCTTCTGAGGTGGGTAAAATGAGGACCCAGATTGTTGGGGGCAATATGCTGACTCTGAAAACTGCTTAGAGAAGGCTGTAAAAGCACTATGAAGTGGTAAAAAAGTTTAAATGCTATTGCTATTGCTATCACACCTAATTCTGTTCAATTTCATCCAGACATAGTGAGGTGAAATCTTCATCTGTCAGCATGACTAAGGCAGAAACAATTAAGTCAATTACAGGAGAGAAAAAAGGGTGTGGACCGGTTACACGTGCAAAGTCTAAATTGACAGGCATTACATAAATTGATAGGCATTCTATAAAAGCAAGCATCTCTTCCATGGGGATTTTACACTCTGACGAAGTCAACAGGGGTTGACGAAAGCTTAGCAATTTTAATAGTAGTTTTAAATAAAATTTTAAACGTTCCAGAGATCGTGATGGCTATCGCTTCTTTATCTGTAAATATACCTGGAACTCGCATTTTTAGAACAATCCTTAAGATAGATAGATAGATAGATAGATAGATAGATAGATAGATAGATAGATAGATAGATAGATAGATAGATAGATGAAATAGAAATAGAAATAGAAATAGAAATAGAAATAGAAATAAAAATAAAAATAAAAATAAAAATAAAAATAGAAATTCAAACAAATCAAATGAAAAAACTGAAATGTGACAGGGACAATAGTCATGTTAGTGGATTTATGTATGCCCTCTTAGGAACCTCTTAAATATGGGATGAGATCCATAGAAATTAAGTTAGAATTAAAACTGTGAAAATTAGTAGCTAAGACAACTAAATTGCGTAAGATATTCCAGACTTTGACAAAAATCAATTTGTTTTACAATCAAGTTTAAAGCGGTTTACATTCAGTTTAATGTAATATTTCAAGAATGACACAGTGAATTATTTACTTAGTTGATCGGGGGGGGGGGGAGAAAGCAGCCCCTGCACTCATGGGAAAACCACACACACACACACACACAACGTCTAGTAACGTACTACTACTAGTAGATAGCGACCAGGTAGTAGGCAAGGATAGTGATAGGTGTAGCAGTGCCAAGTGACAGCAACATCAGGAAGAAGGAGTGTGAAAAGCTGGAGAAACACCAGGGTCTGATGGAGGAACTGGAGAGGCCAAAATGGCCCCAGTGGTGGTAGGAGCATTGGGGGCTGTAACTCCTAAGCAGGGAGAGTGGCTCCAACAGAGCCCAGGAACAACTTCAGAACTCTTTGCCCAGAAAAGTACAGTGCTAGGAACAGCTAAGATCTTGGGCTGAACCTCAGACTTAATAGAGGACATGGTAGAGGACCTGAGATTGAGGAAGACATGTACCCCACCCCCATAAGGGCGAGAGAGAATTTTTATACCTAAATAGGTAAAGGTCCCCCGCACATGCGTGCTAGTTGTTTCCAGCTCTAGGGGGCGGTGCTCATCTCTGTTTCTAAGCCAAAGAGCCAGCGCTGTCCGAAGACGTCTCCATAGTCATGTGGCCGGCATGACTAAATGCCAAAAGTGCACGGAACGCTGTTACCTTCCCACCAAAGGTGGTCCCTATTTTTCTACTTGCATTTTTTATATGCTTTCAAACTGCTAGGTTGGCAGAAGCTGGGACAAGTAACAGGAGCTCACTCCGTTACACAGCACTAGGGATTCGAACCGCTGAACTGCAGACCTTCTGATCAACAAGCTCAGTGTCTTAGCTACTGAGCCACCATCTAAATACATACAGGTAATTCTCAACTTACAACCACAATTGAGCCCAAAATTTCTGTTGCTAAATGAGACATTTGTTAAGTGAGTTGTGCCCCATTTTACAACCACAATCCCCCCCAATAAATTTTATTTGTTTTTGGTCTTTCAACATCTCATGTCATGAGCATTTGCTTTCTGAGTTTCATACATCCATACCAGGGGCGGGTTGCTTCTTCTTCGTGATACCGGTGCGCTGTGCGCGCATCACCATGTTTTGGTGCAAATGCGCGTGTTATGCGTGCACGTGCCCTTGCGCAATTTTGCTTCCTGCGCATGAGCGGAAGCAAAATCTCATGAGGGGATGCGCGCGAGTACGCAATTTTGGTGTTTTTTTTGCTTCCGTGCATACGCGGAAGCAAAAAATCACCGAAATCTCATGCGCACGCGCATCCCCTCACGAGATTTTGCTTCTGCGCATGCGCAGGAAGCAAAATCAGCCCAAAAATTCCCCCCAAAAAGATGGCGCCGCATGACAGACCAGCGAAGACGGCACCAGAGCTGTCGTGCGCAAATAGCGCCATCTGCTGGCCACTACCGGTACTGTAGAGTGGACCGCACCGGTAGGAACCCACCACTGATCCATACAATATTCTTAACAATATTTTTTGTTTTTAAAATAATTACAATCCATTATCATTTCATTTTCAATACATCTCTCACATTTCTTTTCCTCTTAATATCTGTCTTTAGTCTTTCCCCCCTCTTATTTTATCCCTATTTTAATTCCAGCAATCAAAGATGTGGTCATTTCCCAACTTATATATTTCTAATATTAGTATATTTTACTTCACTTATTTCCTAAACATTAATAAAAAAATCAGCTTATAATTTCATTGTCCTCTTTTCCACATCATTACTTTTCCCATACAAAATATATTTCAAAATTACATATTTCAATCCTCATATTTTCTTCTATTTTTCAATCTTCATCTTTTCTTATGTTATTTTAATACTAGTAAATTAATTAAACATACACATTAACACTAATTTTTATCTCTTATAGCCCAACACATATAATTTCATTTCTACATATTTCTTCTATCATCAAACTTATATTCAAAAATATTACTTTTCTTTCCCCCGATATAAAACATATTTAAAAGTTACATATTTTCAATCTTCATCTTTTCTATTATCACACTTATATTCAAAAATATATTGCATATTTCAATCTTTATATTTTCTTCTATTTTTCAATCTTCATTTTTTCTTATATTATTTTATAACTTCATTTCTACATGTTATTCATACATATATTTTATCCTTATTACAATGAACAATTTTTTCATACTTATATAATACTAGTAAATTAATTAAACACACACATTAACACTAATTTTTATCTCTTATATCCCAACACCTATAATTTCCTTTCTACATGTGTCTTCTATCATCAAACTTATATTCAAAAATATTACTTTTCTTTTTTTTCATACAAAACATATTTACAAGTTACATATTTTCAATCTTCATATTTTCTATTATCAGACTTATATTCAAAAATATTACTACTAATTAAGCATACACCTTTTTATTTTTATTTTATCTCTTCTCTTTTATCCTGCTCCAAAGTTTTAATCCTCTTTTCTTTTTCTTTTTTGGTTGCCTCCCCCATATTTCTTTTAGCTCTCTCATTTCTATCTTTAACTCCTTTTTTTGCTATAGTCTCTTTCTCTCTTCTCTTTTTCCCTTTTTGTTGTCTAATATTGCTTTCATTTTTTCTAGATTTTTCTTTCTTTCCTCTTCTAGCTTGTAACCCTCCTCTACAGCATGCAGGTAGAGGAGAAGTGGGAAGAGCTTTTTGTGCCCCCAGCTCGTTCGCTGCTGGTCTGGAAAGGAAAAATCGCAGCCGAATTAGGCAGGACTCGCCCCATCCAGGTGCCTCCAAATAGGTCTCCCTACGGTAGCCTCCATGCTGAACTACATGACCCGACAGTGATCGGCCACGGAAACGGAGCCTGCCCTCCGAGCTCTTCCGAGCACCCTCTCTTTCCCGCAGCAAACGAGCTGGGGAAGCACGAAAAGCACTTCCCGCTTCTCCTCTACCTGCATGCTGTTACCAGCTCTACCTGGGTGGATCCGGCTGCTACCTGGGTGGATCCTCGGCACTGCAACGGCGGCATCGGCTGTGTCCAGCCAGCCAGCCAGGCCTGCCGCCCCCCCACATACAGCAGGGTGACCTCAGGTAGTGGCGTCTTGTTGGTATTGAGGGGGTGCAGAGCCAGTAACAGCATGCAGGTAGAGGAGAAGTGGGAAGCGCTTTTCACGCTCATTCACTGCAGGAAAAAGCAGGCGCTCGGAAGAGCAAGCTCCGTTTGGGTGGGGATCACTGTCGGGTAGCATAGTTCAATGGGGAGGCTACATTTGGAGGGATCTGGGTGGGGTGAGTCCCGCCTAATTCAACCCCCTGGGGCTGCCAGCTTGCGGCTGGGATTCTGGAGGAGAATGCTCCAGTTACAGCATGCAGGTAGAGGAGAAGCGGGAAGTGCTTTTTGCGCCCCCCAGCTCGTTCGCTGCGGGAAAAATAGGGCGCTCAGAAGAGCTCGGAGGGCAGGCTCCGTTTCAGTGGGTGATCACTGTTGGGTCATGTAGTTCAGCACGGAATGTGGGGGTGGTGGTGTCATGCACACATGATGGGGGAGCATGGGGATTGCGCGCGCATTCGTGGGGGATCGTTAGGGGTCATGTGCGCATGCGTGTGGGGGCGGGGCACGTGGGCGACATTGCATTATGGGTGTGGGCACGCACGTGCAATACCCCCCATGCTCCCCCCGCTTTTGGCACGCGACAGCGAAAAGGTTCGCCATCACTGACTTAGCTTGTTAGAAGTTTGCAAAAGGTGAACACATTACTCTGGGACATTGCAACCCGTTATAAATATGAATCAATTGCCAAGCATAGAGCCGAGGTGGTGCAGTGGTTAGAGTGCAACATTGCAGGCTACTTCAGTTGACTGCTAGTTCAGCAGTTCAGCTGTTCAAATCTTACCGGCTCATGGTTGACTCAGCCTTCCATCCTTCTGAGGTCGGTAAAATGAGGACCCAGATTGTTGGGGGCAATATGCTGAACTCTGTAAACCGCTTAGAGAGGGCTGTAAAGCACTATGAAGCGGTATATAAGTCTAAGTGCTATTGCTATTGCTATCTGAATTTGGATCATGTTAACCACGAGGCTGCTGCAATAATCATTAAGTGTGAAACGTGGTCATCAGTCACTTTTTTCTGGGCCATAGTAATTTGGAGTGATCACTAAACAAACTGTTGTAAGCCGAGGACTATTTGTACAGAAAACTGAATTCCTTTAAGCAACTTTGTTAGTTACATGCTACTTTACAGTAACTGACCTACATTAAAAAAATAATCTTAATACTGTCCCTATTTCACCAAAGGGTGAAAAAAAAATCAAATACATTAGCCAGCTAATGCATTTTTCATATATTGGAATGCACTAATTGACTGATGCTATCCCATGAAATATGGTCCCATGAAGTAATCTGGAATTTCCTCTGTTAAAGCAAACACACTTGTGCTGGCTGACCCTGTTCTGCTCTGTTTAAAATGTTATATTGATCAAGCAAGACTAGAAACTATTTTTCATGCTTTGAAATTATTATTTTAAACAACTGTAAAGCCATTATTTATATGGAGCTTCTGATTGCCGAATGGTTTAAATTAGCCAAGATTACTAGCCGAAGCTTTCAGTTATAAATCAAGGTGAAGAATGTTAGAATTTGCTTAGTGAAATGTTTAATGTGCAGAAAGTTCTGACTTCACAAGTCATGCGCAGGCCATATCTCTTAACAGATGGTGATGCCTATACCAGGCTGCCCCCTTCTATAACGAGATGAATCTATTGGGGGCAGAGCCTCGTGGCTGGCATTGAACAGGAGTCTTTAATTCCTTCAAGGCAGACTGGCAGCAGAGGTTCATTTGAGCGTTGCATTTTCTCCTGTGCTTTAAACAAGTCTAACTCGGAGGTTTTGCATCCTTCTCTTAAGTATTTATGTCACATAGAAGCTATGCAAGGCTGCCGGTCACAGGATTTAAAAAAACAAAATACGTTATTACAAAAATTATTTTCATTAACCAAACAGAAGATTGCCCGGTTTAGCAAGTGAAGTAATTTCTTCATCTATTTATTTAATATCCTGCAGTTCTATTTGCCAGAATATTATAAAAACATGCCTTAAAATTGAATACGCTGGCTAGTATTCAGCTGCTCTTGGCTACCTCTGGAAGCTCCTCCTTTCTGATATCTAATTAAGAACATCTCACAGAGATTTGATCCCAAACTAAATTTAAATAACTATTATGGATTGCTGTAATCATAGATGATTAGCATCACAAAGAGTTCTGTCTTCCTCTGGCCTTTTCCAGACTGCTTATGCATTATTCTGTTGTCTTCCTCTTATGTAGTCTCAGATGAATTTCATCAGGTAGCCCTTTCATTGTTCAAAATGAAGTGTGGGCAGCAATGCGAGGCTCCTGATCACACAGAGGAGATACATAATGTAAGACTCCTTTTATCAGATGATATAATGTATAATATCCTAGCCCAGTGATGGCGAACCTTTTTTCCCCCGGGTGCCAAAAGTGCATGCGCGCATGCTATCGCACATGCGCGAGTGCCCACACCCATAATTCACTGCCTGGGGAGGGCAAAAATGGCCTCCCCCGCTCCCCCGGAGGCCCTCTGGAGGCCGGAAATGGCCCATTTCCCAATTTCTGGTGGGCCCGGTAGACCCATTTTTCGCCCTCCCCAGGCTCCAGAGGCTTCCCTGGAGCCTAGGGAGGGCAAAAATGCCCTCCCCCGTCCTCTCAGAGGCCCTCCGGAAGCCAAAAACGCCCTCCCAGAGCCTCCATGCGAGCCAAAAATCAGCTGGCCAGCGCACACATGCACGCTGGAGCTGAGCTAGGTAACAGCTCGCGTGCCGGCAAATATGGCTCCGCGTGCCACCTGTGGCACGCGTGCCATAGGTTCGCCATCACTGTCCTAGCCCATGAACCATATTAAATTAAAATAAAAGAGCTACAAACCCTGTAGCTGAATGAAATTTACACTATCCCATTAAATACGGATAGACAGTGTCCATCTCTTTGCCAGTGTCCATCTCGGCTTTGAACGTAACACAACTTAAAAAGGACATCTGACATTGCAGACATTTATGTGTCTATATGTCACGTGAAGTGTTAGTACCACTTTATAATGCCTCACTAAGACCACACTTGGAATATTGCACCCAATTTTGGTTGCCACATTATAAAAAGGATGTTGAGACTCTAGAAAGAGTGCAGAGAAGAGCCACAAAGATGATTAGGGGACTGAAGAAAGGTATGTCTAGACCAGGAATTGGGTATGTCTAGACCAGTGATAAGAAGATCTAGAGGTGACATGATAGCAGTGTTCCAATATCTAAGGGGCTGCCACAAAGAAGAGGGGGTCAAGCAGGGGTTCTAACTTACCTTGCTGCCGGTTCGCTTCCTCCTGTTCTGCATGGCTGCACCTCATGAGCACGAGCATGCGCAGTGCCGAAAAATCAGAAAAATTTCAAAAAAAAATTCAAAAAAAAAGATGGCGGCACCCACGGCCTGGCACCGACCAATCCGGTTCGGTGACATCATTGTGACATCACCAGTGGGTCGCTACCAGTTCGGGTGAACCAGTCCGAACCGGGAGGAACCCACCCCTGAGGTCAAGCTATTCTCCAAAGCACCTAAAGGCAGGACCAGTAGCAATGGATGGAAACTACTCAAGGAGAGAAGCAACCTAGAACTAAGGAGAAACTTCCTGACAGTTAGAACAATTAATCAGTGGAATGATTTGCTTCCAGAAATTGTGGGTGCTTCAACACTGAAGGTCTTTAAGAAGAGATTGGACTACTATTTGTCTGAAACGGTATGGGGTTTCTTGCTTGAGCAGAAGTTCGACTGGAAGACTTCCAAGGTCCTCTCCAACTCTGTTATGTTTATTCAGAAGCCAGCCTTGCTAAGTTTGTCAAAGCATAATAGTTCCAGAGATAGGTCTATACTTAAGGATTAAAGAGTTCCCATTAATACGGTAATTGCTGCATGCCCATTGAAAGTAAATCAATTCATGTCAATAGATCTTAACTCTTGTGTTAAGGAGCAGAGTCTAAACCAGCAATCATAAAGACATTTACTTTGCAATCAATATAACTGAAAAGCTAAGTTTCTTTTTTTATCCCTAAGAAACATGAGTAGGATTATCTGTAAGCAGTCAAAATGCTATGATAGATTTTATTCTATAATACCAGATTTTTTTAAAAAAAGTTTTAATGTAAGCCACTTTGAGAAGGTTTTGACCTAAATGGTGGCCTAATTTTTTTTAATGCTAATAATACCCTTATTTGCAGCTAGGGAGAACAGTGCACAGATTTGCTGTTTCAAGGACATCCATTGTCCCAGGCAGCTTTATCAAGCATATTTTATGTGCTCTGCATTGCTAATAAAAATTCAAAGTATATGCAGAACAACAAATCCAAATCTATTAAACACCTCCTGTGTATAAGGAATAGATAGTACAAAGCAAATGTATTATCAAAAGAAGAATGAGTTGTATTAAATTAAAAGTGTAATCAGCCTAAGAAGGTGCACTTAAAACAAATAGTAGTGGTTTCATGCTGGATGCTATTAATCTCAAACAGCCACATGTATGAATTGGAAGTGGGTAAATATCTCTCTCAGCTGCAGAATAATAAATCTAGGCAGGTATTGAAATATATCTGGAACTTATTCTATTACCAATGTACGGCATAGGTGAATAAAATTTTATGCGGTAAGAAGACAGTAGTAAGGGGGACGCTTTCTTCTGTATTCGTAGGAGGAGACACCAAGGTCATCTAATGAAACAGAATTGAATTCAACCAGAGGTAAAAGCAAGTGTTTCTTTAAGAAAAGCAGAAGTGTTGTTGAGCGTTAGGACTTTGAACCTTACAACCCCATATCATCTTAAAAACATTGAGTAAAGCCCATAGAGAATTCCAGATGTTGTTACCAAAGTGTCATTTTTGAAGACAGAAAGAGAAAATGATTTAACATGTGCTTGGAGATGTCTATGGAGATTTTCAGTCATCCAGGTTATGGTTGTCCCAAAGATGCTTTTTCAAACTGCAACTGGACTTTGTTTTGCCTTGGATGAGAAGTGAAGTGTCTTAAAGGAAAAGCAAAGTTCAGTTGCAATTTGAAAAAGCACCTTTGGGATATGCCTGGAGTCTTAGCATATTACCATATTTTTCGGAGTATAAGACGCACCTTAGTTTTTGGGGAGGAAAATAGGGGAAAACAATCTGCCTACTAGGTATTCATCTGGCTAGCATCCTTAGTCTGGTCAGCTTCAGCACATTATTTTATCTCCTGGTTAGGACTTAAAAAAAACCTCCTTCTGAGAGAGTAACAATGAAAGAGCTGGGAAGAGCTGGGAAGAGCTGGGAAGATTGTTAGCACCTGGTTAGGGCTAAAAAAAACTTATTCAGAGCAGCTGCAGCACATTATTTTATCTCCTGGTTAGGACTTAAAAAAACCTTCTGAGAGAATAACAATGAAAGAGCCTGCAAGCCAGTAAGAGCTGGGAAGATCGTTAGCACCTGGTTAGGGCTAGAAAACAACTTCTTTGGAGCAAGTAGAGCAATGAAAAAAAAACCTGCAAAGACTTAGGGCTGGAAAACCTTCTCCTGAGAGAGTAACAATGAAAGAGCCTGCAAGCCGGTAAGAGCTGGGAAGATCATTAGCACCTGATTAGGGCTAGAAAACAACTTCTTTGGAGCAAATAGAGCAATGAAAAAAAACCCTGCAAAGACTTAGGGATGGAAAAACATTCTTTGGAGAGAGTAACAATGAAAAAGCCTGCAAGGTAATAGCTGGGAAGATCTGTTAGCACCTATTTAGGGCTGGAAAAAAAGCTACATTCGAAGTATAAGACGCACCTGAATTTTCAGCCACTTTTAGGGAGGAAAAAGGTGCGTCTTATACTCCGAAAAATACGGTAGCTATTTTCAACTGTAATTAAATATTGAATCAAACGTAGCTGTTCTCTTGACTGCACTTGTTGGAGTGTAGCAGGGGTGAAATTCAAAAATTTTCCCTACAGGTTCTGTGGGCATGGCTTGGTGGGCGTGGCAGGGGAAGGATACTGCAAAATCTCCATTCTCACCCCACTCCAGGGGAAGGATACTGCAAAATCCCCATTCCCTCCCCACTTCTGGGGGAAGGATATTGCAAAATCTCCATTCCCACCCCTGGGGCCAGCCAGAGGTGGTATTTACAGGTTCTCCAAACTACTCAAATTTTCCGCTACCGGTTCTCCAGAACCTGTCAGAACCTGCTGAATTTCACCCCTGGAGTGTAGCCTCCAGTATGTCAATTCAAAAGCCCAGTATGGCCCATGGGCTGGAGAAAGTTATCCACTCAGGACGTAGGATATGGATAAATTATGACATTCATTGTTACAAGCTGTAGTGATGACCACCAACATTGAATCCTTTAAAAGAAGAATAGAACGAGGATAAAGCTGCAAATAGCTACAAGCTCTTACACTTACATCACCCAAATGAATTTAAGATGACTCATAGCCCAAATAGAAGACTGCAGCGGTGGGTTGCTCCTGGTTCAGCCCGGTTCTTAGAACTGGCAGTGCCGGTGGTGGGAGGCTCCGCCCACCCGCCCGGAATGCTTCTGCACGAGTGTGCGTGCAAACCGGTAGTAAAGGGTTTTAGAACCCACGACTGGAAGACTGGAATAAAAAAAAACCTAACCCAACAAGAACTGGCTTCTTCCAATACTATAGTCTCAGCAGGTTGAAGAGAACTTGCCCATTTTAGTGAAAAATTATTCAGGGGATGGGGGAAATAAGTACAGAATTATCACCAGTGACAGAGTCGTTATATCTCTTGATATAAACTCCTAGCTACTGCAATAAATGTTGGTTCTCAAGTCATTTAACTGCCTGAATTCAGGAACTTACAGTAGAAGCTTAAGTGACAATATCATTAAATTAGCAGGCAAGAATAAAACCATATACAGATAGACAACCTATCTTCCACAGTATACAATAACAAACCTTATTTTTTTCTCACCTAGTCAATATAAACGTGGCCATTTGCTTCATGATCTAGAGATTGGGAGGCACTTTAGTTTTGTTTAATCTGAAATTCCTACCTTGTGGTCTTCATGCCTTCCACATATTCTGCTGGTGGGCCCTCTATAGACATCTAACTGACCACTACAGAAACATGGTCCTGACTCCTGACAATATCAATCTTGGGTTATGATCCAGCACAGTTCTTAAAAACACTAAGCAAGAGCAGATTTGGGTCTCCTGCTTGGGCAGGGGGTTGGACTAGATGACCTGCAAGGTCCCTTCCAACTCTGTTAATCTGTTTAAAAAAAAGACTCCCTTACTGAAATAGTTGCATTAGAATTTAGAATAACAGAGTTTGAAGGGATCTTGGAGGTCCTCTAGTTCAGGGGTCACCAACCTTTCGGACCTCAAGGACTACTAAATTCATAATTTTAAATCCCACGGACCACTAATATGAATTTTTAAAAAAGATAAATAGTATTTAGTGCAACATAAAAATGCAAATAATTTTTCTGCAGACCACCAAAATTTTCTCGTGGACCACCAGTGGTCTGCGGAACACTGGTTGATGACCACTGCTCTAGTCCAACCCCCTGCTCAGGCAGGAAACCCTATACCATTTCAGACAAATGGTTGTCCAATCTCTTCTTAAAAACTTCCAGTGTTGGAGCATTCAGAACTCCTGGAGGCAAGTTGTTCCACTGATTAATTGATCTAACTTCAGGAAATTTCTTCTTAGTTTTAGGTTGCTTCTCTCCTTGATTAGTTTCCATCCATTGCTTCTTGTCCTGCCCTCAGGTGCTTTAGAGAATAGCTTGCCTCCCTCTTCTTTGTGGCAACTGAATTAGCTTCCAGTCTCTTTCCGGGCAAAATTCAAAGTGCTTGATAAGGTGACACTTTTTAAAGTTTTGAATGATTTCCTAGGATATGAGTCTGCTTCCTATGATCCCCAGCACTGGTTTTCATTCAAAACTTGGGAGAACATAGGAAGAGATGGACATAGTTTCTTTTTATTGGACAGGGCAGTATTTAATTGGATGGAATTCTTGGTGTCTCACTATTTTTAAAATGGCTTTCCCTAAATTATTTTACTATTTTATTTTGCTTGATATTATTTTGAGAACAGCAACAATCTTTCTCTTGTGCCCCAATGCTCATAGAGTAGGAATTGGGTGTGGAGAACCAGAAAAAAAGTTCTTTTGTTTTAAAAGAAAGCAGTGGACTTTCTCCCTGATCATATGCATGTTTATTAACCAGGGGTGGGTTCTACTTACCTTCCCCACCGGTTCGCATTGTGACGGAAGTGCACTTCGCTCGCTCGCGCATGCATCACTTCACTTCTGCATGTGAATCACTTCCTGGAAATGACCCTCTGCGCATGCGCAGAAGCCTTTGCGCATGCGCAGAGGTTTTTTTTGCAATCCACGGTGACCGGAGGACCGGTTCGGGAGCGTGGACCGCCAGTCATCGCTGCCGGTTTGGCGAGCGGCGCCAAATTTCTGCTACCGGTTCTAAAGAACCAGTCTGAACTGGCAGCAACCCACCTCTGTTATTAACACAGAGCTTTAAATCCCCCTAAATCCAGTAGGATCTATTCCTATGGAAAGATTGCTGGTCAGCTATAATGTGAATTCTAAAAAAAAAAATTAGTTTCTACTTATGCTCTATATAGAAATTGCATTCCATTCATTGATTGGCACAAAAGATCACAGGAGATTTGATTTCCTAAAATTGTTGGCCCTTTGGGGTTTTTCAGTAATGCAGTGTCTGGTTTCAAAGGCCATTTTTACAAGGCAGGATCAGTTTTTTTCTTGCTTCTCTCTTGTACCTTTGAGATGGGACTCATACATAAGAGGGCTGTGAAAATATTTACTGACCCCTCGCATCATGGACATAAATTGTTTCAACTCCTACCCTCAAAACACGCTATAGAGCACTGCACAATAGAACAATAGACACAAGAACATTTTTCCCAAACGCCATCACTCTGCTAAACAAATAATTCCTCAACACTGTCAAACTATTTACTAAGTCTGCACTACTATTAATCTCATCGTTCCAATCACCCATCTCCTCCCACTACTGACTGTATGACTGTAACTTTGCTGCTTGTATCTTTACAATTTATATTGACTGGTTCCTAATATGTTTGATTGCTTATTTGTACCTGGACTATCATTAAGTGTTGTACCTTATGATTCTTGACAAACGTATCTTTTCTTTTAAGTACACTGAGAGCATATGCACCAAGACAAATTCCTTGTGTGTCCAATCACACTTGGCCAATAAAAAATTCTATTCTATTCTATTCTATTTTTGGGGTCCATTGTAACTTTGAAGGATCACTAAGCAACTGATCATAAGTCGAAGATTATCTGTATTAGTAGACATACTGTAGCTCAACTATAGCCCATCCCTAACCCTAACCCTAACCCATCTTCCCCACCCCTCTTCATTTTAGCACACAGTACATATCTGGTATGATTAAATATAGCTATTTGCTATAAGAAGACAAGAATATCAGGGAACCTTGGTTCATAGGGATAATGTGCTTTCTTTCACTTAAGTCATGTGTTTGTGATATAGTGTTTCAAACTTGGGCTGAAATTGCTTTGTAAATCTTTTTATTTTCTGCAAAGATTCCAGTGTGGGTTTTTCATAGGTCATGATTCAATGTAAAGTTTTCTAATGCAACTTTGTCGAAATGGATAGAGTTTTTAGATAGAATATATAACCATTTGAGAAATCCAGACTGAATCACATACATACTGTAAGCTTTACTGGCTGGCTGACCTTTGCATTCCTGCCCTTTCGACTGCGGGTGAAAAGCCAAGACAATTTCTTTTGGCATTTTGATAATCCCATTCATTCTGCAACTATTCCTAAATAAACGCAAAAAGCAAACACATTAAGGCACCTTATATTGCTTTTCTTTAAAGCTGAAGAGTAGATTTTAGGCTTTGTATATTTCTGCTTTTCTGTCTGCATATTCTAGTCTTGAGTGGTTCTTTGTTAATTTCTTTCAAGGTTTGGCTGGGCTACTTTATATAAGCAAATATTAGCAGGAATTTTTAATGCATATTAGGAGGGTAAAATAGTTCTCATCAACATTGGAAAATCTGGTTATTATTGCTGCAGAACATTGCTTCATCTACTTTGGATTTCACAATAGTTCAATAATGCTGTTAGCTTTTTAATTAACTAAACTATTATGTCTAAATACACATATTTCAATAAATAAATAAACTCCTTTCATTTGGTGAAACCTACTTAAATCTAGTATAATAAAGTCAAGCCTTTTCCATACAGGGTTGTAAATACCATATTTTTCGGAGTATAAGACGCACCTTTTCCTCCCTAAAAGAGGCTGAAAATTTGGGTGCGTCTTATACTTCGAATGTAGCTTTTTTGAAGCTTTTCCCCCCAGCCCTAACAAGGTGCTAACGATCTTCCCGGCTTCCTATTCCCTCCGAAGAAGGTTTTTTCCAGCCCTAAGTCTTTGCAGGCTTGTTTTCATTCCTACTCCCTCTGAAAAAGCGGTGCTTTTCAGCCCTAATGCGGTGCTAACTATCTTCCTGGCTTGCTGCATTTATTTTTATCCCTACTCCCTCCGAAGCAGTTTTTCCTGCCCTAAGTCTTTGCAGGCTTGTTTTCATTCCTACTCCCTCTGAAAAAGGCTTTTTCAGCCCTAACCAGAGGATAAAATAATGTGCTGAAGCTGAACAGACTAAGGACGCTAGCCAGATGAATACCTGGTAGGTAGATTCCCCTCCCCCTATTTTCCTCCCCCAAAACTAAGGTGCGTCTTATACTCCGGTGCGTCTTATACTCCGAAAAATATGGTACATCACTCGAGCAAGATAGCTTCCCTCTCTCCAGGATTTCTATATGAGTACCACTAGGCATGAGTGAGAACACTGAATTTTCGCTTCTTCCTGCTTTTGTCATATGGATTTGAGGATCTCTCTCTCTCACTCATTCTAATATGGCTGCCCATCTCAAATTCTGGATGGCTAACAGGAAATAAAACAAGATAAAAACATACCAGACAAATAACAAATACAGAAACCAAGATAAAACTAAACTGCACAATCAGCATAACCCCAATACGGGCTCAACCACACTCTCTGGGCTCTAGGCTCTATAACTGTACCAGGTCTTTAAAGCCTTACAGAAATCCAGTTGGGTCAGGAAAACTCTAATCTCTAGAGCAGGGGTGTCAAACTCAGGTCGTCATGTCATCATCACGTGATGTATCGGGACTTTCCCCCCCTTTTCTAAACCGGGCGTGGGTGTGGCCAGCACATGACGCATCCGGCCCACGGGCTGGGATTTTGACAGTCCTGTTCTAGAGGATGGATGCCATGAGAGAAAAGGATCTCCTCCAGGGACTTGCCAGGGACAAGTCACAGTCCAGGACTTGGACTGTGACTCTGAAGAAGCTGCTCCAACTGAACCAGTTTAATGTCAGTCTCAGATCACCTGAGGCTGATCAAACACAGGCACCATCAGAGTAGCTGAAGATGATAAGGCAAGCTCTGGATTCAGTGAGTGGAATGGAGAGCAGAGCAAGGATGCTCAGTGAGGCTCCTTGCCAAGCAAATGAATAAATATCTTACTTAGAGATTGTTGAGTGATGAGAATAAATCTCATAGAGGTGATTTGGATCTTTGCTTGGAATTCAGACAATTAGAAATAAAGCTGAGATTAAAAATCTAATAGAAATATTTATTTCGGTATAAAAACAATAAATCCTGAATTATTATATCTTTGCTAAGAAAACGCGACCGTTCAGGTCAGAGTCAAGTCAAAAGGTGATTAATGGTGGTTTAGGAATGTGGACATGAGTACAAGATCATATCACGTGTTCTGTTTATATTGGAATATACCATAATATTAGAATAGGGGTGCACCATCCTGCATAGACATACAACTGACAATATTCACACTGTGACAGAGATAGCTGGCTGCAACCAGATATAAGAGACAGTCCTGACCCACGTTTCTTTGTTGGAAATAACTGTCTGATCTCCTGCTCTGCTATATTGTTCCTGTGCATTCTGCTTGTGTGTGTGAACAACCCTGCAATTCTGCCCTTTGGACTGGCTGATGAACATGGCTTCGCTCCCTGAATTTCAGACTGATTTTGACTTCTCTATGTTTCTGTTGAAAGCAAAAGTAAACGAGCAAGCTTTCCCTCCCAAGAGACACTGTTTTGATTTACATTAATTTTCTCATCCGCAGTTAACCTACTCAGCCTAGAGTAAATCGCTATTATCCCGTAGAAACTGTGTTGCGAGTTTGAAACTTGAAATATGGGACTAAGACAACTTTGGCTGTACTTGTATACGTAGATGACCTCTAGTGAAAGCAGGATGAGATGGAGCAATATTGGAGAGGACCCGAAGTGTGCATTTACTGTTGGGTCTTAAAGCATGAGTAGATATTGCTTCATCCCATCCTGGTATAATCATACCAATTATAACTATTCAATAAGTCATGGTTAAACAATCCAGGGCTAAACACAATATGTTCATTCAGTTAGAAAAAGCTCTTACAGCAAGTTCAAGGAAGGGAGAACTTTGCAGAATCAGGAAAAGCAAATTAAATTACCTAGATGCTTTTGATTCACAGATGTTATCATGAATCAATAGCTTTTTAGTCAAAGGTTGTATCTTTCTAAATTAGATTAAGACTGGGCTGCAACTTATTCAAGGTCACTTCCTTACCCTTTTGCTGAGGGTCTTAAACCCAGTTGGATTCCAGCTCTGTTGACTTGACTCTCGTATGGAAAAGCATCATAGAAGAGAAAGAAGGAAGAAGAAGAAAAAGAAGAGAAATTCCAATGAATACGGGAGTATATTTGAATTGTACCCAGAATAATGTGACTCAGTGTCAAACCAGTGCAGTAGCACCAAAAGTATTCATGGTATCAGATGGTTTGACATGATTTATTTCACTCTTGTGTAATGATTAAATTCCCATTTAATTGTTTCATTTTTGTATACGATTCAGTTTTACTTATAGAGGGAACACAACATAGCAGAAAGAGGAAAATCCTGACAGGAAGGAGGGACCCAGCGGATATGTGTTCAGGAAAATATTAACATTTTAAAGCATCTATTATATTGTTAACATCATTTCATAAAGCTTTTGAGATCCTCCTTTTCCATATACGGCTTTGAACCTTTGCGCACTGTGATGTTTGATGGCAACATATTACTGTCTTTTTTTTTCTTTTTGGCCTGAAGAATAGGTGGATCTGTGAATTCTTTCATGTTACTGGGTACAAAATACTTCATAAGAACACGGAATTAATAACAATTTGGATAATTGGCATCTCTTTGACACCTTCATTTATGATACCACCCTTGCATGAAAGAGTAGAGGAAATGAATTGTTGCTTCGGGGTAGCTGCATATATAAGCAAACCTCTGATGGGCTATTTTCTGAATGTGTGGCTTAATGTACATCCTATGAACATAGGCGTCATACTGGCAAACATTCAATTCTGGGAATTGCTTTTATATATAGTCTATCATATCTCTCTCTCCCTCTCCCTCTCCCTCTCCCTCTCCCTCCCTCCCTCCCTCCCTCCCTCCCTCCCTCCCTCCCTCCCTCCCTCTCTCTCTCTCTCTCTCTCTCTCTCTCTCCCTCCCTCCCTCCCTCCCCCCCATCTATCTATCTAATCTATCTAATCTATCTATCTATCTATCTATCTATCTATCTATCTATCTATCTATCTATCTATCTATCTATCTATCTATCTATCTATCTATCTATCTATCTATCTATCTATCTATCTATCTATCTATCTATCTATCTATCTATCTATCTATCTATCTATCTATCTATCTATCTATAGCAGTAGCAGTAGACCTGATGTGCCGGTGCCTGGACGATGTGAGGGTCTGGATGGGAATCAACAGGCTCAAACTTAACCCTGACAAGACCGAGTGGCTGTGGATACTGCCTCTGAAAGACTATGCCGACTGTCCTTCCTTGATTCTGGGGGGAGAGAAACTAACCCCCTCAGAATGGGATAATAATAATAATAATAATAATAATAATAATAATAATAATAATAATAATAATAATAATAATAATAATAATAATAATAATAATAATAATAATAATAATCAGGCCAGATCTATCACTATTACAATGCATCCTCTCCCGTGAACTCCGTGCAGCTCTCAAAAGACGGCTAGATCTAGGTGAAACAAACTTATACATAGATTACCGTGCCGACTGCATCAAAAACAAGACCCACAATCCATCCCACAACATCCAACCAACCATCCCCCAACAACATAAAACATCCCTCAAACCACAAACCAAGACTAGTAAAGTGCGCCCCTTACTACCTCAACCCAATCCAATTCTAATCTCAAATGCAAACTAATCAATGCAAGAAGTGTAGTAAACAAAATGCCCGAATTCCTCCTCCTACTAAACACTGACACCTTCGACATTATCTTTGTCTGCGAAACATGGCTAAACGCATCCCTCCCTGACTCCATCATCACAGCAAGAAACTACCTTGTCTTCAGGTCCGACTGTGAAACCCGCAGAGGAGGTGGAGTAGCTATATTCTACAAAAGTCACTAAACCTAAAAAATATCCAAGTTGCACATGATCTCACCCTTTCTGAAACCATTGTCTGCGATCTGTCCTTTAGCCTCAATCTACACCATTGTAAGAATCACATTAATAATGGGACACCCAAGTATAATGTTAAAAAAGCCAACTATGAACTCATAGACGCCAATCTCTCAACTCTTGACTGGCAAACTCTATTCTCTAACTGTAACACTGCCGATGACCTCTATAACATCTTCTTGCTCAAAATAAAAAGAACTATCAGATTGCACGTACCACTAATAATCACCATAACCAAGAAAAACAAACTACCCATATCAATAAGGAAGTTACAAACCAAAAAAAATCCCTCTGGCGAAAAAACAAAATAGGCTATACAGCTAACTTCAAAAACTGCTACAAAAATATATGCCACCAAATAAAGATGGAATGCTCCAACTATCACAGCAAACAAGAGGAAAACCTCCTGCTCACAAAATCCAACCGCGCCTTCTACAACTTCGTAAATAACAAACTCAAGGACTCAAGACCCCTCCCACCACTAAAAGGACCCAACAACAAAGAATGCTATGATGAAACAGTCAAAGCAAACCTCTTCAACACATTCTTTGGCTGAATCTTTGTAAACAGCAACGGCTCATGCCCAAAATTCCCCAGTCGTACCGCAAATAATCACAATGATTTAATGCAAATAGACTTCACTGAAGACAATGTTGAAAAAGCACTACGCAGCCAAAAATCTTCCCTGTCAATCGGACCTGATGGATTATGTGCATACTTCCTAAAAAAGCTCTCCACAGCCATAGCTGAACCACTAAGCATAATCTTTGAAAAATCCTTCAGGACCAGTTCCCTACCAAAACTATGGTCACTAGCCACGGTCATCCCCATCTTCAAAAAGGGATATCCCAGTCTAGTAGAAAACTACAGACCAATCTCTCTATGCTGCGTCACATGCAAAGTCATGGAATCAATCATAAACCAATCCATTACCCACCACCTAGAAACTAACAACCTACTCTCAAACAAGCAATTCGGTTTCAGAAAAAAATGATCCTGCAATCTACAACTACTACACTGCAAAAACATATGGACCTCAAAACTTGATCAGAGCAAAACAATAGACACAATTTACATAGACTTCTGTAAAGCCTTCAACTCAGTGGTTCACGATAAACTACTTCTGAAACTGAAATCCTACAGCATCTCTGGACCCCTTCATGACTGGATAACTGCGTTCCTGTCAAACAGACAACAAGTGGTCAAAATAGGGAGTGCCCTATCAAATCCCGTACCTGTTAACAGTGGTGTTCCCCAAGGCAGCATACTAGAACCAACACTCTTTATACTTTATATAAATGACCTTTGCGATCACATTACAAGTGACTGCGTTCTCTTCGCCGATGATGTAAAACTCTTCAACACCACCGACAACACTGCTATCCTCCAAAAAGACCTAGACTTTGTGTCAGAATGGTCAAACATCTGGCAACTCCAAATCTCAACCAACAAATGCTCTGTCCTACACATTGGCAAAAAAAAAATCAGAACACCAAATACAAGCTGAACAGAAAAGACCTTGCAGACGACCCTCACCCTGTCAAAGACCTTGGAATACTCATATCAAATGACCTAAGTGCCAAAGCCCACCGCAACAACATCACCAAAAAGGCTTCAAGAACTGTTAACCTAATCTTACGTAGCTTCTTCTCCCGTAATATCACACTACTAACCAGAGCATACAAAACATTCGCCAGACCAATCCTTGAATACAGCTCATCTGTCTGGACCCCACACCCCATATCGGACATAAATACATTAGAAAGTGTCCAGAGATACTTTACAAGAAGAGTCCTCCACTCCTCTACTCGCAACAGAATACCTTACGCAACCAGACTTGAAATCCTGGGCTTAGAAAGCTTAGAACTACATCGCCTTTGGCACGACCTAAGCATAGCTCATAAAATTATCTGCTACAACGTCCTTCCTGTCAACGAGTACTTCAGCTTCAACCACAACAATACACGAGCACACAACAGATACAAACTCAAAGTGAACCGCTCCAAACTTGACTGTAGAAAATACGACTTTAGCAACAGAGTGGTAAATGCCTGGAACTCACTACCTGACATTGTGGTTTCGTCACCAAACCCCCAAAACTTTACCCTTAGACTGTCCACTGTTGACCTCACCCGATTCCTAAGAGTTCAGTAAGGGGCGTGCATAAGTGCACCAGCGTGCCTACCGTCCCTGTCCAAAATGTTCCCTCTTATCAGTACCCATCTTATGTATATAAACAATGTTATATCTATGTATATTACCAACACGTACTTGACAAAAATAAATAAATAAAATGAATAAATAACTATATCACAATCGAGAAGAATAGAGTTGCAAACGAAACCAATGCAATAGAAAGGATGCCAAAATGATTGGTCCTGCAGTATCCATCCTTCAATATTTTTCACTAATAATTTGGGTGCATAGATAGGAGGTACGCTTATCAAATACAAACCCTAAACAAATACACAATTGAGTAGGATAGCTAATATCAGGGCTGTATAGAGACATGGTGAGGCTTAAAGCAGTTGGAAGCTGTAGAGGCTCTACTTGCAAGCGCTAACAGAGAAGTGTTACAAGTGGTTTTGGCAAGAATATTGCCAAGAAACATAATATACCTGTACTGGGTGGGGAAGTCCTCTTTGAACAGAAGGTATGAATGCCTGCAGAAGCAAAGCATATCTTAATCAATTAATGAGGTTCATATGAGCCATACAGGAGGACTTAATTAACTTTGAAATATGAACACTATATCTCATATATAAAACTATAACAAATAAAGAAAGTATTAAAATTTTGAGAAGCTCCTTGAAACTGTGAGACCTTAGGGTGTAGTGCATTTAGCTTTTGCTTAAATACAGCTTTGGCTGACACCATAGAAGACATAAATAAGCTTGAAATGTGTTTATTTATTCCAATTCCAAGGCCACCTAGATGACTTACAAATAAAAGAAATAATACATGTAAAAGAGAACACAGGCAACCAGAAGAGCAAAACTAAGCCAAATTAAAAGGGGTTCCACAACCACCCTGTCCTAAAGGCTTGGCAAATAACCAGGTTTCTAGTAATTTTCAGTACAACTGAAAATAACCCAACAAAGTATAAGAGACATAAGTGCAAAGTTCTTCACTTAAAAAAGCAAAATGAAAATGCACAGATATAGGAAAGGGCAGTGATGGCGAACCTTTTTTGGTACCCACACCCATTCCCTCCCCCCCACGCATGCCCACAACCCACCACGCTGCCCCCTGCGCATGCACACACACGCACACACACACACGCATAAAGGCCTTACTGAAGCCTGGGACGGTGAAAAACGGCAAAACGGGCAAACCGAAAGTTCAAAAAAATGCACTTCCGGTTTGCCCGTTGGGCTGTTTTTTGCAGTCCGGGGCTTCAGGAAGCTTCCCTGAACCCTCCGGAGTGCGAAAAACAGCCCAACGGCAAACCGGAAGTGTATTTTTCTGAACTTCCGGTTTGCCCGTGGAGCTGACATAGGGCAATGCCTCGCGTGCCCTCCGATATGGCTCCGCTTGCCACCTGTGGCACGCGTGCCATAGGTTTGCCATCACTGGGATAGGGAATACCTAGGTTGTGAAAAAGATATTGGAAGAGTAGTTGATTGCAAAAGGAAACCAATCAAATTTTATTTACTGTCCAAGGCCAAATACGTCTAAAGTGAATGAATTTGTGAGAAGTGCCTTCACATAAGGCAAATGCAATTTTGGCTGCATTAGCAGAATAATTGTCAAATCAAGGGAAATAATTATTTCACTCTAGTCTGATTTGGTAAGACCCTGCCTTCAGTGCTAAGTCCATTTTTGAGGATCACACTAAGAAGAATTCAGAGCAACTGGAATAGGCTCAGAGATGGGCAGTAAAAAATGTAAAGGTTAAAAACTAAGCCAGATGAAGAGAAATGAAAGGAGCCAGATATATTTCACTTTGCTTTTCTCTGCACTCTTCCTAGCTCCTCAATAATCTTTTTGTACTGTGGCAACCAAAGCTTGACATAATATACCAGGTACGGTTTGATCTGTGCAGCATAGTGTGCAACCATAACTTACTGTGATCTGAGCATTATACTTCTTTTTTTTAATTTTTAAAAAGTTTTTAATTTATAACACAAGTAAAAAGGCAAAACATACATAAAACATAGAGACAAGTACATGACAGATCTTCATCTAGTATACATATTTACATTCCCTTAATTTTACATCATTGTTTATCTTAAACTACAAAATCAGAAACAAGTCACAATCACAATTTCACATTGCATCTACACCAATTTAGTTCGTTATCCTGGATCTCCTTTTTCCTAACCAACAATATAATTTATTCCAGGTTTCGAAATATTCAGTTTTATCTTTCCCTTTTATTTCTGACGTTAGTCTGTCCATCTCCGCGCATAATAGTATTTTCCGTAGAATTTCTTCCTCTGTGGGTGTATCTTTGTTTTTCCAGTTCTCTCAGCATTATACTTCTGCTGATGTCCCCTTAAAGCAGCATTCTCTCTTTTGACGGCTGCACAAACTGCTGGCTCATATTTAATCTATAGTCAGGAAAGAAAACCCAAATCCTTTTGACAAACTATCACTAGATCCTATCCTCCTTGTACTTGGTTTTTCCTACCTGAGTGCAGAACCCTATATTTTAAACTGCATTTTGTTGGAAGAAAGCCCAATGTGCAAATCTACAAAGAACCCTTTGAACCGTAACTGTGTCTTCTGAGGACATCAGCAATGTCCTCAAATCTTGTTTCACCTGCAGATTTGCTGACCATCCTTTGTCTAAGTCATGTATAAAAATGTTAAAGAACACACTGGGCCCTGAAGAGAATCCCAAGGTACCTCCTGCATATCTTTCTCCACCTAGACATAGACCCATCAAGGAACACTTGTTGAGCATAGTTTTCAATCAATTGTGACTGGTTGTGAGGCTATGTATCCCACATTGTCCCACTTATAACAGTAGTGGGTTCTACTTACCTTTGCTACCGGTTCGGGAACAGGAGCGTGCGGGCGCAGAATGCTTCTGTGCATGCACAGAGTGTTTTTTATGACGTCTGGGCGGGTGGGCGGAGCCTCCCGCTGCCGCCGCTACCGGTTCACCGTACCGGTTCAAACCGGTAGCAACCCACCACTGACTTATAAGTTATAGTCAGCTTTATCAAATACCATACTGAAGTCTAGGTTACATTCTGTAGGAGATGACTAGGCTGAGCCCAAGGGCAGGGTCAAATGTGTCATCAGTTTGGAGTCACTCCACTCCCACAAGGGACCTAAGCCCAGCTCTCCGTGAATTCCATTGACTCTTATCTAGCACCAATTTGTCTTGACTGTTAGTAGATCAAATTATTGTGTATAGGTTGCATGAAATAAATCTGAAGTGCTTTGAACTAAACTTCTTTAGTTTAGTTTAGAATGTGAAAGACACGGCTACCTATGTCTCTCACGTTCATAGCATAAACTAGTTACTTTGTAAAAAGAAAATAAAAGCAATAAGTTTACTTTGGCATGATTTATTTTTTGAACACATCCAGGCTGGCTACTGTAGTAATCATTTTGCTCTTTTTAAAGCTCTTACAAACCCACTTCTTGGTGATACATTTTTAGAAATTGGTACTGATGTCAATCTAATTGGACTGTGGTTTCCATGGTCTACTTCATTCCCTTTTTAAAAATTGGAACAAGGTCAGCTCTTATTCTGTATTTTGGCTTTTCTCCTATACTCCAGGTCTTCTCTACTTCGTGGTTATGAGATTACAGCTGCCAATTCCTTTAGCACCCTGGGAAGTAACCAGATGATGCCATCGTTGCTGGCTGGGAACCTGAATGATTTACAGTAAATGTTGGACAGACTGGATGACACAATGAGGAATATGGATCTGATAATTTATAAAATACTAAGGTAATTATGTTGAAAAATGGACTGGAAAATTGCAAGTTACATACAAATAGTGAAAAAGAAGAGCAAGTAGGATAATTTATAGGTAGGGGTTCATTACCGCCCATGAAAAATATTGCCATTTTTCATTTTTAAATGGTTTTATCATTGTGCAGTGTATTCTGTACCATGGATGTGTTGAATTGCACATTTCTCTGTAAGCCACTGAGAGCACTTTGATTCCAGGCACATAGAGATATATTAAATAAACAGTTAAATAAAATCTATGAAGACATGTTACAATGTGCAAAGTGCTAGAAGGACAGCAAGTAACATGCAATTCCTTGTGACGAGTGAATTTTGGTTGAAAGAAGCAAAACAACTGTTTATAAAATCTGTTTCTGTCCACTTTGTTCTATGGAGCGGGAGGTTTAGTTGAGTTGAGTTGAGTTGAGTTGAGTTGAGTTGAGTTGAGTTGAGTTGAGTTGAGTTGAGTTTTGTTTTGTTTTGTTTCGTTTCGTTTATTGTCATTGCACATGGTACAACGAAATTAAATGCTGTCTTCAGTGTACATTATGACTATATAATTGAAAACCCGATATTGCACTATACCGTAGAATTCAATATGGATATTGCCCTGGTATAAAAGCTGTTTTTCAGCCTATTTGTCCTTTTTTTATTATCCTGTACCGTCTGCCAGATGGTAATAGTTCAAAAAAAGAGTGCCCAGGATGAGATGGATCTTTAAGAATGTTTTGAACTTTCTTAAGGCAGCGGGAGCTACAAAGCTCTTCCAAAGAGGGGAGAGAGAGGGGAGAGAGCAACCAATAATCCTCTGGGCAATGATGTTTACCCTCTGGAGTGCTGTCCTATCTGCCACTGTGCAATTTGCAAACCATACACCGATGCAGTAGGTTAAAATACTCTTTATGGTGCAGCAGTAGAAGGCCACCAACAGTTTTTCATTCAGTTGTTGTTTCCTGAGAAGTCTCAGGTAGTATAATCTCTCAGGTGAGTTATGTCAGGAGAAACATGAAAGTATGTTGAGCTTAGGGCGACCGATGTGGTGCACAAATGTGCATGGGAAAACAAGAAGTGATGGCTTCAACAATGGATGGGTGGATTGAGTACAAAAGTGAGTGGCCAGTGAACAAAGTATGTCAAGATGGCCAGATCATATAGAATAAAGAATGAGAAATGAACTGCAGAAGAACTACTTGAAGGAAGAGTGAATGGGTCAAGAGGAAAGGGAAGTCATGACTGGATGAAGTTTATGAAACTTTTTTAAACAGAAAAAAATGAAAATTTTAAAGAACAAAAGGGTATGAAGTGCGGGAAGTGAACTAAGGCCACAGTGGAAACAAATATTCTTTGCCAAGATAGAAAAGCGCCATGAATGGTATTGTTGTAAACTGCTTTTAGACATGTTTCCACTTCTTTTGCTTGTCTTATTTGTTCCTTTAATTTCTTTCTCTGTTGCCCACTCCTGCTCTACATTCTTCATAACATCCCCAAAACACAATAGCATATTTAGTATACACAGAGTGTGAGAAGTTTTATATCAAAATATGTTTTACTCTTGATACTGTTTTCATCTTCCCTTAAAACATTAATAGAATCCACAATGGTCTGAGAATCAACATCTCCACTAGATAATTGGCAGTCAAGTTTTAAGTAAGCTAATCAAGTAAAAATAGCAAACGGGGAAAAATCTTTTTCTCAAACTTCCTCAAACCCCCAAATAAGTTACCTAGACCTAATCCACATATCAAAGGAGAAGGTCTGTAAACACAGAGTTAATTAAATTAGGTCTCCCAGCACAACTGCATGTTCACAATAATAAACATCCTAGAAAACACACACACACACACACACACACACACACACACACACACACACACACACACACACCATCCTAGAATCAACATGTAGACCAGTGTTTCCCAACCTTGGCAACTTGAAGATGTCTGGACTTCAACTCCCAGAATTCCCCAGCCAGCGAATGCTGGCTGGGGAATTCTGGGAGTTGAAGTCCAGACATCTTCAAGTTGCCAAGGTTGGGAAACACTGATGTAGACACTTCCACACCAGAACAAGCTCCCCTATAAAAGCATGTCACTGTACCCCATTTCTCTGCAGCCTGCCCCTAAATGCAAATTGTTTTGCTTTTAGGAATAAATATTTCTTCTTTCCTCACAGCTGTCTGGATCTCATTTTTATTTATTCTTGCACAACCTCGGCTCAAGTTGGAACCCCAAATTATTCTTATGACAAGAGGGATCTGTGACATTGAACAGTACACGGCTAAACCGATATTTCTTGTGATTCTAGTGTGAGATGGTTCTGCTTTTTACCTGGATTATCTGCCAAGGGTAAGAAGGAGCCAAAGAAGAAAGGAATAAATGAGCAGTGCCATGATTTACACAGAGGGCTAAACGACAGGTTATAAAGTGAATTTTTTTCTTTGATGCCAAGACATTGAAAGAGTAAAATTCCTAATATTTTTTATACCAGAATTACTTTTTCCATAAAGCAGAGTTATTGTACTGCTATGACAGGAAACAGATCTCATCGGTTCAAATCCTGCATCATAGTACTGTTGCTGTATGAATCCTTACAACTGGGAGTTCTATAGTGATGTTTTTGTGGAGGCTTTATTTTCCTTTACCTGAAACTGGTCAGGGCTTATTATTATTATTTCAGTGAAAATAAGGTGAAATGAATAAATTATAGGAAAGAAGTAAAGACTGGCTTGGAAATATGCCTCTGCAAATGCTGAAGTCCTCAGTTAATTGGAGAAATCTAAATACAGGGTAGGAACTTAATTTCATGTATATATGCATTAAATTTAGCTAAGTTGACAAGTAAATGAGCTACGGTTGCCTTAACATAGGATGGTAGCAGGTTGTTTTCTCCATCTGTTCAGCTCACTGAAGTTTTGGGACACATTCTAAAATTTAAAGAGACATATTTCTTTCCCATTTTAGTAATAAGTCCAGCAGTGGCTCAGTGGCTAAGACGCTGAGCTTGTCGATTGAAAGGTCAGCAGTTCAGCGGTTTGAATTCCTAGTGCCAAGTAATGGGGTGAGCTCCTGTTACTTGTCCCAGCTTCTGCCAACCTAGCAGTTCGAAAGCACGTAAAAAATGCAAGTAGAAAAATAGGGACCACCTTTGGTGGGAAGGTAACAGCGCTCCGTGCGCCTTCGGCGTTTAGTCATGCCGGCCACATGACCACAGAGACATCTTTGGACAGCGCTGGCTCTTTGGCTTTGAAACAAAGATGAGCACTGCCCCCTAGAGTCGGGAACGATTAGCACATATGTGTGAGGGGAACCTTTACCTTTACCAACATGTATACAATTCATTTTGAAACAAAATGATCCTTTTTTTGTTAATAGAGCCATTCTGTCCAAATGGATTACCCTTCAGAGAAATCAGGAAAGAAATATTTGACTATGAAAATGACATTTTTTTTCTTCAAAGAGGGAAGGAGAGTTACAAAAAAGTGTACAAATAAAAGGGATTAACAGTTGCACTAAGCAGGGAGAGTTGCAGTTACAACTGATTGTCCAGCTTCATTTATGTAGAGAATAACTATGACTCTCCTAAAGGGTTGAGAGGTGGAGCTCTTGCCTCACAATTAGGAGGTTGTGAGTTCGATCCTAGGTAGAGGCAGATGTAGGGTCTCCTGCTTGGGCAGGGGGTTGGACTAGATGACCTGCAAGGTCCCTTCCAACTCTGTTAATCTGTAAATCTGTAAATCTACATGGCCTGAGCACCTCCTCATGGCAATTGCTGGAGAAGGTACAGGAGGAGTCTTTGTACCCCTCATACTGGAGCTAAGATTCAGGCCATCTCTCCTGCTGGGTCAACCAGCTTGAAGGGGGTTAACTGCAGTAATGGGTTCTAAAACCTGTTGCTACCGGTTCGTGTGCATGCGCAGAAGCATCCCGGGTGGGTGGGCAGAGCCTCCTGCCACCACCGCCACTGCTGCCAGTTCGCAGAACCAGGCCAAACTGGGAGCAACCCACCGCTGGTTAACTGCTGGTTACATTGAAACAAGACAAAAAGAATCTTGCTCCCTCTGGATCCCAAGACCTCAGCAGTAAAGACAGAATTGCTACTGGCATAGATCTTCCCTCTCACAATTTCCCTCATTCCAAGCAGTTCCTGTAATTAGGGGACAAAAGGTTAAAACATATAAAGAGCAATTGCAAGAATCGGGTATTGTCTAGTTTAATGAAAAGAAGGACTAGGAGTGACATGATAGCAGTCTTCCAAGGGGCTGCCACAAAGAACAGGGAGCTGAAGACAGAACAAGAAGGAATAGATGGAAACTAGTCAAGGAAAGAACCAATTTGGAACTAAGGAGAAATCTCTTAATAGATATAGAACAACTAATCAGTGGAGCACGTTGCCTCCAAAAGTTGTGGGTGCTCCATCACTAGAGGTTTTTAAGGAGAGATTGAACAACCATTTGTCCAGATGGTGAACCTATGGCGGAGCCATATCTGAGGGCACGCGAGGCGTTGCCCTATGTCAGCTCCAGCGCGGAAATGAATGCTGGCCAGCTGATTTTCAGCCTCCCGGAGGGTGGGGAGAGGCCATTTTTACCCTCCCCAGGCTTCAGGAAAGCGTCTGGAGCCTGTGGATGGTGAAAAACAGACCCAACGGGCCTACCAGAAGTTCAGAAATGAACTTCCGGTAGGCATTTTTTTGCCTTTCCTGAAGCCTGAGGAGGGTGAAAAATGGCCCAACGGGCCTACCAGAAGTTTATTTCCGAACTTCCGGTAGGTCCTTTGGGTCTGTTTTTCACCATCCATAGGCTCCGGAGCCTTTCCTGAAACACAGCGGGCCTACCGGAAGTCCAGAGGCTTCAGTGAGGTCTGCATGCATGCGCAGGGGGGAGGCAGCTCAGGGGCGGTGCACATGTGCGGGGGGAGGGCATTGCATTATGGGTGTGGGCACGCACATGTGCGCTATCACACGCGCGCAAGCCCTTTTAGCACCCGAGCAAAAAAAGGTTCGCCATCACTGGTATAGGGTCTCTTGCTTGAGTAGGGACTAGGTCCAACTCCAATTCTATTATTTTGGAGTTCTTCTGTTATTTAGGAAGAAGACCTCACCTCTTACATCTTAGTTTAGTGGTTGATGTATGTGTGGAACATCTGTGAATGAACTTGAAGATTTTGAACGTTTTATAAAAACGTTTTTGTTTTGCCCTACAATCTTGGAGAGAAATTGTTTAATGCTTTTCCCATACCACTTTATAATCTCCAACTTTATAGTCTCCAAGATGCAATTTTATTTTGATGGAAAAATTTCTCCCTCCTCCCATTTTTAGGTCAAACATTAAAAATTTGAATTTTGATCAGGGAAAAAAAAAAGAAATTAGCATGCTTCACTTTTCATGAATAGCTTCCAGCTCTTAGCTTCCAGCTCTTAGTGTGCAGCAATTCTATAGTTGTAATTAAACTTATTCATGGATCAATCCAGTTATTTAGATATGTGTCAGTTTGCTTGCAAGGCAGGCTGACAGACAGGAAGTTCATATTTCAATTTGGTATTAAACTATAACATGCCTTATCTGGTACTAGCTTAATGAAACTAGTCTTTGCAACTTGGAAAACCAGACCACGATGGCTTGATATGATGTATAAACCCTGATATTTCAGTCTTGAATGCTTTAGTGTTTTCCTAAACTAAGGATCTTGTGATTTTGTCAGATGTAAATATGACAAGTAAATAACTAAAACTATCACAAGAGTCATACTTTCTGTAAAAGGCTAATTTACATTCAGCAATTGATTACAGTACCCTTAAAAACTTTATGCATTAATCCAGACATGCATTAATCCAGACAGGAATGCTTACAGCAGTGATGGTGAACCTATGGCATGCGTGCCAGCTGATTTTTGGCCTTCTTTTCGGCCGTTTTCGCTCTCCTCAGGTTTTAGGAAAGCCTCCTGAAGCTTGGGGATGGCGAAAAACGGCCCAACGGGAAGTTTGGAAATGAACTTCCAGTTGGGCCTTTGGGCCATTTTTCGCTGTCCCCAGGGTTTAGGAAAGCCTCCTAAAGCCTGGGGACAGCGAAAAATGGCCCAACAGGCCTATCGGAAGCTTCAGAGAGGCCTGTGTGGATGTGCGGGGAGTGGCAATGTGGGAGGGTTGTGCGCATGCGTGGGGGGCAGCACAGGGGTTGTGCTCATGCGCTCGGGAGGGCATTGTATTATGGGTGTGGGCACGCGCACACGCACTATTGTGCGCGCATGCACCCTTTTGGCACCTGAGCCAAAAAAGGTTCGCCATCACTGGCTTATAGAAATAGCGGGACAATTCCAGCTGATTTCATGTTATAGACATGAGGAAGAATATAATGTTATAATAACCTAATTTAAGATTATGAAAGTCAATCTATGAAAGTTGAGTAATAAAAACTGAATGCTGGGATTAATTTGAAAAGAACACTGCAGTTTTCTTGTTCATTATGGAATGTTAAATTGAATGTTAAAGAGCCAGTCTGAGGTTAGAAACCAGGAGATGGTGAATTCTAGTCCCAACTGAGACGTGAAGCCAGCTGGGTGACCTTGGGCTAGTCACTGTCTCTCAGCCTGAGGAAGCAGGCCGGGGCAAACCACTTCCACGCCTTGCCAAGCAAATTGCAGAGACTTGTCCAGGCAATTGGCAGGAGTTAAAAACTGATTCAAAGGCACAAACAAAATAAAATAAAATTGCACGTTAAGACATACCTAATATTAACTTGGAAAATACTCATAATTTGTGTGATGTTTATCCTTGTAAACTTTTGGATCTAATATGAGAGCAGTTCCAACATTTATTTTTTGATCTTCTCATAAACTATTTTAATAATAGTTATGAGATTCTATAAAAGAACATGACATTAAAATTATTTAGAGATCAGAAGTTATGTTTGCCTTAAGATTTGTTTTTTTAGAAATGCAGCTTTGACTCATTACCTCTGTTTTCTTTGTTAGACTTCAATAAACTAATAGAACCATATGTAACTGAGCAAAACAGATGAGTTATTTCTAAATGGAATTTGAAGTGTTCTGACATCTGAGTGAGACAAAAATTATACGATATTATATGAACATGACATGCTGGCAAACTGCTGCCCGTGATACAATTTGAACAAACCCTTTATGAAAATATAATAGCTGTATCAGACTTCAGAGTGCATATGTTTGAATGGCAATTTATTCCCCACTTAATGGTGTTTTATATGGCAATAAACAAAACACTGGCAGAGTGTGTTTTGTTAACCCTGCTCTGGCTTGTATACCAAAAACAAACATTTCTGAGTGTTTAAAAATGAGCTTACTCAGGGAGGAATGGTATCTAATTTATAGATTCCATAGAGAGAAGTGCAGAAACTCTGCATGGACTGGCATTTCAACAACCCAATAAACAAGATAAATGAGTCCAGAACTAGAGAGGAAAGGGGATAAGCTAGCATGAATAATTGTAGTCGACCATTGGAATCTGCTCTTTTCTGCACATTGTTGTAAAACACAAATTATATCAGGCAATGGAGTTTTGGACATAACAAAACTGTGATGGAGACAGTTTGGCTGTACAATCAAATATTTCTAAATCCTAGGATGAAGAGAGAGCTATGACAGCTCTCTCACCCATATTTTGCAGTAATGTAGGATATCTGCTTTTTATGTTAACCGATGACTATATCTAATTCTTCTTGCTACTGCAATGCAGATCTATTCCGACGCGATACAATTTCAAGAAAACAAAAGATGTTGTTGCATGTATGTAATGTTGGACATGGATCATAGTGAAAGTATTGTCTACATGTGCTCTTTTGAATGAAAGCGGTTCCATTTTCGATGTAAACTACATGGTCCTAGTATTGGGTTAAGATCTTTGCTCATTATGTATCTGGATAAATATTTGTTTTTACAAAAGGTTCCTGAGTATAATACTAAGAACACCTTAGTCTTAAGTTACTGCAGTGCAATTATTATGATTACAAAAGGACATTCTGTAACCACCTTGTATGTCATGCTTAGGGAACAATTCAAATTGTGTGGGCACTATGTGACTTGGGTTTTATATGTAAGTTTATAAATATATGTGCATTATTGTTATCATACCTCTCTATCCAATTGTATCATTACTAGAGACCCCAACCTACAATGTTGCTAAAGAACTGATAAAAAAGTTTGAACGGAGGGAAGCAGATGCTCCATCAATTCCCCACTATAGTGCCTCCAAAGAACCAAAGACCTGGTCATAGATGAAGATGAAATCATGGCCATTTGATGTCACAGCACTCTTTATATCCATAAACCTAGAATTAGCAAAATTACTCCCTCAAGCAATCAACATCCAGATGAGCATAGATTAACACCAAAATTAACACTAGAGCAATAATCAAGAAGTAAACAATACCCCGAAAGGAATGACCAATGCAGACAAATAAGCCAACAGTAATCAACAGCCTAATCAAGGAAACCACCAAGATGACTCCCACCAACACCAACAGGGCAAGACACTAGTACCATGATGGTGAACTTATGGCACATGGCCGGAAGTGGCCAGCAGAGCCATCTCTCCGGGCATGGGAGCCATCGCCCGTTGCTCTTCCGGGTTCTGGCATGCCGGCCAGCTGGTCTTCACGGCTCACATGCCCAAAGACATGAAGAGGGGATCCCGGTGGTCACTTCATGGGGGAGCAGAGCTGTTGGCCAGGATGGATGGGCCAGAGCTTCCCTCCCTCCTCACCAAGCAAGCTTCATGCGCGGCCCCAGCCCTCCAGCCTGCAGCACTGACACACGTCTGTGGTCCAGAGTACCTAGCCAGCTTAGGCGCATGGGGCAGCAGAGCAGCATTTGCTGGCTGGGTGGCTGACCACTCTGCCCGTTGCTCCTACCACCGCTGGGGGCGAGGGGCAAGGAGTGGTGGTTCTCGTGCTGCTGCTTCCAACCGGGATGCTGGAGAAGGAGCCGCTGTTGCGGAGGTGAGCTGCCCCAGGAGGGCCAGAGGAGAGCACAGCTCCTCACACATGGAGACACTGCTGAGGGCCCAGCTCGTCGGTGGGGGATCAGCTGCAGGGGCCAGCTGGTCACTCCTGCCCCTCGCCCTGTGGCTGACGCTGCTGCTGCTGCTGCTGCTGCTCTTCTGGGGCTGTGGAGCTGTGTAGGAGTTGAGTCAGTGCGGGAGGAACATCTGTCCGATGCGGGAGTAAGGGGCTGGGTGAATGCGCTGGCTTGTTCTCAGTAGTGGGCTGGGGGGGCACTTCAGTGACACTCTTCCATGCGCATGCATGCCATAAACCGAAAGACCAGGTGGCCGGTGTGCATGAGCATACTGGAAACCGGAAGATCATCTTCCCAGCGCGCACATGCGTGCGAGGCGGCTGGTTTCCAATTTCCGGCATGCAGGCGCACATACGCGTGCTCTCGTTTTGGCACTCAGTGCCAAAAAGGTTCACCAACACTGCACTAGTATATACTATACTGTAAAATGAGACCAAACTGTACTTACTTCTAACACTGATGATGTTACCTTGTTTGTAAAGAAATGCTTGTAAGTAAGCAACCAAAGTCAGAGAGCACCAAGGACCCCACAGTTCAACCCTGAGCTAGAAATATTCTCTTCTATCAGTATGCTTCGTTTCATTTAACTATGATTACTTCCTGGAACTTTTGCATATATCATACCTTTTTATTTATTACATCTCCATGTCATATTTAAATAATACTTTATGAATATGTTTAGGTATAATATTGAAGATATTCCCAGATTTTGATTTTGTACAATACTGAAGACATTCCCAGAAATATTACAGAAGTTTGCAGTAAAAAAATGCCACTTATCTGTTATAGGGAATAAATTCAAGGTATATAAGTAGAATCAAGTAAGTTGTTATGAATGTGTGTTAAACAATATTTACAAATAACATCACTTCTGCTGCTGCTCCTTTGCCACCTATTGGTGTGTCAGATGCCACACAAATGTAGTCTAATTTCTGCAGAAAAATCTGACAGATTACACATTGTGTTGGGAAGATAACAGCTTTGGCATCCCCTGAGTTTTCTCTCCTGTTCTGGTTTTAAACATTTATTATTAATAATGGCACTGTTGGTGCTCAAACTATTAATTGCAATGACCCTATTCAACAGAAAATAGTAAAATGTCATACGCTATAATCATTGGCTGGACCTGTTCCTGTTCATGCAAAATCCACAACTGTCTTTTTCAAGTGCAAGTGATCATTGGAATTATAAATAATGGCTTGGACAAGATTTTCATCCTTTAAATGCAACAGAAATCAACATATGCAATGCATAGCCTTAGTAGCTAGTTTTTTAAAATAGTCCTCGACTTACAACAGTTCATTTAGTGACCGTTCAAAGTTACAACGGCACTGAAAAAAGTGATTTATGCCAGTTTTCACAGTTATGACCTTTGTAGCCTCGCCACGATCACGTGATCAAAATTGAGATGCTTGGCAACTGGTTCATACTTAGGACCATTGTGGTGTCCCAAGGTCACGTGATCATCTTTTAGTTTACCTTTTGACAAGCGAAGTCAATGGGGAAGCCAGATTCACTGAACAACCAGGTTACTAACTTATCAACTGCAGTGATTCACTTTACAACTGTGGCAAGAAAGGTCGTAAAATGAGGCAAAACTCTCTTAGCAAATGTATCACTTAACAATAGAAATTTTGGGCTCAATTGTAACACTACATTTGCAATATCCAAATACAATAATTCATCTCCTGGCTGTCATCTCAAATACCTTTGGAAATGTTTAAAGGATGAAACTCAATGGAAATAGCAACTGTTGTTTCATAATGACTCCCTAGATGATGATACACTAAGTGTAGAAGCTCTTTCAGTCTTGATTGTACCCAAAACACAAATGTTACAATTCCTCTCTGAATAGCTACTCTACTCTAGACAGTCAGGCCAAATATGTATGGAATGTCTTGTAGTTCTTCAGAAAACTATGTTGACTGTCTCACTTTACAAACAACTGTGGAACAAGTTAGATGACAGAAAAATAACAGCAGCTTTATGCTGAAGCAATTTATTGTTTTTGTATCTTAAAGGCCGTGTTGATTCCTGACCCTTTATTAGTAACTATATTGTAAAGTTCTTATTTCTTTTTTTTAATCTGAATATATTGGCTGAATATATTTTTCAGCCTCTTGCTGAAAATAACATAAGTGATATCTTTATAGAAAATGTAGCAAAGTATCCAGAATTTTCATGACAACTACAAGCCTAGCCTTATGTATCACTATTACGTGCTATTAGGATAGAATAGAATAACAGAGTTGGAAGGGACATTGGAGGTCTTCTAGTCCAACCCCCTGCTTAGGCAGGATACCCTACACCACTTCAGACAAATGGTTATCCAACATCTTCTTTAAAACTTCCAGTGTTGGAGCATTTACAATTTCTGGAGGCAAGCTGTTCCACTGATTAATTGTTCTGTCAGGAAATTTCTCCTTAGTTCTAAGTTGCTTCTCTCCTTGATTAGTTTCCACCCATTGCTTCTTGTTCTACCCTCAGGTGCTTTGGAGAGTAGTTTGACTCCCTCTTCTTTGTGGCAACCCCTGAGATATTGGAATACTGCTATCATATCTCCCCTGGTCCTTCTTTTCATTAAACTAAACATACCCAGTTCTTCATATGTTTTAGTCTCCAGTCCCCTAATCATCTTTGTTGCTCTTCTCTGCACTCTTTCTAGAGTCTCAACATCTTTTTTACATCGTGGCGACCAAAACTGGATGCAGCATTCCAAGTGTGACCTTACCAAGGCATTATAAAGTGGTATTAATACTTCACGTGATCTTGACTTCACCCTCTGTTAATGCAGCCTAGAACTGTGTTGGCTTTTTTGGCAGCTGCAGCACACTGCTGGCTCATATTTAAATGGTTGTCCACTAGGATTCCAAGATCCCCCTCACAGTTACTTCTATTGAGCAAGGTACCACATATACTGTACCTGTGCAATTACCGGTACCTAGGGATTTCTGGGTGTTACCTCAACAGTCTCAGAAATGCTGATCATACTACTTTGATAGCTAGAAGTGAGGAAGACTTAAAGATTCCCTTGTTGAAGATGGGAGAAGACCGTGCAAAAACTGGTGTTCTGCTCAGTAGGAAGTAGTCATTCAAATAACTGGTGCAAGTTTCACATCTGATGTTGTATTGCTGAACTTCCAGGTAGCAAAATGCTCAAATATGTTGCTTCTTCAAGCTTTGCAGCAGGATTTGTAAATGCAAATGTGTCCTATCCAATGCATATGCCTTACAAATACTGCTATAAGGTTGATGTTTCAAACAACAAATGTTAACTCTATGTTGAGCTATACAGGCAGAAAACTAAGTCAGCAATAGTTTATTAAATAAGTTTTGTGACTTTTTATGTTCTTTGTTCTTTATGGATTATTTGTTCTCCTCCTCGTCCTCCTCCACCTCCTCCTCCTCTCTTTCCTCCTCCTCTCTCTTCTCCTCCTCCTCTCTTCTCCCTGATCCCCTCTTCTTCCTTTTGCTTCTATTATTTTCCATGGACAATTTAATTTTTTTATTTTTTTATTTTATTTATTTATTTAAATAGATTTGTATGCCGCCCAACTCCCAGAGGACTCTTGGCGGCTCACAACATGTCAAATCCATTTATCAATATAAAATCATAACAATTAAAAACTACAAAAGTTAAAAAACATCTAGCATTCATAACCAGGGGGGAGACCCAAATATAATTTGATTGGTCTCACTTTCACCCCACCTGCCGGAAGAGCCAGGTTTTTATTGCTTTACGGAAGGCCAGCAGGGTGGGGATAGTCCTGATCTCTGGAGGGAGTTGGTTCCAAAGGGAGGGAGCTCCCACAGAGAAGGCTCTCCCCCTCGGCCCCGCCAACCGGCATTGTTTGGTCGATGGGACCTGGAGGAGGCCAACTCTGTGGGCCCTAACCGGTCATAGGGAGGTATGCGGCAGGATGTGGTCCCGAAGGTACTCTGGCCCTGAGCCATGTAGGGCTTTAAAGGTCAAAACCAACACCTTAAATTGGATCCGGAGACTAATGGACAGCCAATGCAGCTGGCAGAGGATAGGTGTTACGTGGGTGTATCTAGGCACACCCACCATGGCTCGCGCAACTGCATTTTAAACTTAAAACTCATCCCTTTAATTTCTCAGTAGATGGGGGGGATATTGTACCATAAATCTTTGGTGGGTAATTATAATAAATTTAAAATTAATTACACCACATCAATTGCTATCACATCTACTTGGGATGAAAACCATTAAATAAATGCTTTCTTTCAAGTTTTCATTGTTTCCTGTGGCAAAACACTCCTTTCAGGACATGGAACACTTACAAGGCTGAGATAGGATCTGTCAGGACACAGGAAATGTGAAAAATTCTGACACAGTATTCAGAGTGACACACTTTGGCTTTGAGCTTGCAACATATTATTTTTTATTCTGTGTATATTTTTGCTCCCAGTCTGCTATCCTCCGGATATGTTGAGCCTGCAACTCCCAGAATTCCCAGTTAGAATGCAAGGTGCCAAACCGAGGAAGCTATTTTGGCACTCTTTCCTTGGAATAAGACTTGAGGTGGTTAAAAGATTTCAGACTGCCAGTATGCAGGATTGGGAATTTTCCTACCTGGCAAAAGGGGCTAGAATAATCTTGCCAGAAACATGTCAGAAGGAATTGCAAACAGCATTTATTCTGCTGTGGTAACACAATTAAGTTGCCAAAGATTTATATGATATTCATTTAATTTCACAACAAACTTTTTATGACTTTTTTCTCCTTTTGTTCAATCATGTCTGATTCCACTGGACAGCAAAGATTTTGCTTCCTGAACCCTTTTGAGGGTGTCTTTATAGATGTTTGGCTGCTAATCATGAAAATAAGCTCTAGTTTAAGCTATCATGTACTGTTTTATAGAAATCTTCTGGTTTTACACAATGGCCATGTACCCACTTCAGTACCTGTTGGTTATACTGCATACATGAAAGAAACATATGAAAACATATGAACCAGATGTGCTTCATCCACATATGGAACTGTTGTTGAAGCACATCTGGTACACTTAGTACAACTGGAATATCTGTGGCAATCTAAAAATAATGGCTTTGCTACTTGAAATATAGCTCAAATATACCAAATACTGGTGTTACTTATCTGAATGGGACAGCCGTGCATAAGAGTCACGTTACATTAAAAAGAAATGGCTACTCTGAAAGAATTTGGTTCTAGGACAGAAGAACATGAACCACTTGTTGACTTGACAAAGCTATTTTCGCCTCCGCTTCACATAAAACTCAAACTTATGTCAAATTTTATGAAAGCGATGAACAAGGACGGTGAAGGTTTTCATTATTTGAGACAGATGTTTCCAAGAATAACTGATTCCAAGATTAAGAAAGGCATTTTCGTTGGTCCATAGATCAAATACACCATCAATGATAAGTGGTTCGAAAATCTGTTAGTGGGGCTAGAAAAAAGCATTCAAGGATGTCATTGAGAATTTCAGGAAGCAAAACTTGAAAAAGAGATGGCCTGCACAAGTCCCTGCAGTTTTCTTGCCATTGCCTCCTTCCTGTGGGATGAGAGAAAATGACTAGCCCAAGGTCACCCATCTGGCTTTATGCCTAAGGCAGGTCCACTATTCCCAGTCTTCTAGTTTCTAGCCTGATGCCTTAACCACTACACTGAACTGGCTCTCTTTTTTATTGGCTTAGTCTACTTTTATATGCATCGCAAACATTCCTTAAGCAGTAAAGACATGTTTTATTCAATTACCTTTGTGGAAGAGAGAAGTATAAAAATATACCAATTAGTCATCAAGGTGCTATTGGGAAATCTTGTGGTCTACGCTTCATTGAGCTTGACTTGAAGAAGCTGCACTGGTCCAAATGGTTGTGTTTAGTTATATGCTTTTTAAATGAGTTAATTAATTGAAATGCCTACAAGGAAAGTCAACTTGATTTTATTTCAGTTAAGTCTTCTTATTAATGAGAGGAGCTTATATGGGAGGTAGCACATTTGGAACAAATATGTTCATTAGAAATAATGGCCTGCTGCTGCTTCTGCTTATGGAATGTGATAGGTATGCTTTTTATTCTTCCTTTGCACTTCAAATGCCATTTCCATTTGCAGAGAACTGGAAAAGCAAAATAAATGCATACAAATGTAACTGGAAAACCAGCCAAGTGATTTGTTTATAAATAAGGAATCAATAGTAATTTCACATAAATTAATGAGAGGTCACACAACGCTTAAATCTTTGTTCTTTGACCAAAGTCTTCTAGCATCCAGGTTTTTACTTGTTGTGTCCTTAAACCAAAGTACTTAGAGACTTAGTAAAAATTCACACATGGTTTGATCCCAATGGGAGAAATCACCAATACTTCCAGAAAGAGGAGGTTGAATTATAGACTTCTTCATCGAACTGAAAACTTCATTTATGTGACTAACCTTTTGTAAATGTTCTTAGCCACAGCACATAGTGCAAAGACCAATTTCAGATTCCTTGATATTACAGAAGCCAATAGATATGAAACAGGGATGGTTTCCAATTTTTTTTACTACCGCTCTGTGGGCGTAGCTTGATTTTGTGGGCATGGCTTAATTTTGTGAGAGTGGCTTGGCAGTTATATGACTGGGTAGGAGTGGCTTGGCAGTCATGTGACTGGGTAGGAGTGGCTTGGCAGTCATGTGACTGGGTGGGAGTGGCTTGATGGTCATGTGACTGGGTGGGAGTGGCTTGGCAGTCATGTGACCAGGTAGGAGTGGCTTGATGGTCATGTGACCAGGTGGGAGTGGCTTGGCAGTCATGTGACCAGGTGGGAGTGGCCAAGTCAATGTCACTGAATTATTTGCCCCAATGAATGAGCTACAAAAAGAAGATATAAAAAAAAGGAAATTATTTTGTGTACTTACTACTTAAATAAGAATAAAATAAGTACACAAAACAATAAAAGAGCTACTTACAGAAGGAAGATGACTGTCCTGCCGGTCTTCAACACCACTAACTGACCGCATTGCTCCAATGACCTGCACAAAGAAGAGACACAGAAAGGAAGACTTTAATTGCATGCACTTACACCTTACATAAGAATAACATAATCAAAGAGATACACTCAAGTACTTACTTGTGTTATTGCTTTGGTGGTTCAAGATGTTTCCACATCGCTATTTCATTTGGGGCCTCCTCAGGTGCAGTTCTCTTACTCTTCACTCATGGATCATCATTGCGCGCCCCGCGAAGACTTCCTCCTAGCGCCACTGGGCTTCACGGTCTACGTGAGCCGGGGGAATGGTGACAAGGGAGACCTCAGCCAGTCCCGGGGCTCGAGTAGACCATAAAATCTGGCACCGCTCTCGGTAGTTTCTTCCCACCCCCTACTGTCCGCGCCCGCAGCCGTAGGCTAACTTACCTTTAGGCAGCTGCAGGAGGAGGGAGCAGTAACTCAGGTAAGCAAGCCGGAAGTCAGGAAATGACGACGCGAGGGCAAGAGGCCAGACCGCAGTCTATATCAGGCTCTCAGAGGCGGGACGATCAGCGAGCCAAAGAGTCAGTGAGCGGCAGGTGGGTAGGCAGGCGGGGCAAGCATGATGTGGATGGGCGGGATGAGCGAGCAACCGGCGGGTAGAGAGGCAGCACATGTGCAGTGCCGGAAACTCGGCTACTGCGCCTGCACAGAATAATTTTTTTAAAAAAATTCTATTCAAAAAAATATTCAAAAACAAGATGGTGGTGCCCATGGACCAGCACCCACCGATCCAGTTCGGTGACATCATCGTGATGTCACCAGTGGGTTGCTACCGGTTCGAGTGAACCGGCCGAACCAGGAGGAACCCACCCCTGATATGAAACCTGGTAAAGGTCTTTGAAAAAGCACAAACATTGAAAAAAGGGCTAATATCAGCCTTAAGTTTCATAAGGCTGCATTGAACCAATGTTTAGCTTAAATGAAAGCTTTAGAAAACTAGGCTTGTTCAAAGAATCCATGGTATTGATTTTCTTGATATAGGTTGGATAGAGCTGCCCAGAAAGATAATACCTTCTCAGTGTTATGCTCTAAAAAGAACAGGTTATTTGTAAGTTCCTAAGGAACTGACCACCCATACTGATAAAAATGGAATCAAGAATAAGATGATTTGTATTTCTGAGAGGTATTTAATTAATAATTGACAAAATATTTCAGAATTACTTAATCCTTGATGCCTACCATTCTTATTCATCCTTTTGACCCCTCCCCTCCATTTTTTCCAGTTCATTTCAGGGGTGAAATCCAGCAGGTTCTGACAGGTTCTGGAGAACCGGTAGTGGAAATTTTGAGTAGTCTGGAGAACCGGTAGCAGAAATTTTGAGTAGTTCGGAGAACCGGCAAATACCACCTCTGGCTGGCCCCAGAGTGGGGTGGGAATGGAGATTTTGCAATATCCTTCCCCTGCCACGCCCACCAAGCCACACCAAGCCCACCAAGCCACGCCCACAGAACCGGTAGTAAAAAAATTTGGATTTCACCACTGGTTCATTTGTATTAATTATAGTGAATGATTGGAAATATTGTTAGTCTATTGAGACAGATTGGGTAGATGTCCACATGCATTGACACGTGGACTGTTCATTATATATTTTATTGATGGGGAAACATCAAGTACATATTTCAGTAGAAATGTGTAGGCTCTGCATGGAAGAGGTCTCCAATACTCTCTTTGGTTCACAACAAAAATAACAATATCGGAAAAATACCAATTTCCTGGACGGCAGAATTTCCAGATGTTGGATTTCAACTTGCATCCTGCTTAGTCATCATATTCAATGGTAGGGATGATGACACCTTCCCATGATTTCTAGTGTGTTATCATTCGTCATTTGTTATTTATACTAGAAAACTCAGAGATAGTGTTGATTCAGCGTAAGAAATATGCCACATCCCTACTCGAACTTTGGTTATAAAATTTTGATGGCTGTTTCCTTTTATTTTAATATACAGTATATGGATAGACCTCGACTTATGAGCACAATTGAACCCAAAATTTCTGTTGCTGACTGAGACAGTTGTTAAATGAGTTTTGCCTCATTTTATGACCTTTCTTGCCAAAATTGTTAAATGAATCATTGCAGTTGTTAAGTTAGTAACGTGGTTGTTAAGTGAATCTGGCTTCCCCATTTTGCTTGTTAGAAGTTTGCAAAAGGTGATCATATGATATCGGGACACTGCAATTGTCCCATAAATATGAACCAGTTGCCAAGTGATCCCCATAGTCCATTTTGATCATGTGACTATGGGGATGCTGCAATGGTCATAAGTGTGAAAAATCACCTTTCTCAATGTTCCTTTGTAACTTCAAACTGTCACTAAATGAATGGTTATAAGTTGAGGACTACCTGTTGCAAGCAGCATATTGTTACCCAAATGCCCAGAATACTAAGAAGCATCTAGAACAGGGGTCGGAAACTTTAAACACTCAAAGAGCCACAGAGGTCCTAACCGGAAGCCCCCCATTCAATTCTGGAGCCGACCGGAAGTCTGGTTCCCCCACCATAGAGTCTCCTCCTAGCACGGCATCCTTTTTCCTCTACCAGTCCTAACCAAAAGCCCTATCAATTGTGGAGCCAACCGGAAAACCTGCCCCTTGCCATAAAGTCTCCTCCTGGCACACCCTGCGTCTCCCCCCCAAACTGGAAGCTCCTATCAAAATTGTGGTGCCAACCAGTGACAGGGAGCCGCAGCAGAGGGATGAAAGAGCCACATGCGGCTCCAGAGCCGCAGGTTGCTGACCCCTGATCTAGAAAAAAGCTTTCCTTTATACAAGAGCTATTGACAGCAACCCAGTAAAGCTAACTATTATTCTTGGAAAAGCCAGAGATGCTCTCTATAGCCTTTAATAGTCTCAAAGTGTCAAAAGTTGTCTCATCAATGCAGCCATCCTGAAGCTTAGAAGGCTATCAGGACTTAGGAAACTACTTCTCTAGTAGTTCTGAGTCAGAATGGGACAACTTGCCACAGCCAATTTACTGTGGCCAACTCGCCATGGCCAAATCATCATGGTCTAATCACCATGGCCAACTTGCCACGGCCAACTCACTGTGGAACAACTTGCTGCAGAACAATTTAACAACTCTATTTAATTATTTAAAATAAAAAAACATTTTAGTTTTTGCAATCCACATTTCATTCTGTCCATCCTTTTACAACCGTTCTTTAATGATTCTATTCCACTATTTCTTTGATATGAATGTAACTCTTGTCCCCCAGCGAGTTGGCTGTGATGAGTTGTCCTGCAGTGAATTGGCTGCAGCAAGTTGACCATGGCAAGACGGTTGTGGTAAGTTGGCCATGGCAAGTTAGCCTTGGCGAATTGTAATAGACCTATTCTGAGAAGTGCAACATGCAATGATCACATCATATCTTTGAAAATCTCTGGGCTATCAAAGTAAGATGTAATGGGAAATCAACCTAGTTCAGCAAAGTTGATTAGCATTTGATAAAGGGTTATGTTAATATTGTTGTATCGATTGGGATCTGACACTTCCAGAATGTTTCAGCCCACCCAGTTCTGAGAGACAGTCTATATTCCCCACAGTGCAATCAATCAATCAATCAAGAGCTGAGCAGAGTGTTCTTAGAGTTCTTTTTTGTAATGGATGAATGCAACAGCAAGCACTTGAGTATTCCTTCAACTGGGAATTAATATACTATGATAAAGAAAAATGACAATGTCCCAGTTAATTTAATGATTTCAAGTGTTTAAGCTTAGGAAAAAGCTAGATAAATAAACAACGCTCAATAAGAAATGATTTAAAATAATTGGGCATCTCTTATGTCTACAGAAGCAAAAAGTATGATTAAATCATTTGAATTTTCAGTGAAATCTGGAAAGTGATGGAGATCTCTATCACCATGGAAATCTGCTGCACTGAAATGTGATGTGCACAACTCAAAATGCATAAGAGGTTATTAGCACGATAACAATTTGATATATTTTTAATAATTTAATAACTTTCAAATATTTTTATTAAAAATTTAGTTACAACAGTAAATATAATTCAAACTGTAAAACAAAAGGAAAGAAAGGTACAAAAATATGAAAGGGAAAAGAAAAAGAAAGCAACTTCCACCCTCATCACACCTAGAATAAGCAATTTCATAATTTCTTCCTTCCTCTTAATTAACAAATATAGAACTCTTCATCTCATAACTTATCTTTTAACTATAGGTAAATCCAACAACTAACGTCTTTTTCAATCCAGGTATCAGCAAAAAGTCCAGACAGAGCTCTAAAATAACATTCCACATCTCAACTTTTAGCTGTAAGCAAAATCACATTTTAAAGACATAAAGTGGTCTCAGTATTCTAGTGTAAACAAAAAACTAGCATGACAAAGAGGGATCTTTTCTTCTTAAAAAAAAAACAAACTTACAAATATCTCTTATTTCAAGAGTAAGTGTCGGGGAAAAAAGCTTAAGCCCCATGTTAAAAGTAAACAGACCCAATACACAGCTTTTTTCTATTCCAAATGCTAACAATTCCAAAGAAAACCAAATAGCAACATACATCAGTGAAATAAACATTCCATATCTCAACTCATGACTATAAAGAATTTCACATTTAGCAATATAAAGTAATCTTATATCCTTATATGAACAAAAGACTAAAATTCCTTTATAATGTATATCCTTTAAAAAGGATAATATATCCTTTAAAAAGGATAATATATCCTTTAAAAAGAACAAGTTCACATAACTTTTTGAAGTTAAAACACTGTATTAGGTAAATGTAAGCAATACACAACATTTTTCCAGTCCAGATATCACAAATCCAGAAAGAACAATCCAAAATAACAACATGTTCCATTTGAACTCTGGTCAAATGAAGTAACTTTGTATTCCTTCCTTTTACATAAAAAAATCTGTTCTTTAATCTATTCAGATGGTTATTGATCTTTGTTACAAATTTCTTCAATACTATAAGCATCCTCTTTTGTAAGTCCAGCAAAAAAAAAAAAAAATTCCAATTGCTTTCTGGGATGGTCATTTTTATTTTGTTCTTAATTTTTAAAGCTCATCCAATTTTTTCTTTATCTCTAATGATAAATTCTTATTTAAATTCTCATTTATGTTGTTCTCAGATAGATTTTGTTGCATATCTTTTTCTGTAGCATTTTTGTTGGGAACAGACTGGTTCCCAAAAGACACAACTGTGCTGATATAATTGACTGAAAGTCTAGTTGCAATTCCCAGTGCAGTTCCTCAAACATATTGCTGAATGCCATTATAAGTTACTTGTCTTGTTATGTCTCTGTCAAAATCAGCTTTATTGTACCACAAAACTGCATTTATTCTTTAAAATTAATTTCAAAGATTTAATATTCAAAACCCAATATTCTATTTTTTTTAAAAAATGGTTTTTATACATTTAAAAACACAGAAAGAGAAACACAAACTATACAACAACTAAACAAATAAAACAAAACAAAGAGCAAAACAAAACAAAACACAATATAATCACAACATAACAAAGCAATACTGTCTATGCTGACAGTCTTTCTAAGTTTATCTTACGGTGTCAGTATCAATGGTATATATTAAGCTTATGTATTCTATATATTATACAAATAATATTTATATTTTCATGATTTCTCTTCAACATTATACTTCATACTTGCTCATCCAATTTATTAATAATGAACCCAATATTCTAATATTATCTAAATCATCCAAAACTTCCTGTAGTCAAAACCTCATCTTGCTTTTCTGCTGTTCATTTTAATTTCTTAAAAATCATAAAGATACATCTTCATTTTCTTATATTAAGAATTGAAGGAACTAGTTGGTATTTGCAGTCTTGTCACTTTGAAGATGTCAAACTTCTTTGAGGCAGTCAATAGGCAATTTCCAAAAGTGGTTAGCAAGGGAAGTGTGAACTTAATGTGCTTTTAAAAGACTCTGGAGCTGGAACCATTACAGCAAATTCCCTCATCTTCTAATTCTCTCATCTTCCTAGCCCACTGTATTGCAATCTCCTCATGGGAAGCAACCGTAAGTTTTTGATACTTCACGAATGAAGGCAAATATTTGTGTCCCAGGATAATGTTGCAGAATCCAATCTGGGTCGGTCACTAGGACCAGAGACTTAGTCTTCCAAGCTTTCAGACTCATTCTGGAGCCCCTCCTCAGGAAACTTCTCTTTCACATTCTGTAGCACAAGTCTGAAAATTTAAAATCTATAGAGATTCTTAGTCATCCAGGTCATGGTTATCCCAAAAGTGATTTTTCAAAAGACAATTGGACTTTCTTTGTTTTTCCTTGAAGACATTTCACTTCTCATCCAAGAAGCTTGTTCAGTTCTAGAAGCTTCTTGGATAAGAAGAGAAATGTCTTCAAGGAAAAACAAAGAAAGTCCAGTTGTCTTTTGAAAAATCACCTTTGGAGCAAAAACTCGGAAGACTAAACCTCTGGTCTCTGTGACCAACCCAGATTGGATCCTTTGTTACTTCAACTTGTTGAAATTTAGTTAAGTTTCTGAAATCCGGGAACAAAATATCAGTGTTCAAGGGAGTTTATCTTGCAACCAGTTTAAACTTGATTTTCTTGATAATAGTTTTGTCAGGATTACAGATAGTCCTTGATCTACATTCATTGAGCGACCACTCAAAATTACAGCAGCACTGAAAAATGTAATTTACAACTGGTCCTCACACTTACAACCATTACAGCATCGCCATAGTCATGCGATCAGAATTTGGGCACTTAGCAACCGATGTGTATTTACAATGATTCCAGCATCCTGGGCTCATGTGATGTGATTGCCATTTGCAAACTTGCCAGCTGACTTCCTACAAGTAAAGCCAATTCAGGAAATCAGATTTGCTTAATGACCTCACGACCCACTTAACTGCAGTGATTTGCTTAAGAACCATGAGAAATTAAAGTCATAAAATTGGATGTGACTTGCTTAAGAACCACCTTGCTTAGCAATGGCAATTCAAGGACTACTTATATTCATTATGGATATGGCTATAGCTGTTTGAGTCATTAACATAGTTTCTAACATTTTCCTCTTTCTCTCACCTGTTTATGGTCTTGCTGTGTCAATAAGGAAGAGGGTCAATTTCATATCACTATATAGCAATAGCAATAGCACTTAGACTTATATACCGCTTCATAGTGCTTTACAGCCCTCTCTAAGCGGTTTACAGAGTTCAGCATATTGCCCCCAACAATCTGGGTCCTCATTTTACCTCAGAAGGATGGAAGGCTGAGTCAACCTTGAGCCAGTGAGATTTGAACAGCTGAACTGCTGAACTAGCAGCCTGCAGTGCTGCATTTAACCACTGCGCCACCTTGGCTCATATGAACGCAGGTTTTCATTTGTATTAATTCTGATAATAGGTAGAAGTTCTACAAATTGCCAAAAATACCATAATGTTCAGAAACATCAATAATGCACCTTAAATAAAAGCAGTGAATGGTTCTTAGAAAGGATAAGAAGTAAGTTTGAGCAAAGATTAATAGAATGATCAGGAAATGTGGCATGTTGGTTTTTAGGAATTAAAAATCATCATTCAGCTTTATGCTAAATGGAAAGTAGGACAATCTTTATTATGTTTTAGGTAAGCTGCCTTTTCGGATCTATTTGCAAGCATTACCGATCTAAAATTACAAAATACGCACCCAAAAGTATTATTAATGTCGCAGGCCTCAGTACAGTCTCTACAAATGATAACTGTGACATCTTCAGCTTTCATAACTTTACATACTTTTTATTAAGGGATTAAATATTGCCAACTAGGACAGTACAGCACTTCAGATTCAAATGTGCTTCAAGGCATAGCATCTGTCTACAGTGCTGTGTCTTTTTCTGGGATGATGGCTATACACTTCGAACCATCTTTTTGCAGCTGAAATCAAATCATTGCACAATCCTATTGTCAGTAGCATTATATTCTCAGATACTGTAATTATGTTTGTAGAATATTATGATGCTAGAGAGTTAAATACAATTAGTGTCACACTAAGGTTATTCTTTAGCAGTATGACACTGCTAAAGAATGGCCTTCTTTTTACTCCAACTTGTGTTATGTACGTATGTGCATGTGTGCATGCGTTTAATCCCTGGAATCAGTTTTTCTGGCAAGTCCTAAAAATGATAAAATTGCCCTTCCTCCTGCAGCCTTTCATGCCGTCTCCCACACCATTCTAAAATGTCCTATATGACCATATGGAACAGATTAAGGGGAGACATGAAAGGTATAGGAGGGAAGGGAAATCACCCAAACATGCCTCCTCTTTGTTATGTGAATGGCAGATTCCACCTGGCTGAAGAATTTGCCATCAAAGAGTTTTCCAGTGACACCACAGGATAGATAAATTTCAAGACATGTTCAGTGGAGCAGAATGCCTTGGAAACTTTAGAGGTCTCTCATGGTAATAAAAGAGAAAGTATCACGATCTTCCTCAATCTCATGGTTTTAGCTCCAAAATAATTCCCCAAATTTATCACCTACCCCTCCTACTCCATTCTACAGTTTAGGACAAATTAGAATACAGTACATTTGTATTGTACATTTGCATTATTGGATTATTCAAATATGATAGAATTTTTTGCCCGATGATATGGATGATTTTGTTGATTTTTTTTAAAAAAGTATAATTATACCCTATTAAATCCTGAATTGGCAACTACAAAGATTTGTAGGTCTGTAGGCTAGAGTGGAAGTCAATTCATACCAAACCAAATTCTACCCTAGAAGAACGCAATAATAGTTCAATTTCAAAATGCTGCCAGGTTCATGTCCATGAATTCACCAGGAACTGAGCTCAACTTGGAGATTTCACTTTTATTGCAAATTTAAATAAATTCAAGTGAGTACAAGTATGGGTTGTGATACTATAAATACAGTATAAGCATAAATTAATGATAAACATTCTTTGGAAAATCCCGCTAGATTTTGCCCTCCTGATATGTGCTCTTCATTAATGTTAATAATTGTACAATCTTGAGCAAAAGACAGCTGTTATATTAATTGAGGCTCTGGCTGTGATGGTATTTACCTCTTTTCCTCTAGGGGAAAAAAGTTTTTAATTATATCTCCCGTTAATAATATTTTATTCATGCTCAACCTCCAAAGTTATATTGATGACATGATGGTATTTCCTAATTATCATAATTGCAGCTTCATGGAGTGGTTAGAGGCTAAATGTTGAGCATTGGTATTAAAGCCATATGTAAGCGTGTACGTGTATGAATACATAGATACACAAATGCTTCAATTATTCCTGATATACTACATATATAGTATATACTACATGAAGCCACCCACAATGTTTTCAAATTGCTAGATGTAGATATTCGACATTCTTGCCCATTTGCCAACACAGTTTTGAATCCATCACCTGCTTAGAGCTATTTCTGAATTTTATTTGAATGATGCATTTCATTGCGTGTGTTCAGATTCCACACATGGATGTAGACTGCCATCACTTGCCCTGTTAATGCCTTCTGACAACTCCTTATCCACATTAAGATTTGAACAGCCCTTCAGACAGATTACATCTATTCAAGTACATCTCATTTTTCTTCCTTAATTGATGCACACACAAACAAACACGCATGAATTCTTAACACAAGTTAAGAGTTGAACAAGCCTGCTCATTTGTGTTCTTTGTAGACAAAATTGTCTCAATGATATCAAGGTGCAATGAAATCCTGTAGCACTTCTAACTGTATGGCAAGCTTATGCCACATATACATTTTATTTTATTTTTTACAAAATGACCAGATATGTTCAGAGTTTTTTTAGAATTGCTTACAGTTTTAAGTCCTTTTTAAAAATAAAATAAAATAAAAAAGCTTGCCGGTATTTCTGCAACCAACGTCTGCTTTTTCTAGGGTGTGCCTTGCAGTAGAAGGAATTGGCTCCTCCTTCTGTCATTCATAGATGGGGCTTACATTTCATTAGAGCAGTGGTTGCCAACCCCTGGTCCGTGGACTGGCACCAGTTCGTGTCATGCCAGCAACTAGTCCGTGCAAACAAGCGAAGCCCCATCTGCAGGATGCAGGCAGAACACAAAACTACACCCCCCTTTGGTTTGCAGAAAAACTTCTCTCCACAGAACCGGTCCTGGTGCCCCAAAAGTTGGGATCCACTGCACTAGAAAATGCAGTCAAGTCTTTAAATCAGGGTGTTTGCAATCAAAGGCTCATAGGCTGCATTTGTACTGCCTAGCATCCTGAGATTGTATCAGTGAGAATTAAAAGCAAAATGGCTGCTTTTGGCAGGACATTTTCTCCTTGTTAAAAATAAGGGTAAGGATTGAACTAGAAGGCCTTTAGAAAGCAAATGTCTCTGTTTCTGCTTACAGCTACACACACACACACACACACACAAAACTACCGTATATCTCCAGCATAACTTTGGATATTTTGTGTAGAACTGGGAAAATTTATATTCTAGAAATATCCTATTCCCACTTTTAAAAACGATTCCCTAGGGAAACAAATACAGATAGTCCTCGAGTTATGACCACAATTGAGCCCAAAGTTTCTGTTGCTAAGCAAGGTAGTTGTTAAGTGAATTCTGTCCCATTTTATGACCTTTTCTTGTCACAGTTATTAAGTGAATCACTGCAGTTCTTAAGTTAGTGACACAGTTGTTAAGTGAATCTGGCTCCCCCATTGACTTTACTTGTGAAAAGGTGGCAAAAAGTGTTCACATGACACTGGGACATGGCAACCTGTCATAAATATGAGTCAGTTACCAAGCATCTGAATTTTGATCACCATGGGGATGCTGCAATGGTCCTAAGTGTGAAAAAGGGTCGTAAGTCACTTTTTTCAGTGCCATTGTAACTTCAACTGGTCACTAAACGAATAGTTTAGGTCAAGGACTACCTGTAAAATGAAGACTGTGTCCTTCGCTTTTAGGATCCTCAAGTTGCAATGACATCTCAAGACAGATTGCCTAAAGTTGCTTGAAATAACCAAAAAAAAAAACGAATGAGAAAAGTACTGTAATTACAACCACCCAGAAAAGAAAACTGGTAGAAAGTAAGATAATAAGAAGAGCTAAGCGGGTGGGGGGGGAGGGACAAGGACAAACTGGTGTCAAATACGGACTTAAGAAAAAGCCCTTCAAAATAATTCACACTTTCTCAGAAGCCAGCAACTCGTCATCCTGGATACTAAAAAAATATGCTGCTTTGTTATAATGCATCAAAATAGATGCATTGCAAGACCCGCGGTGGTGCAGTGGTTAGAATGCAGTACTGCGGGCTACTTCTACTGCCTGCCGGCTGCCTGCAATTTGGCAGTTCAAATCTCACCCGGCTCAAGGTTGGCTCAGCCTTCCATCCTTCCGGGGTGGGTAAAACGAGCACCCAGATTGTTGGGGTCAATATGCTGACTCTGTAAACCGCTCAGAGAGGGCTGTAGAGCACTGTGAAGCGGTATATAAGTCTACGTGCTATTGCTATCAAAAACGTTTTTCTCTTCTTCCTCTACCAACCCAAGCAGGAGAATCAGTCATCTCAGAACTCCTAGATCTTTCGTAGATCAAAATATTTTTAAATATTTTTCCATTTTATTTTTACTTTTGCACTACAGAGATTCTCTTGTCTTTTGTTTCCTTCCTCTTATTCAAATGTAGGGACCTTGTAGTTTACAAAGATTGCTTTTCTTTCCCTCCTTGGCTTTCAGGCAATGCGATTCTGTGTTTATACAAACGCTTCCAAATGCACGATATTGCATATGTCAATATTTACCCAGCAGGAAATTACCATGACAAGTGTGAAAATAAAGCTATGTTTGCCTTACAATGAATAGCTGTATACGCAGCACGATAAACAAGCGGATACAATTCAAATATAATTCATTTCAATTTATGGGTACAAATGCTCCGTATTATAGTGACGCCTTGTAAATTGGTTCTGAAATGTGCCAACCAGGCAAAAAAATGTTAATGCTCTGCTGAGAGCAGGCAGAAGAGAGTCACAGAGATATATTCCTATGTCGGATGCCCAGGGAAGAGATCAAGATCAACCTGACCCAGCCTTCGCAAGTAACGATAAGCTGCTTACTCATGAGTAAAACAGCCCCCTTTTCAAAACAGGGCAGGAACAGTTTTTTATTCACATGGATAAACAAAAACTAAACATAATTAGTCCCAACAAACCTGGTTCTGGCCAAGGAATCTGAATTGTTTGCTGTATAGTAGGAAACAAACGGTTGTCTGTGACAACTGTCCACTCCCAAATCCCTACTATTTATTTCCCCTGCTAGGGAAGGGCTGGCTAGCATCTATGACTTGTTTTCCCTGAGAGCCGGCTTATTGCCTTCCATTGCTCTCCTCTCCTCTCGATGCATACGCGCAACTGGGATGGGCCCCATTTGTTCCTCCCCCTCACTCAGCTTAGGCGCCGAAGGCATCTGCCTCTCCACCTGGGGGAGGATGGAAGGCCCTGTGTCAGGAAACAATCAGCAGCAGAATCCCATCCTCGTCGCCAGTACTGTATAGCTTGTCAGGATGGGAGTAATCATAGAGGCAACTCTCATGAATGAAGATAAGTGCAATGCTTTATTACCTGAACACAACTGCAACACGTTAACGATACATGACTAGAACTGAGGTAACTTCTGTCTGACAGCCCGCTTTTATAGCCGGCTGTCAAAACGCTCAACCAATCACCAACTGTTATTATTCCTGCTTCTAGAGCGGCCCCTAGTGGCCTTCTGGCACACTACACCCTGGCTCTTCCTCTGTCTCTGAGGCTGTTTCCTTATCAGAGCTTTCCAAAGGTTCTGAAGCTGGCCCAGGCCCTCCCTCTCCCTCCTCCTCATCTGACTCTGCTGCTAGCTCTGCTGGCAGCCGATGGACCACAACAACTATTAGGAAGAGAGACAGCTTTGAGCAAAAGGATAGAGAGATCAAGGATAGAGGTAAGATAGAGGAAAGGATAGGGATCAAGGTCTGTGAATGGGTGGTCCTTTGAACTAGGCAGAAAAAGAGGTTGCCCACTGTGCAGAAGGAAGATTCAATTGCTAATTCCTGAAAGTTTGCCTTTCAGGAATCATCACCTACAACCCATTCATTTAATGACCATTCAAAGTCACAATAGCACTGAAAAAAAGTGGCTTTATGACCAATTTCCACCCTTACGAAGGTTGCAGCCGCCGCCTCCTGGTCATGTGATCAGAATTTGGGCAGTTGGCAACTGGCAGGTATTCACGAGGGTTGCACTGTCCCGGGATCACCTGATCGCCATTTGTAACCTTCCCAGCTGTCTTCCAACAAGCAAAGTCAATGGGGGAAGCCAGATTTGCTTAATAACTACACGATTCGCTTAACAACATATAAGAACATATAAATAAATAAATAAACAACTGCAGTGATTCGCTTAACCACTGTGGCAAAAAACAAGGTCGAAAATTGAGATGCAAGCCACTTAACTGTCTCGCTTAGAAACAGAAATTTTGGGCTCAGTTGTGGTTGTAAGTCGAAGTCTACCCATATGGAAGAAGTGGTACTACTCTACATCAGACAGCAAAATGTGTTAGGCTGTTCAGAGGAAATATGCTGTCGTCTTTCAAGCCTCTTTCTACCTGTGCAGGTCACAATGAAAGACCAGCACAATCGTCTTTTTTTCCTCCTACTAACCCTCCAGCTGTTGGTCCCTGCATGCCTAGGGCTTAAATTCAAGGCTGCTCTTGTACTGCAAACAGTCAGCAGAACAGATATGCATAGACTAGTGGTAGAGATAAGCACCTGTAATTGCTTTGAACAATAGAAAATACTTGTAGCTCAGGTTTTAGATGTTGGCAGTGGTTTGCTCTCCAAGCTTGTTTCAATTTTATTTTCTGACCGTTTCGTTACCAGACTAGGTAACATAATCAGCAGGATGTTCTTGTCCTGTTCTCCTTAGCTTATAAATGTCTTGTGTGCCAGAATGGTCAGTTGGTCATGTGATTGGTTGTTTGTTTGGAGCTATATTTAAATTCTGATTGGTTCTCTTGTTGATTGATCGTTCGAATGCTCTGGTTTCTTAAATATTCATATGCCGGATCAAGATGCTGGATCAATATGCTTGTTAATTGCTCCTTTGGTAGAATACCAATAAATTCATGTGCGTGGCGGGTGTTGGCATGGCCGATGATTTTTGTTCCTTCCCAATCGAACTGGTGTTGTTTATTATCAATGCGGTTTGAGATCAGGGATTTTTGGTTGTGCCGTTTAACTGCTAGTTGATGTTCATAAACCTGCAATTGCTATTCAGTCTGCATAGATACACTAGTGTCATTACAGAGATCTGTCAATCGACCATGGCCTGATCAGAACCATTTTGCAAATGTAATTTTTTGTTTATTTATGATCGGCATCATTCCAGGGGTTGCAATTCGTTCTAAATCATTCACAGCCAAAGTGGACCACTCGTGCCTGTCAGCATAACTGAAAGAACAGAAGCCCAGAGAAGTAAGCTGGGGGAAAAAATGGTTTTCCATTGAGATGAAATGCCCATTCTCTACTCTTTCCCAGAATTAGAAAGGGATTGTTAGTCAAGCTGGATAATCTTTCTGCTGTCTCTGGTTTTTGTTTTTGCTTGGATTGCTATTGGCAGCTGTCCATTTGTTCATTTTCCCTTTGGGAAGAAAACAGAAGAAGGACAACCATTTATTGAGTTCAGCATTCTGTGTCATATATACACAGAATGTTGAACTCAATATGCTATACAACAAAAAGGCCCAAGAGAGTCAGCATGAGCATGGATGGGTGGATTGGGACTTCTTCCACTGTTTCTCCCCAACATCTTGTCTATAATTCAGGCGATGATGTTGATTGGTGAAGTCTGATCAATATCTTTTAAAACCATCTGAAGTTGCCTTTCGCCCCTCCTTGGAATTTGGACTGAACACACTTACTGCTTCCTTCTGCAATCCATATCTTCAATAAGGAGAGTGCTGGTTCAGGAAGGAGTTATGCTCTCAGACAATCTATGGCAGGTTTAAAGCTCTTTGTTAAAATTTATTGCAGTGTAAAATACAATGAAAATAAAGATTTAAAAATGGGTGGGGGGGGAAGGATGCAGAACCCACCCCCGACTCTTTTCAGTACACTGAAGGACTAACTGCATTGTATCCTGAACCTTTGTTACATTTAGTTTGTTACATTTAGTTTGTTACATTTAGTTCGTTACATTCACCCTGTCAAAGTCCTTGGAATACTCATATCAAATGACCTAAGTGCCAAAGCCCACTGCAACAACATCGCCAAAAAGGCTTCAAGAACTGTTAACCTAATCTTACGTAGCTTCTTCTCCCGTAATATCACACTACTAACCAGAGCATACAAAACATTCGCCAGACCAATCCTTGAATACAGCTCATCTGTCTGGAACCCACACCGCATATCGGACATACATACATTAGAAAGTGTCCAGAGATACCTTACAAGAAGAGTCCTCCACTCCTCTACTCGCAACAGAATACCTTACACAACCAGACTTGAAATCCTGGGTTTAGAAAGCTTAGAACTACGTCGCCTTTGGCACGACCTAAGCATAGCTCATAAAATTATCTGCTACAACATTCTTCCTGTCAACGACTACTTCAGCTTCAGCCACAACAATACACGAGCACACAACAGATACAAACTCAAAGTGAACCGCTCCAAACTTGACTGTAGAAAATACGACTTTAGCAACAGAGTGGTAAATGCCTGGAACTCACTACCTGACTCTGTGATTTCGTCACCAAACCCCCAAAACTTTACCCTTAGACTGTCCACTGTTGACCTCACCCAATTCCTAAGAGGTCAGTAAGGGGTGTGCATAAGTGCACCAGCGTGCCTACCGGCCCTGTCCTAATGTTCCCTCTTATCAGTACCCATTTTATGTATATAAACAATGTTATATCTATGTATATTACCAACATGTACCTGACAAAAATAAATAAATAAATAAAATAAAATAATAAATAAATAAATAAAAATAGTTATTACAAGCCATTTCTACAACAACACAATTATTCAGTCTTCGAAGTAAAATCTCAGTTCCATTTTTTTTCCTATTTTGGACATAAAAACCAAAAGCGACTTCCCAATAAAAACAGGATTAAGTAAACTCTTCTCTTTGTTTGAAACAATCATCTCAACCTTGAGGTTGTCATCTCAACCAATTCCATTTTTTCCTTGTATTATTTTTCCTAATGGAAAAAAAAACATGGATAGGAAAACCTGTGGCAGGCTTATAGCACTGAGCACTGCTCTAGCAGTACCCCCTTGCTCCCACCTGTATAGTGTGCAACACAACCCAGCTGATACACAACCAGGAAGGACCAAGGCACAAATATTCTTACGTATACCAATGTTCGTCTTCAATCAAGCTATTCCGGATATTAAATGATAGAGGGAAAAGGCCTGGCAGACCTTTTGATACGATGACAAACTGAAAATAAACGCAGCAGCATTGAAAGTAAACACAACGTATTGCATGTGAAGTCATAGCAGCAGTACATCTTCCCACTACACTCACTTAAAAATGTAGCAGCTGAATAAAGGGTGACATGCAGCAGTGCAAGAGAAGGAGGTCAGATGACGGCTGAGTCACCGCGATCAAATCCACCCCTCGAGAGATGCTGAGGAAAAAATTAAATTCCCACGAACACATTCCTATTCCCACAAAAGGATGGGACGTTATGAGATCCTATTTGCAAATCTGCAAAAGAACTACAGGTAGTCCTTGACCTATGACCACAATTGAAACCAAAGCAAGACAATTGTTAAGTGAGTTTGTGTCCCATTTTGCGACCTTCCTTGCCACAGTCGTTAAGCGAATCCCTGCAATTGTGATTGCAGTGATATATCTTGCTGTTGTTGTTAAGGGAATCTGGCTTCCCCCATTCATTTTGCTTGTCGGGAGTTACAAATGATGATCACACGACCCCTGGAACCTGCAACTGTCATAACTACATGCCAGTTGCCAAGCATCCAAATTTTGATCACATCACCATGGAGATGCTGCAACAATTGTGAGCATGAAAACCAATCACAATTCACCTTTTTCCCCCAGTGCTGTTTTTAACTTCAAACAGTCACTAAATGAATGGTTGTTAAGTCTGTAGTGCCTACAAAATGATTAAATAGCAGACAGTGGTGCAAAACTTTACGGGAAACTTGTTGTCAACCCTGGAACCATTTTCCCCTGACACGTTCAGGGCTGTCACGGTGGAGATGAGCCGAGCTGAGGGAACGGGAGTGGGGAGGTAAAGATAGCTGAGAAATTGTAGCCATAATAACATTCTTTCTTCTGAGAACCAAGGACGTTTCCACCAGTGCAAGGAGGTGGGATCTGAGACAGTGGTGGGTTCCTGCCAGAGCTGTCCAGTGCGTAGCTCCAGTAGGGAGCAGCCGATTGTGCAATTTGTGTGCGACTGCTCCGGAGCCCTCTCCGCTGGTCCGTCGTGTGCGTCGCCATCTTTTTCTGAGAATTTTTGGGCGATTTTACTTCTGCGCATGCACGAAAGCAAAATCTTGCTGAAATCTCACGTGTGCGTGTGTTCCCTCATGAGATTTTGGCAAGATTTTGCTTCCGCACATGCACAGAAGCAAAATTGCGCGAAAGGGCACGCGAACGTAGCGCCCCCCCGAAATGTGGGGATGTGTGCGCAGTGCACCGGCATGGGTAAGTGAGTAACCCGCCCCTGATCTGAGACCAAGTGACCCTTGGACTGTGCCCTGATTGGACCTGTGCCATGTGATGGACTGCATGGACTGCAGGGGGAAGAAAACATTACTTTTAACTAGGGGAAACCCAAGGGGGAGTTAGAGTCAGATTTCCCCAGATGTGCCAATACAACATGCCTAATAAATCTATACTTTGAGGAAGATGTCTGCCTTGGAGTTTTGATTCCGTTGGGTGTGTTACTTGGAACTCTGACACTTGTATCCATACCCAAGTAGGATTTTATTTTTTTAATAGCCATTAATATATTTCCACAAAAGTTTTCTAGAAGCTATAATGCACGCATGCAAAGAATGTGTACTGTGTTTCCCCGAAAATAAGACCCTGTCTTATATTTTTTTGAACCCTGAAATAAGCGCTTGGCCTTATTGCCATGCAATCAAAAGCCCAATTGGGCTTATTATCAGGGGATGTCTTATTTTGGGGGAAACAGGGTAGTAGAAAATTAGTTTTCCGTTTACTCTGGAGTTATGATTTGCTGTCAGTCATCACCCTGGACAGAAGACTTCCTGCCTTTTGTCTGAGGAGCCGAGGTGGCGCAGTGGTTAAAAGCACCACTGCAACCTACTTCAGCTGATTGCTAGTTCAGCAGTTCAGCTGTTCAAATCTCACCAGGCTCAAGGTTGACTCAGCCTTCCATCCTTCCGAGGTGGGTAAAATGAGGACCCAGATTGTTGGGGGCAATATGCTGAACTCTGTAAACTGCTTAGAGAGGGCTGTAAAGCACTATGAAGCGGTATATAAGTCTAAGTGCTGTTGCTATTGCTATTGATACGATGGAATATTTTTGTCCTTCTTTGCCAGTTAATCTATCAGCAGCCTCGGGAAAGCAAATTAGTGGCAAATTGCCACTAGAAATGGTGCAAACAGGCTTTGCTTGTTTACATGAGCTTTCTAATGATATATGTCATACACACACATAATGATATGTGTCATACACTTTCTAATGATATGTGTCATACACACACATATGTGTGTGTGTGCATGAATGCTATTTGACATGTCAAAGTAACGTTTTCTCATTTTTCTCTCCTTTAGGCTGTTAAGTGGCTTAAGTGGCTTAATAAAAAGTTCATTATTTCCTTATATATGAACAGTGTAGTGTAATGGAAATCTCTGCTGGTTTGCATTTTGGGGTGAGGCTTGTTGAAGAAGAAAATCTCAAAAACATTTAATAAAAGGATACTTTCTTTCCAAAGTCCTCGTTTTGCATATTTACATCCTCCTAACATGTCTTTTGACATTTAAATCCATTTTAAACATGTATAGCGAATACACAGAAATGACAATTAAAAACTTTGCATGCTGGATGCCTACATTTGTTGCAATTTGTTACTGTTTTTTCAATGGAAAACAAGCTGTGTAAATATCTTTGGATAACCCTGCAGACATAAACCTGCAACAAGTTTGCTCTACTGAACACAATGACACTGTGTCTTATGAATTAATAATATTTATTATGGTTTGTAGCACAGCCAGCCAGATGTTCAGACTGGATCTGGCATTTTTGTCTGCCTTTCGAGTCCTTCCCAAGGACCTGGGATAGGCAGATGTGGATATCATTGCAGGATGTAAACTCTTCTAAGTAAAGCTGCCTTTTGCAATTGACTGATGAGGAATTTGTCAATGCCTATGGTGTTCAAGTGCTGCTCCAGTTGTTTTGGGATTGCGCCAGGGGTGGGTTCCGGTTTTCTTTGCTGCCAGTTCACTCAGGGACGCGCTGCGGGAGTGCGCGCGCATGCGCAGTACTTTAAAAAAGCTTCTGCGCATGCGCAGAAGCTAAAAACAAGATGGCGGCGCCTATGGCGCCTCCGGGAGAACCAGCTCAGGGGCATGGCAGGCCTGGGTTGCTGCCGGTTCTAGTGACCCAGGCCGCCAAGTTACTACCAGTTCTATAGAACCGATCCAAACTGGGAGGAACCCACCTCTGGATTGCGCCCAATAAAGATGTCAGTCTACCTTTGCTTTCTTTTGCCACAGTTGTTCTATTTCTATTTGCAGGTCTTTGTATTTTGTTATCTGCTCCAGTTCTTTTTCTTCTATTCTGCTGTCTTATTTTATTATTATTAGACTTTTATACTGCCTTTATTATTTTTAAGTAACTTAAGGTGGCAAACATATGTAATATTCCTTCCTCCTCCAATTTCCCGCACAACAGCTACCTTTTGAGGTGGTTTAGGCTGAGTGAGAGAGAGAGTGACTGGCTCAGAGTCACCCAGCTGGCTTTCATGCTTTAGATGGGACTAGAACTCACGATCTTCTGGTTTCTAGACCAGCACCTTAATCACTAGGCCAGACTGGCACTGCCTAAGATTGGACAGCGTATTTGTCCAATATAGGAGTATTGACTGAAATATCATTTAGGACTGCTTCTGGTTTAGTGGAATGAGGATTTACAATTATTTGGTAGCAGAAAACACATATATGCCACTACTCAATATAGGGCTGTACAATGCTTCTGATTTGATTTCAGAAAGGTGCTTCAGACTGTGTGGGGATGTAAATGTAACACCTGACTGAAACCGTTTAAAGCAGTCATATCTTTTCCTGGGATCACATGACAGCTGCAGAAGGCAAACATGCAATCCTAGGAAAAGATAGAGCTGCTTTAAAGAGCCAGAGGTATTGGAAGTAAAAATCTAACGGTGCTGATTTTTTTAGCCCTCATGACTATCCCAAGGGGACAACGGATTGTAGATTGTAGGTTAAAGACTTGCTCTGGGTTGCCTCACTCTGCTCACTCTTGGTCTAAAAGATGTCAGGCTGTTTCCTTCTGCCTTTCTTCCCTGGCATACCGACAGGCCATATTCTTGGACTGTCCTCCTGTAACTAGATGGATGCTAGGCTTTGCTTATCCTACAATGCTTTTCCTGTAAGTAAATCTCTTGCTTTATGCATCAGGTTAGAATCTGCTCTCTGGGATGCTCAAATGCACAGAGAGAATGATTTAGCCTCCAACAGGAAGCAGGTGCTATGATTATACTCCTGCCTGTTCTGAACCACCTTATCCAATCTAAATCTGAAGCACTGCACTGTTTTATTACACACTGCTTTATTTACTCTGGATTTTTAGGTGATGAGCTCTCTATAATATCATAACAAGCACCACCCATAAAAACCAAGGCAGATCAAACACTGCAAAATATTCCAGTGACTGGAACAACTTAAGACACAATAATGCAGGATATGCAGTGTTCTTCTGTTGGAATGCAGGATATTTGCATCTCCTGGAAACCCCTCCTCTATATGGTACAGCTTCATGTGAAATGGTTTCCCATGTGCTAATGGTGATTTTTACAAGCAAGATTTGGAGGCGCAAGATGTTTTGCTGCATTCACAGATCCTTTCCCAGAATTGCGTCATAAAATATCATGGATTAACTACACAATATTCAAAGGTGCATATATTGAACAATGACATATTGGGCAGAGTGTACAGTACTCATGTCCGTTCATTTTAAAAAAAATCAAGTGGTTGGCTGCTGCTTCAAGCGTTAAGAAGAGTTAGAAATGCCAAAGCAATAAACACGCAAACCTCTTTTAACTAATATAAAATCAAATATGTCATGGGATTATTCATTCCACAGTCCACGGTCCCACATGGTTTTGTAAAAGACAAGTCTTTTAACAACTTCGTAAAAATCAGCAGTGAGAGACAGATTTTGCTTTTGATGGATGGGAATTCCACAACAAGACGGGAGTTCCTGCAGGCATATTTTATGAGAATGGAGATGTCAGCAATCCTCTTCAGGCACGCTATTTCTCACAGATACTAGGCATGATATCTTATAGGATTTTAAAGATTGTGACCAGCACCTGGAATTTCATCCCAAAACTAACCAGCAATCCTTGACCCTAGTGATATTATCTGGCTATATTAGCCTACAATAGTTTGAGCATGTCTGCTTTCAGGAGGAAAAACTTAAATTTTAGGATGAATTCTGGAGCTTGATTTTAAAGTATTAAACAAAACAATATAAATGACATAACTTATTGCCCTTTCCCCGGCTTTACATGGAACACTTCTGTATCTGGAATCACCTTTGGTTGCTTTAGTTCATATTCGTTCTTAACAGATATATTCCCATATGTAATATATTCACAACATATTTCCAATATAATACATGGCTTTACAAAGCCCCTTGCTTGCATAAAATAATGGAAATATGTGATATTTTAATTGGAAAAATATGGTTTTAGTATTACATAGATTAAAGCTCTGTTTTGAGAAAATAAATGTATCTGTCTCTCTGTCAATCTCTCTCTCTCTCTCTCTCTCTCTCTCTCTCTCTATCGTCTATCATCTCTCCCTATATCTATTTACCCTTCCTTCCTTCCTTCCTTCCTTCCTTCCTTCCTTCCTTCCTTCCTTCCTTCCTTCCTTCCTTCCTTCCTTCCTTCCCCCTCCCCCTTCTTTCTTTCCTTCCTTCCCCCTCCCCCTTCTTTCTTTCTTTCTTTCTTTCTTTCTTTCTTTCTTTCTTTCTTTCTTTCTTTCTTTCTTTCTTTCTTTCTTTCTTTCTTTCTTTCTTTCATCTCTCATTTATCTTTCAATCTCTCTCTCTTTCTCTATCATCTATCATTTACACCATCTATCTCTCATCTATCCATCTGATTTTATTCTTAGGAACCACTTCTTGGAGAGCTGTACTTTCTATCCTACACATTTCAAGAGTGGGACATCCAAACCATTTATAATATACACATTCCAATAATAATAATAATAATAATAATAATAATAATAATAATAATAATAATAATAATAATAATAATAATAATAATAATAATAATAATAATAATAATAATAATAATAATAATAATACCTTCTTTAAAAAGTTACAAAAGCCACAACCCACTATTTATGTGTCCCTGAGGCACTCAACCAGAACAGTTCATGGGAGAAAGTATCACCCTGAAACCCCTATCAAATATATTAGCTTTTTGCCAAGGTCAAAAAGTTCCTTGAAAAGAGTACAGCATTGAGCATGAAGATGTTTCTTGTTTACAAGATTCTGACATAGAGTGCACCAAAGGGACCTTCTGCAATTTGCTGTGTTTTTTTCTTTAAAAATGTATTTTATTTTTATTTATTTATTTATTGAATTTATTTGCTGCCCATCTTGCAATGAAATGACTTTGGGCAGCTATTGTCTTACTGTGTATCAGTCTTTGTCCCATAGGGCTAACATTGTCTGTTCTAGCTCTTTTTCAGGTTTCAGATACCGGGAAATCATTTTTATCACTGTCTCTAGATTCTTCTTTCCCTTGATGCTTGATTTAAACTTGGAACTTCCAATATGTTGACCTTCACTGAATGATTGTCCTTTCCTGTATGATCTACTTCCATGGCCACGGCAAAGAAAAAATAGAGGTACAAGGGTAAAGGGTAGCAGTGTATGTGAAAAATGAAAATAAAAAAATAAACCCATTGGCTCAAGGATGCTAGAAATCTTGCCCTGATCTTGTCTGACTTTCAGACACTTTGCATCAGCTGAGTGTTTGTTTCAACGCTTCACTAATATCAAGAGTACTAGAAATTGACTCTGAATGACTTTAACCAGATCTATTGCTTCATGGATATTTTATGCATCAGTAAGATCATAGTGACAGAATTAAGCCCTGGTGTTTTCTTTTGGAGTGGAAGAAGAAGAAAGAAGAAAGAGAAAGGAGGAGGAGGAGGAGGAGGAGGAGGAGAAGAAAGAAAGAAAGAAAGAAAGAAAGAAAGAAAGAAAGAAAGAAAGAAAGAAAGAAAGAAAGAAAGAAAGAATGTTTCATAGAAAATGTGTATGTTTCAAGGCTCTTGAGTTTAAATTTCCAACACTTGTACTCAGTCAACTTGTGAAATCATCTCTCTCTTTATAATTAAGTGGAGGGTTCTGTATATAATGTATATTTCACTTTCAACACAGCCACCCTTAAGTGCTGATTTTTTTTTACTCCTGGCAAGAGTTGTTAGAATTTTAGCATGAAGACTGACAACATGTATTTATAGAAAACAATCCTCATTGTTCTCTAGCCAGAAAATAATCTCCTTTTCTTTAGTGCCTTTATTCTTTCTAATAGATCAGTAATGATGAGAAACATTTCCAGTTAACCATTTGATTCCCTGCAGCTTTCTAGATATGAGAGATTACATCTTCCAGAATTCCCAGTGTGGCAATTGACTCTGTTGAGTATTCTGAAATTTATGGTGCAACACATTTAGAAGGCAGCTTTTCCTAATCTGGGCACCATCCAGAAGTGTGGATCAGAGATGGGTTCCTGCCGGAGCTGTCCAGTACGCAGCTCCGGTAGGGAGCGGCGGATTTCGCAACCGCTCCGGAGCCCTCTCTGCCGGTAAACCTGGCACGTCGCCATTTTCCCCCCCGTGATTTTTGGGTGATTTTGCTTCTGCGCATGCACAGAAGCAAAATCGTGCCGAAATCTCGTGAGCGGACGTGCGCGCGCACGAGATTTCAGTAAGATTTTGCCTCTGTGCATGCGCGGAAGCAAAATCGTGCCGAAATCTCGCACGCGCGCCCCCTCGTGAGATTTCGGCATGATTTTGCTTCCATGCATGCGCAGAAGCAAAATTGCGCAAGGGCGTGCGCGCGTAGTGGACGCGCCCCCCCGAAGCGTGGAGATGCGTGCGCATGGCTCCGGCAGCAAGTGAGCAACCCGCCCCTGGTGTGGATGTCAGCTCCCAGAATTCTTGAGTTAATTGACCACTGCTGAGAATTCTGGGATCTGAAATCCATACACCTGACATTCTGAATACTATGGCTTGAAGTCCAAATTCTTGATATTCCTGAACATTGTGGGTTTTTTTTTCATAAGCCACAATTTTACACCAAGATTGGCTATCTGTGCCCACATTTTAGGATATCTAATTTCTACTGAATCCAATAAAAAAATGTAAAGTACTTCGAATTTTCCCAATGAAACAGAGAGGCATTCCACAATTTGATTTACTAAGTGGTATCTCAAATGTTTCATTATTGATTTATTTCAGTGAACCAATTTATCTCACAAACAGTGATGCTGAGCAATGTGCAACAGAGCTAAAAACAGTTTAGATACATAAAAAATATTAAAAAAAACAAACTAAAACAAAGAATAATAGATGAAGTGATGTTAAAAATAGCGGAGCCACCTCACTAGTTCATTTGTCCCCTGGGATCTCCATTTATTCTTCGATTTACACAGAATTATTTCATCTCTGATCCCGCCAGCATATATCAATATGCTTTCCCACTGAAAATAGCTATTTTCAGTCAACAATATTTACTTCACTGAGAGGGGAAAAAAGATTTTATCTTTATGTACTCAACTCAACCAGCAATGTGCTGTAGCCACCAAAAAAGCCAAGACAGTCTTGGGTGGATTAACCGAGGAATAGAATCAAGATCACGTGAAGTGTTAATACCACTTTATAATGCATTGGTAAGATTACATTTGGAATATTGCATCCAGTTTTGGTCACCATGACATAAAAAAGATGTTGAGATTCTAGAAAGAGTGCAGAAAAGAGTAACAAAGATGATTAGGGGACTGGAGGCTAAAACATATAAAGAATGGTTGCTGGAATTGGGTATGTCTAGTCCAGTGATAAGAAGGTCTAGGGGTGACATGATAGCGGTATACCATTATTTGAGGGGCTACCACAAAGAAGACGGGATCAACCTATTATTCTTTAATCATCCGAAGGCAGGACAAGAAGCAATGGATGGAATCTAATCAAGGAGAGAAGCAACCTAGAAATAAGGAGAAATTTCCTGACAATGAAAACAATTAACCAGTGGAATGGCTTGCCTTCAGAAGCTGTGGGTGCTCTGGAGGCTTTTAAGAAGAGCTTGGACAGCCACCTGTCTGAAATGGTATAGGGTTTCCTGCTTGAGCAGGGGGTTGGACTAGAAGACCTCCAAGGTCCCTTCCAAGTCTGCTATTCTGTTCTGTTCTGAGACCTTTTAAACCAGGGGTCCCCATGCTGGCTGAAGAATTCTGGGAGTTGAAGTCCACAAGTCTTAAAGTTGCCAAGTTTGAAGACCTTTGTTTTAAACCATCACAGACAAACATCTGCCCATCTAGGTGCTGGGGAAGGACTCAATAGGTGGATCATCATGCCAAATCGAAAGTAAACATCTGGCTGACTGTGTAACAAATCTAGTTCACAGCTCTGTGTAAAATTGCTTGCAAGTAGCCCCATTCAGTTGGGATTAAGTATGCATTGAAATATGAGTAAATATGCATATGCACATATTTTATTGTCATTCTGTAGAGCACAGCAGTTCCCAATTATTCAGTGGGACGAAGTGTTGAAACGGGAGCCTGTTTGGCTGCAACCTCATAATGCAACAATTAGAAGAAGACAATACAGTTATAAAAGAGTAACTTTTCAGAGCCCCAGGGACCGATGCCAAGAAAAATCAAATATTCTGTCATTTCTACTGCATTGCAGTCACAAAGAGAACAGTGGCATAAAACAACATCAAAACTAGCCAGGATGATTCATTGATAACAGAATAGGTGACAAAGCTCCCAGAGGTTGGTGGGAAATAACTTCCACAGGAGAAAACGCAATGAGGAGAGCAGCTGCGGGTTGCTTCCTTACTGGTGCCGGTGTGCTGGGTGCACATCTCCATGTTTCGGGTGCGCGCTCACTATGCGCATGCACCCCCTTGTGCGATTTTGCTTCTGTGCATGCGCAGAAGCAAAATCTTGCCAAAATCTCTCTCGTGCACGCGTCCCCTCGCGAGATTTTGGTGCAATTTTGCTTCTGTGCATTCGCAGAAGCAAAATCACCCAAAAATTCACAGAAAAAGATGGCAACGTGCGCGACGGACCGGCAGAGAGGGCTCCAGAGCGGTCACGCGCAAATTGCGCAATCAGACGCTCCCTACCGGAGCTGCATACCAGACAGCTCTGGCAGGAACCCACCTCTGGAGGAGAGAGAAAAAATATTTCTGGCATCCAAGGAATAATGATTTGTTCCAGTTCTGAACCCTTTGAGAACATTTTTTACAGTGTTTTGCTAGATTGGCTTCTGATTCATGCCCTTTTAATGACTTCTCACTTAATTGAAAGACAATATGCCAAAAATTAGTAACAACATAATTTTAATTCCATGATTGAATTTCCTCCTTGTGGTGGTGGTGGGGAGCCAATGATATTCCAGCAATCTCTTTTTGGTCAAGTTATGGGGACCTATTTCAGCTGCTAAAGGGCGTGCTTCCAATGTGAAATTCCTGCCAAATGAGATTCTTTCTAAATTCCAGTCAATTAAAATACACTTAAAGGGCAGCCACTTTGGAGCAAAACACAAAGCAAAAAACAAAAAACAAAAAAAAACCTGCCTACAACTTTTGAAGGCATCATCACATGAAAGTCACTCCGCTTGTCAAACAAGATAATTAAAGTCACACATGGCTGTTATTATTTTTGTCCAAGGGGGTGGAATCTCTGCGCGGCGCCTGTGTGCAGTCAGAAACTCAGATGACATGTTGGGCACCACCTTAAAAGAGACAAAGGCAGGAGTGTTGGTCCCTGGTGTCAGTTTTCGGCTCTTGGTTCTTTAAACCATGTGCGTTTGGCTGCCAGCCCTCGGTGGAGCTGCATACAAATATTGACAGAACACAGTGGCATTTGTTAAGCTGCATCTTGGGAAGTGAGCGATTAAAACTCTAGAGGACGATCTTAGCACTTCAGAACTTCCCTTCACTCTCCCCCTCTCCTTCTCTCCCCCTCATCTTCACAGCTTTGACAGAGTAAAAGTGAAAATGCTGAGCTTAGCCAAACAGGAGCACTGACCTTTTCCTCTGGCTTGTTCTAGGTAAGGTCCGATTTCTTTGCCTTCTTCTTCTTCTTCTTTTTGCCAGGCGTTTTTAACTCTCTTTATAGAAGAGGAACTTTTAAAACAAAGGAGGGGGAAGGTGCGATGGTGGTGAAAGGAAGTATTAATGTTTTCAATTTAATCTGAGAAGTGATGATTATCTTGAGCCAGTAGAGAGTGATTATCTTGAGCCAGTAGAGAAAGAGAGACTGTGCACCATCCAACATTAGTCTTACCTTTCCAAAGTCCCATTTTTAGGGGTTGAGAAGTTCAGGAATCTGAAAGATATTTTAAAGATACCTTTTGACCCAGTAATGAAAACTTGTGAAATTCCCTTTGGATCTCCTCTGAATGGTCCTCAGCTGAGATTCTGAAGTTTATTGCCTGGTTTTACTTGTGAAACTTTTATTGTTCCATCTGAGTAGTTAATCACTGTCTTAGTTTTAATGCATGCTAAAGGCTTCAGAAAAACCTGTTTGACCTAAGGTTATTATTTAACTTGAATGGCTTTTGGATAGGGAAATATTTTCTTTATGACATATGGTAAGGTGAAAATAAAATCCCTGATGGAATGACAGTATGGGATATTAAGTAACTTCCATAACATAACTGGATATGCTATTCATGTTTTTTTAAACGATAGGTTAAAAATTGCAATATTTGGTGAGTTTATTAATAGTGATCCCTCCAGTTCTTCCATGTAGAAACCTTTTTGTAAGTCTTGGGGTTTCTTGTAAGAGTAAGCGAGACGCTTTCATGTGAAGGGATTATGTTACCACAAGAGCAATTTGTGTAAACGTGCCTTGTCAATCTGTAATGTCCAAGTACCATTCAGTTTACACCAACCTGAAACATTTAAGAAACCTTTTGCCAAAATAAATTCTGGCACTCCGCAAAATAATATTTTTAAAAACAATTTTCCAACCAACTTCAACATGCGAGTTCAACTGTTCCTTTATCCTTTGATGTAATTTGGAAAATGTATAAATGCTAGCTTAACTATTAAAATCTGCAGTTGGAAGACTGGAATGCTGTAAACTTTCTTTTGACTCAATGTCATTTATTCATGAAGCTAGTTCAATCTGGTTCAATGGAACAGCTTGTTTCAGTCAGTACTATGCATCATTACTATGAAATGAAACTGGTTTTATAGCAAATGGTTATCAGCATAGGCTGTCCACTTAATGCTGAGTGATAGGAACATAGAGCAAAATACCAATAAACAGAAAAGCATGTGGGAATATTACCCTTAAAGATTCACAATCTGGAGCCAAAAATATACAAACACCATCCCTCTCTCACACACACATATCAACATAAACAGATACGAAATGGGATTATGGTGTTCTGACACCCAGTCCTGCTCTGCCAAGGAGCAGAGTGGATATATTATTTACATTTCTCTCTATTTCCCTATTTTTATCTTCATAATGCTTCCGTGATATAATTGTAGTGGGGTTTTTTATGGTCTACAGTCATCCGGTGAGTTTCATAGCTGTGAAACTGAATTTGTTTATTCAAGCAGGACAAACCGTTCACTAGAGTCCGGATGAGTGACACATGGCCTGCTACATAGCATGGCCAATGATGTGGGACAGTCAGAGATTAGAAGGCAACTAGAAGATTGTGATTCGTTTCTTATTCCTAGACTATGTTGGTACTTCTAAAAAAAAAGATGAAGACCTCTTTCCTTTTAGCTTGAAGAACCCTAGATGCGGAGGTGGGTTCCTGCCGGTGTGGTTAATAGCTGTTGTTTGGCGCAGAGCCGAAGACGCTGCTGCCGTTCGCGGCGTGGGGGCTTTCCCCGGGCGCTGCCACCACCCGCATGGACGCCGCCAATTGCATTCTTTTGCCCTCTGCGCATGCGCAAAGCCTTCTGCATGCGCAGAGGGCAAAAGAACGCAATTGGCGGCGTCCATGCAGGCGGGGAAAGCACCCGGGGAAAGCTCCCGTGCCGTGAACGGCAGCAGCGTCTTCGGCTCTGCGCTGAACAACAGCTATTAACCACACCGGCAGGAACAAGCAGGAACCCACCTCTGTCTAGATGATACTCTGAATTCAGTGACATAAAGGCCTTAGTTATTGAGAATTATGTAGCATTATGTCAAATAATGTTCATATCTTCCTGAAATCAATAAACCTAAAGACCACACAATGGTGGATGGACAAATTAGGGGCTCTGTCTTCACCTCAATAAATGAACAATCTGCTAATTTCCAGCAGAGCTAAGTAAAAATGTCATGTCAAAGGACAACTGAAAGGAGCTACTGTTCCAGAGGGATTTGTGAGGCTTGTGCAGGAAGACCATTAAGAAAGCCAAATGCCTCAAGCATGGCTCATTTATTTCAATATGTTTGCTGGAAATTCTTTTTATTGGAAGATTGCTGATTCCCCCCCCCCCCCCAAATGTAGCTACATTGCACTCTAAAGAGCTCATTGACAGTTAGGAAAGAAGCTTAGTAGACAGACACTGAATTTCTGTGAAGGCAGAATGATTCAGTCTAGGGAACAAAATATCAAACATCCACCCTCCCTTCTGCCCATCTTATGGGAAATGTACAGGACTTTGTCTAAGTACTGATTATACAACAGTGGCTACCTTTTACTACCTGTGAATATCATATAAGATGATATTAGACTTCCTGATGATCTTCTCATATTGGACCACTTCCTCAGTTCCTTGTTATTGACCATGCTGGTTGGGAGCAAAGTTCAAAACATCTGGAAAGTATCAGGTTGCCTTCCCTCACATTAGAACAATGATGGACACTCCTTTTGGGAGATTGCAAAGGGCTGCAAAACAATTCAAAATATGACACATCATCTTGGGTCATGAGTTTAAGTTGCAGTAAATTTACAAAGATCCATTAAATAAGCAGCAGAAGCTTGTGTCTTGGCTAGGCTGGGAAACAAATAGGTTACAAAGCAGGAGATAATGCTAAGCTTTAAGGCACCCAGGTTAGGGCACCTTCAATCTGTCGGGAAAAATTAAAGGATACAATTCTAAAAACCTAAAAAAGAAAAAAAGAAAAGAAAATCAAAAATCTTGACAGGAGTTTCGAAAGCATAAGTTAAAATGGACTAAGGGGACAGTTAAATTGGAGTTTTGCCTTATTTATACTTTTGAATTAATAATAGAAACAATACAAAACACTCTGGGAAAGAGAATTGTTTAAACTTGCTAAAGAGGATGATTGACTTACTTTCTTAAACAAAGAGATTAAGTGGGGAAAAGAAGGAACTAGGAAGTTGTGAAAAGTCATGTGATGACAGAAGTACAGGATGCTGAAAGGATTAAAGAGTTACGGACAGAGGAAAAACAGCTCTCATTTATTTCTCCTTTTTGGATTTCAGTTTAGGAAAAAAGAAAAATGGCTACTACTAATAAGGCAGCAAAAGTTACAGAAGGGAGGACAGGATCATCCAAAGAAGGATATCAAATACATCGGAGACTTTACAAGTGATGTTCGAAGAATTAGGGAAGAGTGTTACTGCATCTTTGTCTGCATCAATGTACAGTAGACATCAGTTAGAAGAGACCTGGTTACTATCAAAAAGAGAATCGAGTACAGATTTACAAATATGGAAGTAAGCATGAATAAACAACTGGGAGAATCAGGAGAGATTAAACAAATCAAAGAATTTCTTTGGGGAAAGTAATACAGAAAAGCAAATAGATGGAAAAGGATTTAGACAATGTGGCAGTATTGGAATTAAGAGTCAAAGAATTTTGTTTGAGACTGAGAGCGGTTCAAGAGGAACTTGATGAAGATATTTGTAGACTCTCTTTGAGAAAGCCAAACTTGTATCTGTTAGTATTTGGGCAGTGCAAATCTTTGAAACTGATGTTTTGGAATGGGCAGGAAGAAGACCTCTTAGGAATGGGGTGAGGTCAACAGTAGCAGTCTAAGGTTAAAGTTATGGGGGTTTGGGGATCAGTGTTTGTCTCGTGAAATACCTCTGGACTTGGCACTGTGTTTGTCTCTATCCAGTCTGAGAGTTCTGGGCTTCTCCCATCACAAGCACTGTCTTTCTGTGAAAGGACTACTGTAGCTGGGGTTGCTTTGGTGCACTGTCATCTGGAATTGAGGAAGGTTGGAGAATGTGGGCAAAGCACGGCAAGAGAAGAAAAGGAGATAAAAAGACAGGTAGTTCAACATTGAATGACCAGTTCATGTGACTTGGAATGATCTAACTAGTTAAGAACTAAAAACAATAAACCCAAGAACATACCGTAATAGCATGAGGCTAGCGACAAGGAAAGGAAACATAACTAAAAATTGTTTACATCCTTCTCTATTCTGTCTTCACCACATCCATATATTCTTTTATTCTTTAAATCCTCACCTCTCTTTTTATGAGGATCTCATCAATTCCATCCAACTTTGATTTCCTTAGTCTTCCCTTTTCTTTTGAACTTTTCCCTCTTCCTTCATCTATTTGTTTTGCCATTTAGAATAGAACAACAGCGTTGGAAGGGACCTTAGAGGTCTTCTAGTCCAACCCCCTGCTTAGGCAGGAAACACTACACCACTTCAGACAAATGGTTATCTAATCTCTTCTTAAACACTTCCAGTGTTGTTTTTCATTTAATTGTTTTTCATTCTTTCTATGTGACCAAATTCCCACAACATAGTTCTTTCATACCAGTCAACATTTGTGAATTTATTCCACTTTCATTCATCACCCATTCTTTCCTGATTCACTTTTCTAATGCAAGCTGCAGTTTTAGGAAGACATTTTTCTTGGTCCTCGGCATGAGAAGGATTAAATTCTCCGGTTTGTGTTTTACTATCACTATTTGGCAGGTGCTCCCAGAGCTGCTAGTTATTTACAGTGTTACTAAGGACATAAATTGCATTTATATTATTTTAGAGTTTGCTGTGATGATGGAATTCCATCTGGAAATGAACATCAAGTCAATGTTTAGAATAATTATATTAGCCACCCAGAGATATTCAGTTGAGATTGGTGGCCATGTAATTTTAGAAGTAAAGAAACAAAGAAATGCCACAATTTTTCATATGTCACACTTCAATTTTTAATGCTTTCTTTAGCTAATCATAAATTGTAATATTTTCTCAGTCAAAACAATTTTCAGTTTGCATTTCCTCAGAAAGATTTTTTTGGCTGTTTTTTAAAATTAATATTATAAATCTATAGCGGAAAGCTGGAAAAGTGAGAGGTTTTTTTTAAAAAATAAAATAAAATCATAACAGTTGCAGGAAGCTTGTTCAGAATCTCTGTTTTCATAATAACGAAGCAATTTTCGCTCCTCACTTATTCAAATCTAAGACTCATAGCATGAGCAAGGACTGGGATTTTTATTTTTACATGCTTAACCTTGCTGCTTACTCTGTTTTTTCCCCCTTGATTTGTGCCTTATTCCATACAGTATACAGTACTGTGCATTTTGATAAGTTTGCAACCAGGGGGAAATCAATGAGCAGCGCAAATTCGAATCTATACCGAGGAAATAATGAGATTTATTTGGGGACAAACTTTAGACACTGTATCACAGAATCAATCCAAATAACCTGCTTATGTGGTGGCAGATTGTAAAATGTTCCACAATTCAACTTCATTTATGTGCTGAAAACATTGGCTCTAGGAAATTTCACTGACTACCATGGGACTCGTATGGATAGAATTGCACTGCTGTCTTTAGTAATGGAAGTTTTAAACCTTTCTATCAAGACAATATGCCTTTTCATAGTATAACTTTAATTGGAATCAGTGGGAGAAGCCATAGTTACATACATTTATGTACAGGATGCCTTAATATATTGTGATTTGTGTTTTTAGTAACACAATTACCAACATCATCGTGTCTTGGGTGTTGATCACGGTTTCAAAATCCTAACCCGCCGCCCTGAGGAGGGCGGCATATAAGAATCCTAAATAAAATAAATAAATAAAAACCCGAATGGAATTTTTTTATTTTGCTGGGACTCACTAACATTTGTTTTGGCAATAATTTTCTGCTTCTCTCATACTGAATCATTTCTTCTTGGTTAGTCAGTACACTGACTACCTCTGGCAGATTTTTAAAAGAAAAATACCCTACCAGCCAAGTTGATTTGCTAAGACCATTCTTTGTATATACCCTTTCAGACATGGCAGTTATAGTGGCTAATTTTAATGGAATAATCAGGAATGTCCCAAACATATTTTTAAAATGCTCTGGAAATATAAAAACTGAACAAGAAAACAAACATGGGGAAGAGTGAGAAATCATTGTTATTCTTGCATCTATCTATCTATCTATCTATCTATCTATCTATCTATCTATCTATCTATCTATCTATCTATCTATCTATCTCTCTCTCTCTCTCTCTCTCTCTATCTCTCTCTCTATCTATCATCTATCTTCTCTCTCCCTCCCTCTCCCTTTCATCTCTCCCTTTCCATCTCTCTCTCTCTCTCTCTCTCTCTCTCTCTCTCTCTCTCTCTCTCTCTCTCTCTCTCTCTCTCTCTCTCTCTCTCTCTCTCTATCATCTATCTCTATCTACTATCTCTATCTATTATCATCTATCTCTATTTCTATCATCTATTTCAAACTAGGCATGCTATATGTGGTGTCTATCACATGAACACATAATTAATTTGAATGAAACCATGTTCCTCATTCCTGGGCAATCATTTCTTCAATCTTCCCTCCCAGTCTACACAATGTAGAGTAGAACTTTGTATTCACTAAATCCTGGACATTATGTAATTGGAATAGGAGCCCCTCTTTTTACTTATAATAGTGTGTTTGTGCATATAGACATCTACACATGTATATTAATGTGGAAATATATACCAATAGACATGAGTACTACATATGTCTCTGTCTCTCTGTCTCTGTCTCTGTCTCTGTCTCTGTCTCTGTCTCTGTCTCTCTCTCTCTCTCTCTCTCTCTCTCTCTCTCTCTCTCTCTCTGTGTGTGTGTGTGTGTGTGTGTGTGTGTGCAATGCTGCATGCGTGTGCGTGCGTGAATACAAATATGAATTCCATCAATCTCTGTAAAATGCACAAAGAGAACAGGAAATCTGTGAATGCATATTTTGTTTTAAAACATGTTGCTTTCCAGGCTCAGTTGCATTAACGAAGGCTCTGGTGAGAATATGACCTTTGTCTGGTCTTTCTTGGAATCAATGGAAAATTTTTGTTGGAATGTTCTGTTTATGACCAAGCAATTCTGAGCACATGTAAATAATTCAGAAAGCCAAAGGTTGACAATGAACCTTACATTCATCAAAGAAGGGCAATTTCGTGCTCTCTTCCAAGAATCCATATTTCAAGGGCTCAGTATTACATCTGGATGTGGGAGATACCACTTCAAATCTCTTTCTTAGCCTTGAACTTTATCAGATGACCTTGGGCTAATAACACTCCCTCGTTCCTCCCAACATCACCAGGTTGCCAGTGAATGAATAAAAACCATGAGGAAAATTGAAACCTGCAATAAAAAAATTATAATGTTGCAGAGTTGTGTGTATCTAGAGCAGTGTTTCCCAACCTTGGCAACTTGAAGATATCTGGACTTCAACTCCCAGAATTCCCCAGCCAGCTGGCTGGGGAATTCTGGGAGTTGAAGTCCAGATATCTTCAAGTTGCCAAGGTTGGGAAACACTGATCTAGAGGAAGATAAAAGGGAACGAAATGGTGTGAAAATCGGCAGACAAGTTGTACATAAGAAATGGTATTTGCTATTTTTTTAAAAATCAGAACTTCAGTAAAATAAATCAAAGGCTTTCCATTTATGAATTCTGAAGTTTGGAAAGGGTTGATCTATAGGGGAAGGAAGGCTTAAAATCTAGTCTGCTTCAAATATTTTGGATTACAAGTCCAAACACTGCTTTGTTTGAGAATGGTATATGCAGTCCATCTTCCCTAAAACTCTCAGATCAGAGAGATATGGATGTTATGTACAGAATGAGAAAAGTAGGTTTAACTGATTCTGCTTAAAACACTAGGAAGATAGCGCTACAGATAATAACATTATACAAAATATGCATGGGGCAGAATTTGCAGCATAATGTTGTGACATCTATTTCATCACTTGTACTTTTGTGGATGCCTACAATAGATTTTGTATAGTTTTGGTTTGGTATGCTATGTGAACTCGGCTATGATCATTTTTAAACCATATTTTTTGGCATCTTAGCAAACTATGAAATTGTGAAACTAATCATTTAAAGTTATTCTATAAACCAGTGTTAAACTACAGTTTTATATATGCATGCATGCATGCGCGCGCGCGCACACACACACACACACACTCATTCACTCACTCACTCATATATGCATATATGCATGCAAACCAGGTTGGCAAATCTTTTCCAGTTAAGCCAAATATCTTCCAACACATTATATCAAATTAGGAAATATTACCATAATCTCTATGTTTGCTATTAGATTTTTTATTTTGTAGGTTTTTTTTTAATCTGGCAAATTAATTGTATGCATGAATTCATTCCAAAGAATGTCTAAGTAGTTTCACTTGAAATTGAATGTAGAACTTTGACCTTATAAAGGTATAATCCACATTCAGTTTCTTTTTTATCTGCAGAAATATTATCTGTGTCAGCTTTCTAGCTACATAATAATTTTCCTAGCTTAAGAAAAACACCGCTACTAACCATTAAAAGGAAGAATGATTGAAATAACAAGAAAAACTAATTTATTGTGAAGCTGAAATCAGTAGGCGCTATAATCACAAATATTTATTTTTGCTACATTATCGTGGTATCAAGGATCCAGAGCTAACTGTACTGTGTACCTTGATAGAATTCAAATCATAAAAAGGGAGACCTGTTCTGAATTACAGGGTAGTGATAAATTAATGAAGTGATCAATGATTAACTAAAGCGCATATAATATCTATATATACTTCACAAGGTTGGGTAGTTTAAAGGAATAATCAGATAAACTGTTACAGCTGCCAAGAAAAAATAATAAAAAGAGCAGGCAAGATATTAATAGCCTTGAACCATTGCTATGCTTAAATGCAATAATGTACAGCAGGTGGGGAAATTTGCTGCTCTCAAAATGTTGCCAAAGTCAGTTCAGTTAATAAATGGGAACACTGGGCCTTTTAGTCTTACAACTGAGTCTAAAGGCTCAATGATTATCTTAAAGCTCAGCTCACCGGATTCTAATGTAAGCCTGTAGCCTAACTGACACCTAGATTTTTGTGGCATGCAGTATCTGGGCCTTAACTTCATTCTAAAATTACGGAAAGTATAATTTCCTATCACTTCAGTCTCTTTCTACTCAGCAGCGGAAATTATTTCTCCTTTAAACTTGAGCACTCATGTAGGATAAACTGGCATTTAACTCCACTCACATAGCAGTAATTAATGTTGATGAATGAGACGCTGTAGCTGTGAAAGGCCTTGGCAAGCCTGCTAGGTAGCTGTGGTTTGCTAAATGCTACCTGTGCTGCTGTAATGGAATTGCGGCTTTCTAAAACATTAGTGCTTTCTCTCATCCAAGAGACCACCATTATCTTCTAGAGCCAAAGAGGTCTTTCCTCTTCCTTCCTCTTCCTTCTCCTGTATTCTACATGCAGAAGGACAGTTGGTTAAAGAGCTACAGCTACTGCTAGCCACACAAATAGGATAGAATAGAGTTCTTTATTGGCCAAGTGTGATTGGACACACAAGGAATTTGCCTCCGGTTCATAAGCTCTCAGTGTACATACAAGCCACAAGTGATAAATCATGATCATCATAATAAAATACGATCATAATAAAACATAAGATACAAACTCAGTGATAGTCATAGGATACTAAATAAGCAAACAACATAAATCATGAGATACAAACAACAAAATTATTGTCATAAGCTGAGGAAACATGAAAAGAGGAGAAGGATAAAAGGCAATACAGCCCTACTAGGTGGTTTGACATCCTAGGGCCGTGATGGCGAACCTATGGCATGCGTGCCACAGGTGGCACGTGGAGCCATATCTGCGGGCACACGAGCTGTTGCCCTAGCTCAGCTCCAGCGCACATGCATGCGTCAGCCAGCTGATTTTCAGCTGGCCCCACCCAGCCGCTTCTCCCCTCCCAGGAGTCCCCACACGGCCCATTTTGTATACCAGTTAAGTACAGGGCTTGAGCAGAGGCTCTGGGAGGGCGTTTTCGGCCTCCAGAGGGCCTCCAGGAGGCGGTGGAGGCTGTTTTCACCCTCCGGAGGCTCCAGGAAGCCTCTGGAGCCTGGGGAGGGCGAGAAATGGGCTTACCGGGCCCACTGGAAGTTGGGAAATGGGCCATTTCCTGCCTCTGGGGAGGCGGGGAGGCCGTTTTTGCCCTCTGCGGGCTTCAGGGAGGCCTGCTAGGCCCAAAACAGGGCGCAGGGGGGTCGTGTGCGCATGCACGGGAGAATGTGGGAGATATTGCCTGGACATGCACAGGGGGGTGGGGCACATGGGGGCATTGAATTATGGGTGTGGGCACACACACACACACGATAGCGTGCGCATGTGTGCTTTCGGCACCCGAGGGAAAAAAAGTTCGCCATCACTGTCCTGGGGCATAGACAGTGTTGTGAGAATTAGTTGTTTAGCAGAGTGATAGCATGGAGGGCTAGATTGGGATGAAAGAGACCAGCCGGAATGTAGGCCGTTTCAGGGATAGGGTTGCGTATCACTGCTGACTGACATGACAGATATAATTTTGCCAAGATTGTCTGTCAATAACTGCTTCTTTGAATATCCTGCTCCTGCTTATGCCATCAATGATGCTATCTAGCCATCTTGTCTTCTATTGGAGCTCTTTTTCAATTGTCTCCAAGAATTCCTCTCCAGTTCCTTCAGCCGTTCTACATTTTTCTTGTTAACTGGCATGGTCCAATCTAGCACAGACATGTAGCCCTCTCCTCTTTCATTTCATTTTCTTTTTTCTTTTTCTTTTTTGACTTAGCTATGTGCCAGTAGAAATGACAGGCCATGAATAAGACAGGATTAATAGTCGGGACAAGGCTGGATTGAATTCAATGCTCACTCATTTCTTTCTTTGCATAAGGGGGAGAAATGAGAATAGCTTAGTCTTAAAGCACAGGGTTTTTTTGTGGCAGTTATGTGTAACCTTTTTGTGGCAGTTGTATTTTACTCATTAAAAAAAATAAAAAAGACATGCTATTGGAACTTGGCCATCTTTGCCAAATAATCTTTATTGCCAAATAACCTTAGATTCTAGGCCTTAAAAGATTATGGTTTGTGGGTTGTACATGCCTGCTTTAGATTCCAGTGCTTTATTATGCAGTCTACATCACCCTCGACCCGTGATGGCGAACCTATGGCAAGCGTGCCACAGGTGGCATGCAGAGCCCTCTCTGTGGGCATGCCAGCCATCGCCCCAGCCCACCGTGCATGCGTGCGCACCTCCCGCCGGCCAGCTGGTCTTTGGGTCTCTGGTGTGCATGCGCGTGGGGGGAAATGCGGGGATGCACGTGCGCATGTGTGGGGTGTGTGGCACATGTGGGGGATGCATGAGTACATGTGTGGGGTGCTCACATTGCATTTTGGGGGTTCGCCTTTGTTGGTGCAGCTGGGCATGACTCCGCCCCAAGACACTGGCCAGCCACCGCTGCCGCTGCCTCTTTGCTGGCGCGAACGGCCTGCAGCCTCAACCTCTTTGCCAGCACAAACAGCCTGCCTCTGCTGCCTCTTTGCTGGCAGAAACGGCCTGCTGCCAGTGCAAGCCCCTCCCCCGCACCCCATTTTGACTTCCAGGTTGGTGCAGGAGGCTTTCCGGGCCCAAAACGGGACACTCGCATTGCATTTTGGGGGTTCGGGCATGTGTGCATGCATTTGCACGAATGCGCACTTTGGGCACTCGGCACCAAAAAGGTTAACCATCACTGTCCTAGAGGCTATATGATATACCTTGAAAAATGCTCTGCGGGTAGCTCTCACTTAATCCCACAATCATGTGAACATCATTTGTGTGCTTCGCTGCCGGTTTCAGACAATCAGAATCATTGGGGAACCTGGCAGTAAAATTGCAAGTCTCAATCACATGTTGTCTCTCTTAATGACATGGATGGTTCACTTAATGACCATCAAAGTGAGGGTGAAAGTTTGTCGTGGTCATGTGAGGTCTTGCTTAATGACCACATTGCTTATGATACAAGTTGCCAGTCTCAACTGTGGTAGTTAAGCAAGGATTACCTGTACTGTATATTATATCAGGGATTATAAAACTTTCATCAACTTTAGTGCTGGAATGGGCTTTGTCCAGCATGTTAAGAGCCACAAACTAAAAATGGATGAAGTCAAAATCCACAGTGTACTTTTCGCATCCCAGCTCCATATGATATTGACAATTCTGTCTATTAATGTTCCTATTAATGTTAATGTTACAAGTTCCTTGAACTGAAAACAGGAGAATGAGAACTGATGCCCAGAGATATTTTAAACTCCTGAAATTCTTTGGAATGGGTGATGTTGTTGAAAAGTAAAATCCAAAACATCTGGAGGGTTCCAATAATTGATTTTAGATTCCAGTTGATGATGAACTCATGAAAATTAGTGGCCTATTAGTAAGGGATTAGATCTTAAGAGCTGTAAGTAAATCTTGTTTCATCTCAGTCACATCTTATAGCTTCAAGTTATAAATAATTCATTCTCACCTGCCAGGAGCTCCTGTGTGTATATATACATTGAGGTGAAAACTATAATGATTCATGTTTGAAGCAGGCTGTGGATGTGATGGAATCAAGAATGGTTTGCAAGGATGAAAAATTACAGAGAGTGACAGTAAGTTTGGTGTAACTAGTTTTAGCTATGCTTTCCCTTTTAACTCTTCCTTTAATTTCCTTAGGTTGCTATTTCTTACTTACTTTCCGTGCTGAATATACTACTGCTTATCCCCAAAGAGAATAGTGTGATGGGAATGTACTGTATGTACCGGTATGTCTCTATGGATTAAATTTATTTTTTATTTTATTATTTATTTATTTATATCCTGCCATTATTATCCTTACAAATAACTCAAGGTGGCGAACGTATCCAACACACTTTCATCCTTCTATTGTCCCCATCACAACAACCCTGTGAGGTGAGTTGGGCAAAGAGAGAGTAACTGGTTCCACAAACCATCCAGCTGGCTTTCAAGGTGGGACTTGAACTCACGGTCTCCTGCTTTTTTAGCCTGGTGCCTTAACCACTAGAATAAACTGGCTATCACATGCATATTTGCATCCATTCATGTAATTTGGATCCAGATTGATGTGCAGTCTTATTAGCCAACCCCCAATATTGTACACAAGTTGCTTTATTAAAACAACTAACACTTTAGAGTTCCAGAACAACTAGAACATAGAATACTGTAATAGAGTTGGAAGGGAACTTGGAGGTCTTCTAGTCCAAATCCGTGGTCAAGCAGCAGACCCCCATATCGTTTCAAACAATGGTTGTCCAGTCCCTTTTTCAAAACCTCCACAACTTCTGAAGGCAAGTTATTCCATTGATTGTTTGCTCTCACCATTAGGAATTTTCTCCTTAGTTCTAGGTTACTTCTCTTTTGGGTTAGTCTCCATCCATTGTTTCTTGTCTTGCCTTTTGGTGCTTTGGGAAAAAAAGTTGACCCCCTCGTCTTTGTAGGAGCCCTTCAAATATTGGAACACTGCTATCATGCCACCACTAGTCCTTCTTTTCATTAGACTTCATTAGTTGCTATGTTAATATTTTTTTATCAATGGATACTTTGGGGGTGGGGAAGAAGGGGTTAACAGGGAAAAAGTTTTTCTCTGACAGTAGCATATTATTTCCTCTCTCCCTTTGTAAATGGGCCAGATGATTCATGAACTTTCCAATATGTTTCTGCAAATGAGGCCAAAGTGCAGAGAAATATTGCTTCCTATTTATGTCAATAGATTTGGCAGCAACAGCCAACAGGAAAAAAAAAAAGAATAGTAGTAATCATAAAGATTGTTGCCAACACCAGTGGCATCCGAGTTACCGGAAGTCCATTACAACCTGTTATCTATTTTCATCTGTTCCACTCTAATAAAAAAGGCTCTGAATTTATGTGCTGGCTCTATGTAGGATGGGAGAAAGCAAGAAACAGCTGCTGTAAGCTTAAGGAAGGTTTGCTTTAAAGAATTAAATTATCCAGAGATGGAGCAGGACATAAACATCTTCCCTGCCTTCAGCTTACTCAATTTCTTCAGCACCAATTAGGCATTATAGATCGAGCTGCATAACCCCTGAGAGAAATGGGGTGTGTGTGTCTAGACACATGAAATATAAACAAACAAACAAACAAATAAATGTAGTCCTCAATTTACAACCATTTGTTTAGTGACTGTTTGAAGTTACAATGGCACTGTACAAAGTGACTTATGACTGGGTTGGGCTTTTTTTTTCCCATTTATGACTTGTAACATCCCCATGGTCACATGATCAAAATTTGGGCACTTGGCAGCTGCCATGTATTTCTGGCGGTAGCTATGATCACCTTTTGCAGCCTTCTGATAAGCAAAACTAATTCACTTCACAACCGAGTTACTAACTTAACAACAATGGCAGGAAAGGTCGTAAAATGGGACAAAACTTACTTAACAACTGTCTCGCTTAGCGGCAGAAATTTGGGGCTCAATTGTGTTTGTAAATCGAGGACTACCTGTAAAGCATTGCTGAGGAGGAAGAGGAGTAGGAAGGAGAAGAGAAAAGAGGTCTATTTCTTTTAGTAGTTTGTTTATCACCTGTTTGGATTTTCCTTTCTATGCCTGGAATCTCTGGACAGTGCGAACCAGCCACTGATATTTGTGCATACATTACAGATAAGCAAAGCCTAATATAAGTAGCTACAGATGATAAAAGAAGTCAGAGGCTCCCTTTATTGGAAGTAGTCAAGGAGAAGCAGAAGAAGCTCTGAAGGTGGATTTTAGGCAAGGCCTTGGCCTTCAGAACCTATGTAACCCTACATAATCCTTTCAACATGGCAGTTTTTTAAAAGCCACATAAACTCTGTTCTTTGTTGAATATTTGAGTCAGACTCTTCTAAGTCGTCACTGGCTAAGCAGTTCTAACTCACAGGTGGAGTCAGGTAGATTAGCCCTAACTAGTACTCATAAATCATCATAAGAGAAAGAGGAATCCAAGTTCCTAGTGCTAATTTTCAAACGTTTTCAATTATTGCATTTTTTATTTTAAATTCCTATTGCAAAAGGGTTTTGCTATGAATTTTCCCTCGGTTCTGATCTCCTTTTTTATATCTTACCATTGTTATGTCATTACTATGATATTCATTTAATTCACTCGATCGCGTTACGTGATGTCATGTGACGTATCGTGCCTTTTTTTTGCCTTTGCAGAGCCAGGGTGGGTGTGGCCTGCACCTGATGCGTCCGGCCCACAGGGCCGCCAGTTTGACGCCCCTAATTTAATTTATAGTCATCCCCCAGAAGATTAAATCTAAGAACATTTTTGCAAAGGCTAAGAAATTTGAGACAGCCTAAGTTAGAGTTGTGGTCAATTCAAGACAATTTTGGCCAATGACTTCGCAGAAGTCATTCCCATACCTGATAGACATAGGCTTTTTATTGCAGAACCTGCCTGAGTGCATCCACCACATTCTGGAAAGAGAGAAGTTTCCTGAGAAGTTCCCTGAGATTGGAAGAGCAAGAGCAATGGAAGAGCAAGAACTCAAAAGCTTGGAAAAATAAACCTTTGGTCCCAATGACCGACACAGAATGGATCCTACAATATCCACCACTGAACTTATTGTAAATGCTGAGTAGACCATGACACTTTTCCAAGCACTGTTACACTACTTTTTCCTCTGTCCTTATTGATCAACTTGAAAGCTGTATTTCAGAATGAGAAACCAGTACCAGGCCTTAGTCCACTAATAAGACTTAGCAGGATCCATACTCAGCTTCTGTTCTGAAACAGAACAGACTACTCAAGAGGAGGAGGGCAGGTCTGAAAAGGCCATAAGATCTACTAAGACTGAACTCTACAGAAGACTTGTTATATGTGACCGGAAGGCGAACAATCCATTCATTGACTTATCTGTCATTTAACTGTTTATATCTAGCATTCTTTCCCAGGATAGTTTGTATTTAAAAAAAACTGTCTAAAAGTCCAACTAAAACCAGAAAGTTAAAGTGAAAACATACCAGGCAAATCAGTGGTGAAATCCAATATTTTTTACTACCGGTTCTGTGGGTGTGGCGTTGTGGGCTTGGTGAGCGTGGCAAGGGAGAGATACTGCAAAATCTCCATTCCCTTCCCACTCCAGGGGAAGGTTACTGCAAAATCCCCATTCCCACCCCACTCTGGGGCCAGCCAGAGGTGGTATTTGCCAGTTCTCCGAACTACTCAAAATTTTCGCTACCGGTTCTCCGAACTAGTCAAAATTTCTGCTACCGGTTCTCCAGAACCTGTCAGAACCCGCTGTCTGATTTCACCCCTGAGGCAAACTAATAAGAATTTAAATAACTACTAGGCACCAGAACTTACTCATGAGGAAAAGAAATAATTAGGTGGTCTCTTTGTACTATAACAGAGCTAACATTAAAAAGCCTGAGAGAATAATCATAGAGGGATGATTGTTGTGATATTGACCACACAAGTCAACAGTAGGAAACTATTTCAGCTTGAGGACTGAGTTGACTTTAGACAAGTCAGAGGTGGGTTGCTCCCGGTTCGGACCGGTTCTATAGAACCGGTAGCAGGAATTTCCCCCTGCTCGCCGAACTGGGAGCAATTGCCAGTTGGCCACACCCTCCAACCAGCTCTAATCTTGTTTTTGGCTTCTGCACACGTGCAGAAGCTGTTTTTTGCTTCTGCACATGCACAAAAGCTTGGTTTTTGGCACTGCGCATGTGCGCATGCCCACATGGCGCAGGAGGAAGCAAACAGGCAGCGAGGTAAGTTAGAACCCATCCCTGAGACAGGTGTATCAGGAAGCCCATCAAGTGGGACTACAGACTTAAGTGAATAGAACTGTAGGCCTAAATGGGTGAGTGTGAACACAGGGCCAGGCAAGCACATTGTACAATCCTGATGTGCTTGCCTGGCCCTGCGTTCACACTTGTATCTCAGTTTGCCTTCTTTATGTTTATCTGTTTCTCACAGACATTCTGAAAACCTTCCTCACCAAATCAGAAGAATGTTTAAATGTATAAAACATAGCATCTTATCTGATTTCTATTATTTTCTCCCAATTTATAGTCAGGAGTTTTTAGAATGCCTTTCAAATCCATTTTAACATCCAAGCCATCCTTCCTGCATAGAATTCCAATTATTTGGTATCATCATTATTTGGTTTCATTTTTATGAAATTTCAGGTTTAGTCTCTTAATCTCTAGAATTTGTATGTCTCTTTAGGTGTAATATTCATAATAAAATCATACTGTAGTATGTATCAAAATAACATAGATATTGTATTGGGGAAAAAAACCCTAAATTTATTCTGGTTTCCAGTGCTTTTGAAGTCTATAAAGGTAAAGGTTCCCCTCACACATACGTGCTAGTTGTTCCCGACTCTAGGGGGCGGTGCTCATCTCCGTTTCTAAACCAAAGAGCCAGCGCTGTCTGATTACAATTCCATGGTCATGTGGCCGGCATGACTAAACGCGAAAGGTGCACAGAACTCTGTTATCTGCCCATCAAGGTGGTCCCTATTTTTCTACTTGCATTTTTACTGCTAGGTTGGCAGAAGCTGGGACAAGTAATGGGAGCTCACTCCGTTACGCGGCGCTAGGGATTCGAACCGCCGAACTGCTGACCTTTCTGATCGACAAGCTCAGTTTCTTAGCCACTGAGCCACTGCGTCCCAATCTATAGTCTATTAAGTCTATAGAAATAGCAATTTGATGTTTTTCATGGTCTTCTTGTCTCTTCTCAAAAATAAGCAAACAATTGCCTGGTCACTTCAACAATAAAAAGTTCAGTGGATTGTTTATTATAGCATGTTATTAATGCTGATTCAATATTACAGTACCTTTCAATGCTTTGGTATGATAATGAGAAATATTTTTGTACAGAGTAATTTTTGAAATGTGTTATTTTTTTGGCAAGATCTTTGCAGTATATGAGAAATTACTGTTAGTAAAAAATACTTAAAATAGAAACAATGACACCTCCCACTTCCACACCAATTACATAGTCCCCATAGGCAATAGTTAGCTCTCCCAGCAAAGTAATTATATGAGCCAAATATTTGTAATTTTGAAATAAATGAAACTTCATATGGATTTTTGATTCTAATGAAGAAAATTAAGAAAATAATAGCTGGCAACAGTTGCATATTTATTAACCAAGGGACTGACAAATCCTTTATGTATGGTAATTTTTCCATCAGGGTAGCATTACACATTTTTCCTTCAACTATTTGGGGGTACATATTGATTTTCAGGAGTTGTCCTGTAGTTTGAAGTAGGTTTCCCAAACATTGTCACAGTGAGAAAGGTCACAAATATTAGATATTCTCCAAAAGTCACTGATACAGTATATATGAGCTCATTTATATTAGCTAATCCCCCATGGTTTGCTCAAGAAACAATGATTTAAAAATCCCTTTACGTGCATAATAGGGGCACGTTCCTAATTTTTTTACTACCACTCTGTGGGCGTGGCTTATTTTGTGGGTGTCACTTGCCGGCCATGTGACCGGATGGGCGTGGCTTGCCGGTCATATATTAGTTATTTCAGAGAGATGTTACTATTATTTTTGCTATTTTATACCTTACATGAAAAGCTTTGCATACAAAGTGCGTGTTACACCATGGCAACACAGCAACCTTTATATGCAGAAAATGCTTTAGTTAAAAGACAAGCAAGTCTCATACAGCATTTTTGGTTTCAGTCATGGATTCCTTAGACGAAAATATTGAGGACTGTTAATTTTCAAGTGAAGGGACGGGGAAAGACTTAATTGTCAGGTTTCTGGGCATGCGCAGAAGAAATTTTTTTAAAATTTAAATTTTTTTTTTAAAAAAATGGCGACGCCCAGGACACCGGCAACAGACCGCACTGGTACTGTGACGTCACCAGCAGGCTGCACCGGTAGGAACCCACCACTGGTGCATATAGAGTGGACCGCACCGGTAGGAACCCACCACTGGTGCATACTCATCTACTTAATTACTAAGTATTACTAGCCAGTATTTGCCAGGACTTTCGATGGGGAATCCACAGGAAAGGAGTAGACTGCCCTCTGATTTAGGGTTATGATATTTGGTATTACTCCTTAAAAGCATTCCTTTTACGTTGGGTTTTTATTGATTGCAATGAATGAAGATTATTCTTGAAATACATTTGCTAAAGTTCCTAGGGCTACTTAATCAGATTCTTCAGTAGCTGAAACAGAGACTCAAGAAAGAGATCATGAAATTAGTGAATCTCCCTAATGGGACTTTTGAATTGTGCTGAAAATACAATGATACAGTTGGTATCATTTATTTTCTCGTATTGTGTGTGGATAAAGTGATGAATTCATATCACACAGTAGTTTATGCTGGGATCTGGGCTGTTATGACTATAAACGTACAGAAGAGTTGTTTTTCCTTCCCCATCTATGGTATATCTGTATGTTCTCTTTCCATCTAAAACAGATTACCATGATTGGGCTGTTGGTTCCCTAGAGAGGTATGTGTGTGTGTGTGTTCTCACATTTGAAGATACTGCAATCTATTATCTGCCCCTTATTTAGATAGGAATCTATAAAAAGCATTTCATTTGATGGCCTACATTGGGACTTTAGCAAAGGAATTTCAATTGCACGGTGGACACTGCTGTGCAAACCAAACTCTAGCTATCAAGATAAAAATGATAAAAGAGACAATCCATGGATAAAAGTACGGTACAGGAAAAGATAGTTAGTTCATTCCAAAGTACTTTACAAGAGGAATGGCACAGCAAGGAAGCATTCGCCATTCTGATAACCATTTTACTGCATATCACTCTTGCAAAACTATCTACCTCTATTGCTAAGTTATCCTTTTAGAATGACAGGGTGGGTCAACATTGTGGATCCCATCATAGGCAGCACAGCAATAATGCACAGATCTTCCAGCATCCATCAATTTCAGTTCAGTGCTAATATATAAAACCATGCATATGAGGGTGAATTGTGTTTAAAATAGTACCTATCAGGCAGAGATATGTAAAACAATCTGTGGGATTTCTTCCTTCCCAGCTTTTCAGAAAATGTGGAAAAAATAAATAACAATTGGATATATATGATGTAGGGTAGTGTCTCTAACTAGCCCTACTACTTAATTTGGTTCCTTTGGAACTCTTCATATTTATTGAATGCCCTTCTTGAGATTATATGTCACTCCTTTTCCTCGATCAGAAATAGGATGTGCTTCTCTGTAAAATCTCTAAGGACCCATGATCATGAGCAAACGCTTGCTTTTGGCATCATGTTGATGATAGGTAATCTTTTCTCCTGTGATAGATGTCCATTGAAAATGTCTGATGGTCCAGGAATAAGCCATGCTTGCAGAGAAAAAGAGCCAAACAAATACAATTCATTTATTGTTACTATGGTTGGTCACACAGTTGGATGTTTAGACTGAATTTGGCATTTTTATCCACCCATCGAGTTCTTTCCCAAGGACCTGAGGTAGGCAGATGTTGTTTGACAGTGTTAAAGGTGACATTGTGGGATGCAAGCTGTTCCAAGTAAAGTTGCCTTTTGCAACTGACTGATAGTGATTTTGTCAATGCCAATGGTGTTCATGAGGTTTTCCAGATGTGTTGGGATTGTACCCAAGATGCCTATTGGCACTATCTTGGCTTTATTTTGCCAGAATCATTCTACCTCTATTTGCAGGTCTTTGTATTTTGTGACTGTGATTCATTGCATAGTCAACCAGATGTTTAGATTGGATTTGGCATTTTTATCCCTCTATTGAGTCTTTCCCAAGGACGGGATAGCAGCAGAGGTGGGATTCAGCCAGTTCAAACTGATTCGGGCGAACTGGGAGTAGTGACCCGTCCTATATCGCTGTGGTTTTGACGTCACATGCATGTGTAGACGGGGCGCACGAGCGAATTGCCGTGTTTTGTGACATTGCACGCATGTGCGGATGGTGCGCACTCACATTTCCGGTGCTTGGAAAACCGGTTGTTACAGTATGTGAAGCTCACCTCTGGATAGTAGATGTTGTTTGATAGTATTAAAGGTGTTTTTGCAAGCTAGAAGCTGTTCTAAGCAAGACTGCCTTTTGCAATTGACTGGTGGTGATTTTGTCAATTCCGATAGTGTTCAAGTAGTGCTCCAAATTGTTTTGGAATTGCACCCAAGGCCCCTCTTACTATTGGTTTTATCGTGGCTTTCTTTTGCGTGGTTGTTCTACTTCTATTTGTAGGCCTCCAAATTTTGTGATTTTTCTCCAGTTCTTTTTCTTCTGTTCTGCTATCTCCAGGCATTTCAATGCCCACTCTGCAGACTTTTTTGCCTTTCTTATCAACAATTGTTAAGTCTTGTTATCAATTGTTGTATGTGGCCAACAATAATAAATGTAATTTATTAAGTTTACATGTCACCCAACTCCCCGTGAAAGAGAGACAGCTGATTATAACTGATGGATTAATTAGTGACAAGTTCTACCACAGATCCAGTCAGCTGTCAGTCATTATTTAGATGTATTTTTTTATTTTGGCTTGGGGAAAAATTGCTTTAAAAATGCCACACAACTTCTAATGTTTCTTTTGGTTTTGTATAGTCTCCTGGAAAGACAAAGCGGCTGATCTATAGCAATAGCACTTAGACTTATATACCGCTTCATAGTGCTTCACAGCCCTCTCTAAGCGGTTTACAGAGTTCAGCATATTGCCCCCAACAATCTGGGTCCTCATTTTACCCACCTCGGAAGGATGGAAGGCTGAGTCAACCTTGAGCCGGTGAGATTTGAACAGCTGAACTGCTGAACTAGCAGTCAGCTGAAGTAGGTTGCAGTGCTGCTTTTAACCACTGTGCCACCTCTGGCTTTAGGTTTTCCTTGCTGCTTGAATCTAATAATGGGGTGTTCCTAAAGAGTGTCTTTCCTCAGGTGGTAACTTAATTCTGTGCCAACATGTTGGTGAATATGAAAAAATTCTATATTATATTTTATAGAGCTGGGAAAATTTGTGATTATTTCCTCATCTTTATTTTCTCTTTCTCTCAGATTTTCTACATATTTCTATCACTATCACTATCATCTCTATCTCTATCTCTATCTCTGTCTCTGTCTCTGTCTCTGTCTCTGTCTCTATCTCTATCTCTGTCTCTGTCTCTATCTCTATCTCTATCTCTATCTCTATCATCTCTATATCTCTGTCTCTGTCTCTGTCTCTATCTCTATCACTATCATCTATCTCTATCTCTATCTCTATCTCTATCTCTATCTCTGTTTCTGTCTATCTCTATCTCTATCTCTGTCTCTGTCTCTGTCTCTATCTCTATCTCTATCACCATCATCTCTATCTCTGTCTCTATCTCTGTCTCTATCTCTATCACTGTCTCTGTCTCTGTCTCTGTCTCTGTCTCTATCACTATCATCTCTGTCTCTGTCTCTATCTCTATCTCTATCTCTATCTCTATCTCTATCTCTATCTCTATCTCTATCACTATCATTTCTATCTCTATCTCTATCTCTATCTCTATCTCTATCTCTATCTCTATCATCTCTGTCTCTGTCTCTGTCTCTGTCTCTATCTCTATCTCTATCACTATCATCTCTATCTCTATCTCTATCTATCTCTATCTCTATCATCTCTGTCTCTGTCTCTGTCTCTATCTCTATCTCTATCTCTATCTCTATCATCTCTATCTCTGTGTCGGTGTCTGTGTCTGTCTCTATCTCTATCTCTATCTCTATCTCTATCTCTATCTCTATCTCTATCTCTATCTCTATCTCTATCTCTATCTCTATCTCTATCTCTATCTCTATCTCTATCTCTATCTCTATCACTATCACTATCACTATCACTATCATCTCTGTCTCTGTCTCTGTCTCTGTCTCTATCTATCTCTATCATCTCTATCTCTGTCTCTATCTCTATCATCTCTATCATTATCATCTCTATCTCTATCTATCTCTGTTTCTGTCTCTGTCTTTGTCTATCTCTATCTCTATCATCTCTATCTCTGTCTCTATCTCTATCATCTCTATCATTATCATCTCTATCTCTATCTTTATCTATCTCTGTCTCTGTCTCTGTCTCTGTCTCTGTCTCTGTCTCTATCTCTATCTCTATCTCTATCTATCTCTATCACTATCATCTCTATCTCTATCTCTATCTCTATCTCTATCACTATCATCTCTATCTCTACCATCTCTATCTCTATCTCTATCTCTATCATCTCTATCTATCTCCCTATCTATCATCTATCTGAATATTAGTTATCGGTTCTAGTTGCATCACTATTTTAATTGTGATATGAATTTTATTATGGCCTGAGAGTAAAGACCTAAAAATTACTATTACTTTCATCTGTGACATCTGAGAATTGATAGTACTTTTTCTAGAAGAGTAAAGTCACTCCTATGTGGTATTTTGCAAGCTGACAATTTACCACAAATTTAACTGAATTCTTCAACAGCATATCAGTCAAAATGCATGCAGGAAAAGAAATTTCAGCAGGACAGTAAGTTTTCTATAAAAGAAACAGCAATTCCATATTGTTCCAAAAATGCCATTTTTGAAAATATCATTTGGAATAATGAAATGTTTAAAGGAATCTAAAACATGCCATTACTACAACAATAAATTGGCTATCTATCAAATTCGGGAAACAATAATCAAAAGAAAAGTTTGTCTCAGCAGCAAAAATTTGCTAGAGTGTGATGAACAGAAATGGTTTCAACCACCACCACAAAGCTGTTCTCCTATGATGTGAAAACTGATGCCACTCTCATTCTCTTGCAGGGAAAATGGTTACAATTAGAACTACATCAATACAACCATTTATTGCATAAACTAGGCTATAAAAAGACACTGTTGTGCAAGTTTTTGCTTTCTTTGCCAGAAATGCATTCCTAAAACATAACAACATTTTAAAAAACAATTTAGATGCTCGTTTTCATCTAAACTTTCATAAGGTTTATATACTGTCCCAAATGACTTAGTTGAATACTTTGGGGCTACTTCAGTGCAAACATTTATCTTAAGAGGAAGATAGACTTAGTATGTCAGTCTACAGAAAATTTATAAAAAGTTAAATCAGAGATGCTTTAAAGAGGAAATATGTTGGCAGACCCAGTTATGGGACTGTAGGGACGAAGATACAAAGGTTGCCAGGAATTAAGAAATATGAGATTATTGGTGTTTGGCATATATCTACTGATTTCTAAGAACTCTTGTATCTGACTCTTGTATATCTAGGATTATTACTAAGATTGCAAGTCACTTTGGCACTTATAATTCCTTCATAGTCTAAACCTATCGTGGTTTAGACTAAAAGCATGTCCAGTTTTGATTCAGCCCCCAATTTGAAAACATTCTGAACTTGGACATATAAACAGGTCTGCTAATCTCTTGATTATAGTCCTAAAATAAAATAAAATAACTATATTTGGTATAGTTATATAAATAACCAAATTGCTATTAAATAGCTATATAAATATATTTTTGGGCAAAATTGGACCAGATTTGTGGATGAAGCTGAATGTGTACTTGTATTTTTATAGTGTTTTACTCTTTTTTTTTTTATAAATATCTTTATTCGGTTTTTAAACTTTAAAAAAACATACATAATAACACACAACATCAAAGAGAAAAAAGAAAAAAGAAAACGTTAAGAAAAGGGAGAAAAAGGGAAAAAGAAAAAGAAAATACAAACACTAATACACAAAAAACGGCATTTCATTTTAACAGCTATGCCTTTGTGTAACTGAATCCAGTTTTGCAATCAATCTTACTACATTGCTTTTAACCTTTATCCCTTTTACTATTTACTTCAAACTAATCCAAAACGTATTTATACATATTTACATTATTTTTCATATTTATATTCTCAGATTATGTGCATCGATAATAATCATTTTTATTGTTATAAAGGAGATGGTAAGGAAAGATTTCTCGGATCAAGTCTTCTTCTGTGTCCATAATTTTAGATTTTTATTTGATTGTAACCAGGAATACCATTTTGCCCATATTTCATAGAAATCAGAGTTGTCTTTTTGATGAATGTCCATCGTTAACTTGCTCATTTCTGAGCATTCTAAAATTTTCCTAATTATCATATTTGAAGAAGGAATAATATCAGATTTCCAATTTTGGGCATATAATAGTCTAGCTGCGGTTGTTATTTGCAAAATTAAATATCTTTCTTCTTTAGTGAATTTGCTCCGGAAGATCCCCAGTAAGAACATTTCTGGTTTTAATTCCATTTTCACATTTAAAATCTGTTCCAACCAAGATCTAATCTTTTTCCAAAATACTTGAACTTTGGGGCACGACCACCACATATGGTAGTAGCTCCCTGTTTCCTTTTTACACTTCCAACATTTAGGTGATAGCGATGGAAACATCTTTGCCAAGCGATCTGGGGAAAGGTGCCAACGGTATACCATTTTATAGATATTCTCTTTATAGGATGCAGCTAGTGTCAATTTATAATTGATTTTCCAAATAACCTTCCATTCATTCAAATTTATTGCATATCCCAAATTTTGAGCCCAAGCGATCATATAGCCTTTAACTTCGTTCTCTTTTAATTTAGTTTTCAACTGCAGGTTATAAAATATAGTGTTTTACTCTTATGTATGTATACATGTTGATGTAGGGCGTTATAGTGGTACCTCAGTACTCATCGCTAATTGGTTCTGGGAGGTGTGATGAGTACCAAAAATGGTGAGTACTAAACAAATATTTCCCATATGGAATAATGTAGGGCAGCCAACAAGGCAGCCAACATTGACAAGTTCTAGCTTGTGCATTGAGTACAAAAAAAACAATGAGTACCAGGACAAAATTTTTGCATCAAAATGTGTTAAGTACCAAATTTGATGAGTTTCAAAGCAGTTGAGTACCAAGGTACCACTTTTAACATTGTAAGCTGACCAGTGTCACAGTGTGGTGAGATGGGCGGCAAATAAATTTAATAAATAAAAAAAAAACATTTTGAATGGAATAAGCCCATCAAGTTTCATATGAAGATTTTTGGTGGTGGGGAATCTTAATATATACATTATGAAAGTAACATGTGGCATAAAGATGGTCTTCAAAAAATTTTTTTTTAGTTTTTTTTTAGGAAATTGTGATGCATGAAAATCATGTTAAGGCATTTTCCACATTCTCTTGTTTCAGGCATGCAAAGCACCAAGCAATAACAAGCAATGCTTTTGCAACACACAATTCATAGGGCTAACATGTGAAAACAGCAGTGAAACTCAGCTGATAAGTTATTACCAGAAAAACAAGTTTCTTGTGAGGCATTCGGTCAGCAGAGATAATATTCTAGAAGTTGAAATGAGAGTGGTACATGGAAAACCAAGATCAGAAGATAGGAAATGGTTAAGAATGGGCCTGCTAGCTTGATAAAACAGTTGTTTAAATATCAGGGTGGTCTGTAATGAAGATTTTTAGATTACCTTGATTTACAAAGTTCTCATCCAAGAAGCTTCTTCAATTCTAATTAACTGGTGGGAATGGAAAAATTTATATTCTTTGCAGTCATCTGGCAGCTCCTTGGATTAGAACCAAACATCTTCAAAGGAAAAAAACCTAGAAAGACCAGTTGCAAGAGAGAGGGCGGGGGCATACACACACACACACATACATAGTACATAAAGACTCACACTTTAAGTAAGATTACATTAAGTGACAATGGAAAAAAGGATATTTGTATAGTAAAAAGTTCAGGTTTTTTTATTCTTCTCAAATTAATGCTTGCTAGCCTATGGAAAGCATTATTAATGTTATATCACTTGACTAGTTATTCTGTGATCTGTTGAGGCACATCAGAAGAGTGTCAGACAAGAATATGAGCATTTAGATGATATGCAGATCTACAAAACAGCAAATCATCAGGCATTTCTTCAACTGGCGACCTGCAAGGACATTGAAACCTCTGAAATGAGAATGTGCAATAGGATCAGTGCAGCAGAAATTATATTTGTCTTTTTTAGTACTCTCAAGTGAACTCTGGGTAGAAATGTACGCATTTATACCAGTTATTTCAATATGTAAGTGACAGATTGTGCTTTATATAATGGTGTGCTTTCTACAGTTTATTGAGTCTTCAATCCTGTGAGACATTTGCATTTACTAGTGCACAGTATGGAATCACGCATTTCAATGATTCTATAAATATTTATTTCTCTTTGTATCAAGCCTGATTAATTTGTTTATGAATATGAATCATTTAATAAAGACCTGCCATGGCAACCTATTCTCTAATGGGCATGGTTCTCTCTCCCCCACTCTCCTTTCTTCCTTTCTTCCTTTCTTCCTTCCTTCCTCCCTCCCTCCCTCCCTTCCTCCCTCCCTCCCTCCCTCCCTCCCTCCCTTCTTCCTTCCTTCTATGTTAAACTCAATACCTATTGTAGATTTTATTCTCCTCACACAGTTCCTTTATTTTCAGGTAGTCCTTTACTTACAACCACAACTGAGCCTAAAATTTGTATTGCTAAGTGAGACATTTGTTAAGTGAGTTTTGCCCCACTCTACAACCTTTTTTGCAACAGTTGTTAAGTGAAACACTGCAATTAAATTTTAATTTACAATTTAAAAAAACTTTTAAGAAGGCAAGTATAAACCCTGTTAAAAATGAGTTGACAAAGGCAGAGGGATGGCTCACGGCACCAACTAACCCCAAGACTGCATGCTCCTTTGGGCTTCCCACACAAAGCCTCAGAGCCATGTTTTTGGAAGGCCAGGAGAATGGGGCCCACCTCACCTCCAGGAGGAGAATATTCCACAGAGCAGGGGCCACAGCAGAGAAGGCTGTCTTCCGGGAACCCCACCAGTCAGACTGATGGTTCTTTAGCTGATGAGGTCTGCAACATCTCCTCCCTTTATATAGCCATAAAAGCCCTTTTCCCATTGTTAGAAACTGTACTGGCTTTACATAAAAGGCCCCAAATGAGATCATACCTGCTTCACTCTCTAATTATGTACCAAGTTGGGTCTATTTAGATATATTAAGAGAAGTCACATTGGAATCAATGACACCATTGATTGGCCTAGTATAAATAATATTACTTTCAAAGACTTTACTTTAAATAATAGTAGATATACTCCAAACCATAGGCTTTACAAGCTCCCATGAATGTGTTAGTGAAGGGGCGGTGGAACTTATTCCCTAGTTATTTACTGTTCCAAGCTTATTCTCCAGGCATCTCCACATATTGGTAGATTACCTCATTTTAACTCAGTGCTAAATAATATAATGCAGCTTATGAATTTGCCTTGAGTGGGGGCAAAATACCAGCATTCTTCATGTATTCGTCAATGTGTTATGATTAAAATGTTTGCCTGTTTTTTGCCTGGAGGCGGAGAGCTTTTCAATCTGAGGCATAGAGGCATGATAGGGATTAGTCCTAAACAAGACCCAACTTGTGATTGTAATCTCTGATCTTGTTTTGGCACACTTAGCGTTTTATGTCCCCTTCTACAAATATTTTAAACAGTAGGACTTTATTTGTTAAGATGTGGAATCCTTGCCCCAGATCTGTGTGTATTGTAATTATTACATTGCATTCCCAAATAATGAAGAACTCTGGAAACCTGAGGTAAATTTAAATCCACAAGGTTGTACGATCATATATGTGCATTCCAAAGGAGAAAGAATCTTGTAGTCATAAACAAAAGGTGATTCTGCAGATTACAACTATTGACAGGAATTTTTACACAGGGCAGATAAAATTTTCCTTAAGCATTCATTGAGAAATGTGTTTTGTGTTTTTCAGAAATAACACAGTTTTTCTAATAGCTGACTAAGTAATAGCCATGTCTTTTGAAGAAGGCAGGGGAAATTAGGACATTTGGAGAAATGTTTGCAGTTTGCATAGCGGGATTGGTCTAGAATGCTCTAGATCAATCCAGGTCTAGAGGCCAGCTCCGCTGGTATGGACATGTCCAGAGAGCAGCACCTTCCATCGTTGCCAAGACAGCCTACCAACTAGAAGTCAATGGCCGGCAACCTTGCGGGCGTCCAAAACAGAGATGGCAAGACACCATCAACAAAGACATGTAAGCTGCGGGCCTGCACCCCAGAGATGCAGCTGACTGTGCAAAATGACATTCAATGATCCAAAAAGTGGACCCTGAATCTGTGGGAATACACGAGGAGGAGGAGGAGGAGGAGGAGGAGGAGGAGGAGGAGGAGGAGGAGGAGGAGGAGGAGGAGGAGGAGGAGGAGGAGAAGAAGAAGGAGGAGGAGGAGGAGGCGGAGTCTAGAATGCTATAGAAGAAGTAGCAATCTTCCACTTTGCATAGATAAGAGGGAATCTACTTATTTTCTATATGTGAAATTAAGATTTCTTGATACTTGAATGCATTGACATTAAACATATTCCTATGCCCCACGAATATCGATCATGAAAATGGACCCAGAATGGTGATTTTGCATACATTGCTGTAGTTTGTATTATATACGAAGGAAAAGAAGGGATAAATGTGAGGAAACATTAGCCTGCTTTGATAGTTGCAATTTATTTGCAGTTATGTTTTTACTGGACTAAGTATGAGAGATTGTGGGAGATTGGGAAAAGAATGGAAGGGAGAGTAGACATGAATAATCAAAAGACAAAGGGATTTTTAACATAACAGAATCTTGATAAATTTATTGCATCCTTCATTATGAATTGAGGAATCCCCTTACAATCTGAGTATTTTCCCACCACCTACTTTGACACTCTTCCACAAGGCCCTGAAGACCTGGTTTTGCCAATTGGACTGAAGACCCCCAGAGATGGAGGATGGAGACCATTATTTGATTGATTGATTGATTGATTGATTGATTGATTGATTGCTATCACCAGGGGAGTGTGCCAGTGTGTGGGATGTTACTGCTTGTTATTGTTTTATATCAGATTTTTATTTTTGTGAGCCATTCCAGAATCACCGAGAGTGAGTTGGATGGCATATAAGTTTTCTTTTTTTAAAAAAGCAATCTAATGTATGGTTTATAGTCAGCCTGATGAATGAAGGAACTGAACAACCCCAATTTTCATACAAAGCAGCTTCCTCTTGGACTATTATAAGTTATTATAATAACTTATTTTGTGAAATGCCATGCTCATTTAAAATATTATTACAACATATTGCAGAATAAAATACAAATACAAATAAAACTTTGGAAAGTTAAAAGAGAGACAGAAAGGTGCAAAGAGAGATAAAAAAAATAAGAAAATGCAGTAGTGGCTTCCAAATTTTTTCAGTGCAGCAGAATAGAAAAAGAATTGCAGCCTCAACCATTTGCTTTACATTTCTAAAGATTTCAAGCATTTCTATAACAACAAAACCATTCCATTCTTCAAAACCTAAAGGTTTTTTTTTTCATTTCAAGTACAAAACCTAAAGAGGTTTTTTTTTTCATTTCAAGTACAAAATGCAGAAATTCTTTCCAAATGTAAACAGAACTAGATAGATTCTTCTCTTTAATCAGAATAGTCAATTTTGCCATCTCCACCAATTCTATCACTTTTCCCATCCATTTTTGCATTGTAGGAATTGGTGTGTCCTCCATCTTTGTGCATATACGATTCTTGCCACTGTCAACTTATATAGTACTAGAGTTTCAAATTTTCTTTTAAGCTCTTTGTCCATCAAATCTAAAAGGAAAAATCTTGAGAGCTATGTTCAATAAAACCACCAAACAGATCACTGACTATGAAATCCCTTGGCTATGATAGGGTAGGTGTTCTGTGTGAGAGAATAAGATGATTTTCAGTTGTCTGCTCAGCAGGTGAGACAGAATGGAAGAAGTTAAATGGATAGTATATATAGGGACTATCAGAAGAAATACTGGCCAATACTGGCCAGATACTCATTTGGTAGGCACCCCAGAGATTTTGCTTTAATCAAGGTACGTTTAGATTTTGATGAAAGACCAGAATTGTGCAAAAGCTGGACAGAAGAGGAATACACCTATTATTCTCTCTCTGCCCCCCCTCCATTTTTACTTTAGAGCAGTGGTTCCCAACGTGGAGCCCATGCCCCACAGGGGGGCAATTTGATTTTTAATGGGGGCAATTGGAACCTTGTTTAAACCAAGTTAATGGCCCTTTAGACTTCCTCCGTGAGTAGAAGTTCACTTTTTGAATAGTAAGAATTATATGTCACGGGGGGGGGGGATCAGGATTTTAGAGATGCTTAGGTGGGGCATGGCCAAAAAAAGGTTGGGAACCACTGCTTTAGAGTCTTCAGAAGATAAACCAATGCATCCGGTCATTAGTTAAGCTTTGCTTTCTGTCTTAGAAAAACTGGCCATTGAGAATGTATCTCTTTGGTTTTTCATTCTTCCTTCCTGGTCCTGCAGCCCTTCCAACTACAGGTAGAGAAAGGAGACTTTGAGATGGAACTTATGTTAGCTTCCCACCAACATAAAAAGGAGAACTTTGAAAGGGCTACCCAGAGGTTGAAGATGAGAAGTAACAGAGTCTGTATAGTCCTCCCCACTCCGCTTCACCTTTTTTGGCCGTTCCATTTGCAAAATTCCCACAAATTAAAAATGCCCGACTACCTGTTCTCAGCTGTACAAATTTTGAGGGTGAAGGGGACTGATTTGGGGATAGGAAAAGTGGCAGGGAGTAGAGGAGGAAGGTTCTGAGATACTGATTTGAAGGAACAAGAGACTGTTCTAGGGAAATCCTTTTAATCTCCAGCCAGCTCACTTAAGGTTTCCAGCTAAGAGAAGGGAAACATTAAAAGATCCGAAAGGGGGAGAAGTAGGAGAATTCTTTCTAACTATGGCTGAAGAACTTCGATGAAAAGCTTCTTCTTCCTGAGATTTCCAGCCAGAAGGAAAGAGGGGCTGAAGTACTGTAAGTTGAAGTTTAAGACACTTTGTCAATTCCAGTTGATGGATCTACCGAAAATATAAAATTGGCCACAACCCTTCTAATCCCTTAGGACCAGAGGGAAGGGTGGGGGGACATTTCCAAGTCTAGAGGCAAAATTTTATTTTGTGATAGGGAAATCTCTGATCCTCATAGCAAGAAAACTGCTTTCTAATCAGATGGCAGAAACCTTGAAAATTAAGAAATTAGTACTTTTATGTCAATACGGTGGAAGAAATAGACTCATGACTAAAACACACACCAGGGGTGGGTTCCGCTTACCTTCCCTACCGGTTTGCATCGTGATGGAAGTGCACGTTTTACGCACTTTACGTCACTTCACGGAAATGACCCTCTGCACATGCGCAGAAGCCTGGTTTTTTTGCAAGCTGCGGCAACCAGAGGACCGGTTCGCGAGCGTGGACCGCTGGCCATCGCTACCGGTTCGGCGAGCGGCGGCAAATTTCCGCTACCAGTTCTAAAGAACCGGTCCAAACCGGCAGCAACCCACCACTGACACACACCCATACACACACACACACACACACGACATGATTATAGTATAGTGTTAGATGGAAAATATATACTGTACATATTAGCTTATATACATATAACATATTATCAGTACATTAAATCTGTTGACGTAACTTTCTGCAATCTGCTTGGGAATGTGGAGCAGGTTTTAATCACCATATCTGTTATAAATCTTGGCAGTTGGATTTAAAGAGGTTGGTTGTATTTATATTTCAGTAAAAAAAAACCATTTAATGATGAACATTATTATGGAAGCATTTTCATTTCATTGTCGTTACTCACAAGCTGTAGTTGTTTGAATTGAGAAGAACCCAAGGCAGAATAATACTGAGGAAGCAGGAAAGACATATAAGGATAAGGACCAGCAATTTATCTCAGTCTTTGTCTGCTTTTGATCAGAAAAAGAGGGAATATTGTATAGGGATATATGAATATTTAATTCAGAGAGTCGTATAATCTCTAAATCAAATCAGCAGATCAATTCAAATCATTGACTTATATTAAATGGTCTGGACATCTCTGCAGGTGCACTATTTTTTCCATATTTTTTTAATCCAGTCTAAATGATACTAATTTTAATAATCTGATCTACAGTAGTTGTTCAAATGGATTGACTTTCAAGATGAGTTCAGAGATCTGGATCAGATTATAAATCTGAATCAGATTGATGATTCAGATCTGATTTTACAGATTTGCACACTTTTACTACATCACCTAGATAATTTTTTTCCTTATGTAAGCATCAGAGAGATGGTATGCTGCAACAATTAAAGTTATGGATTTAGCCAGGGAAGATTAAGTTCAAGTACACTCTTAAACATGACTTTGGGCTAGTTGCAATGGCATGTGGGGATAACCTTGGGAGACAGGTAAAAAAACCCCAATGTTTAGACAACAATTTGACAAATGGAACCTGAATTCTTAGGAGGAATGATGGCAAAGCACAGGTAGTCCTTGACTTATAACCATTCATTTACTGACCATTTGAAGTTACAACAGCACTGAAAAAAGTGACATATGACTGTTTTTCACATTTATGACCATTGCAGCATCCCCATGGCCATGTGATCAAAATCCAGATGCTTGGCAACTGGCATGTATTTATGATGGTTACAATGTGCTGGAGTCATGTGATCACTTTCTGTGACCTTCTATCAATGGGGAAGACAGATTCATTTAACAACTGTGCTACTAACAATTGCATTGATTCTCTTAAAAACTATGGCAAAGAAAATATTGTAAAATGGAGCAAAACTCATTTAACAATTGTCTTGCTTAGCATCAGGAAATTTTGGATTCAGTTGTGGTTGTATGTCAAGGGTTACCTGAATCTCAGAAAGGACCCTCCCTAATTTTGGGGGAGAATAAATGATAGGAGGAGTGGTTTCAGACTTGCCAGATTCTGTTAATATAATCTTGCAATGAAAATAGAGCTAGTATTCCTGAGTGTGCTTGTCTAGATTGCTTCACAAGGCTAACATTCTTAGCTCATAAAGTAATAGTTGTGGGGAGAAATAAGTAGAATTTCTTGAAAAATCAGGTTATAAATCAAGGAGACATGCATACTGTAGGCATATACTGTACATACAAATGAATTCCATATCAGAATGGATATCATATCAGTATCATTCTGTAGCATAAATTTCCTGTTAGGGGAAGAGCTTTTTCAGACTTAAGACAAGAGATTTGCATCCAAAAGAGAAGTCACGTACTGCGGCCATTTGGGAAATCTGTTTAAGAAAGTAATTGATGCATCTTAGAGTGTATGTTTGCAAGAAGCATTATGCAACCCCTTGCATAAAATCAACTCTAACATCTCATCAAACAAGCCTACGTGATGTCCTCCAACAGCATTTCCAGAACAACTTGTAGGACACAATAATGACAACATCATCATCTGTGGATCCCACCCATCTTCTCAAATCCTCTAGACTGGAACTTGAATATACATCTTTTAACCTTGACTATGCATTCTTTGGCAGATATTCCCACACATTGATAGATATATGCATGCACATCATTAACTCCCTCCCCCCTTGTTTTTCTCAGAACTTCCTTTATAATATCAAAACAGGCTCCGGCTGCTTCTAGTTTTTGACATTTGGGTTGGCTCAAGAAGATCTGTCACCGCATCCTATCTTTAGAGTTTGGTTCATTTGATAAACAGTTCAGGTTACTAGATGTGTCAGTGTCTGTTGTATATTTGTTTAATGTTTAGAGTCCAGGGGTGAAATCCAGCAGGTTCTGACAGGTTCTGGAGAACCGGTAGCGGAAATTTTGAGTAGTTCGGAGAACCGGCAAATACCACCTCTGGCTGGCCCCAGGAGTGGGGAAGGAATGGAGATTTTGCAATATCCTTCCCCCAGGAACGGGGAGAGAATGGAGATTTTGCAGTATCCTTCCCCTGCCATGCCCACCAAGCCACCCCCACAGAACCAGTAGTAAAAAAAATTGGATTTCACCACTGGTTTAGACCTATGTATATAATTCATGCACACATACATACCCTCCAACCAGTAAGTGCTGTTGTCTTCTTAGGTTTATCCTTCTTGACAGATGAAAGCTGAACAAGGATGCCTGTACCTAAAATAAGGTTGTTAAGAGCCACAGGGGAAATTTTGGGCGCATGAGAACATTTTTACTAATTGCTGAATAAGGAGGCCCTGAATTTTGGCAGAGATAAATTGCCAAATGCTTATAGTGCACAAGCATGTACATGCCAAGTAATTACTTGATGGTTTGATCTATATTGTCAGTTTCTGGTGTTGTGTTCCATTATATGTGCTCAGCTGGAAGAATGAGATTAAAACAAATAGTTCCGATAACCAAATATATCCTTGAAATCATCCATCATTTGAAAACTGATCCAAATTGCCTTTCATAGAATTATGATTTAATTATTATGACAGGAACTTAGGGTCGTTTATGTGGGTGTGTATGTGTATATAAAATGCATATTAAAAATCTTCTTTGCTACCCAATTTATGGCATGATAGAGAACACTCAAAGATATTTTAGTATATAAGGTTATTTACTCATTATCTTTCTGTTTCCTATAATATATGGAGAATTATTTTCACATGGTTTAATGCAGCCATCTGTTTAAAAATCATTGTCAGTATTTCATATATATCAGTGCATTGGTGAATATTTGGTCTAGTGCAGTGTTTCCCAACCTTGGCAACTTGAAGATATCTGGACTTCAACTCCCAGAATTCCCCAGCCAGCAAATGCTGGCTGGGGAATTCTGGGAGCTGAAGTCCAGATATCTTCAAGTTGCCAAGGTTGGGAAACACTGGTCTAGTGGTTAAGGCACCACAGTGGCTAGATGCCAGGAAACAATGAGTCCTAGTCCCACCTTAGCCATGAAAGCCAGCTGGGTAACCTTGGGCCAGTCATTCTCTCTCAGCCCAACCCACCTCACAGGGTTGTTGTGGGGAAAATAGGAGGAGGAAGGAGTATTAGCATGCTGGCTGCCTTGAATAATTTATATAAATATAGATATTTTTTTTAATGGAATTTAAAGGGAGCGTAAAACATTTGTCACAATGTTTTACACTTTAAAATTAAATCCCATGGGCCTGCCTATCATCTTTGCCATGGAAGACACCTGATGCCATATTATGGGAGAAAGAGAAATGTCAAATTCAGCTTATGGGTTCTTGCAATAGCTTAATTGCTAAATGGGCTGTATTTCAGGGCCATCTGAAGCTTTGAAGATCACATATTCTCTTTTATGGATGTAGCAGAATATGTATTTGATAGAAGTGAACCAGCGGTGAAATCTACTTACCTTCCCTACCGGTTCGAAAGCACGATTATTCACCCTCTGTGCATGTGCACAAGGCTTTGTGCATGCGCAGTGGATTAAAAACAAGAAAATGGCAATGTCCGGGCAGGTGGGCGGAGCCACGCTGCCACCGCTACCGGTTCTCCGAACCACTGGGTTAGGGTTAACCCGAACCCAAACGGGCTCTTTCCTTGCTTGCATCTGTTCTGGGCCACATAAATGTCCTGGCAATCTCTTTTTTCCCCTGCTGTCTTCTCATGACTTTGCTGCCTTGATGTATTTCCCCCACTACTTCTGCTGTTGAAACAATCTGATACACTTCATCAACATCGGCGGTTCAGTCAACTAACCACGATTTGGCCACTTTGGCGCAGGTACACCACCCCTAACCCTGGACTTCAGAGTCAGAGGAGCAAGAGGCCAGACATGGCTCTAAAGGGCAGCTGCATAGTGAAACAAATTTTCTTCCGGTTTAACATTTTTATTGGATTATAAAATAAGATAAGATACAAAATAGAAAAGTAAATAGGAAAATGGTGGGGAGGAAGAGGTGGAAGAGAAATGAGGGAGGATAAGAAAAAAAAGAAACATTGACTTCTGACTCTCTCTGTTGCAGTAAAATAAGGCATTAACATCAAATCACAACTTTTTGTTTTTGTTTTCATAATCATACGAAGAAGCCATTTCTATAAAGATCTATCAATCTAATCGGTAAAACCCAAAATCAAAGTTTTATTCTTTTCCACTTCAAGCACAAAGTTCAGAAACGGTCTCCATGTGGAAATAAAAGTACTTATATTCTTTTCTTTAATCAAAATAGTCAATTTTGCCATTGCAGCCAACTCCATCAACTCCTGCAACCATTCGTCCATGCTAGGAATCAAAGTGTCCTTCCATTTTTGTGCATGGGGAAACAAATTTTCTGTCTGTTGCTTCGTGACTCAGCAGCCAGCGAAGAACTGGTTTTTAGAAGGATTTGCTTACAGTATATCTTTTGTAGAGAAGCAGATTCAAAGATAACTGATGTTGCCCTCGTATCTCTTTCCTCTTGCAGTGATCAATAAAGTTGGCATGTTAGAATGGCAATCAGAGCCTTGGCACCTCTCATAGATCAAAGCTTCTAAGTTACAGTTTAAACAATCTATCTGTAGAGCAGTTCTAACTTACCTCGCTGCCGGTTCGCTTCCTCCCACGCCGCGTGGCTGCATGCGCAGTGCTAAAAAATCCCAAAAAAATCCACCACCCCCCGAAAACAAGATGGTGACGCATGCGCAGTGCTGGAAACTTGGCTTCTGTGTATGCTCAGAAGAAAAAAAAAATCAAAAAAAATTCAAAAAAAGATGGCGGCACCCACGGACCAGCACTGACAGAACTGGTTTCGTGACATCATCATGACATCACCAGCGGGTCGCTACCAGTTCAGGCAAACCAGTCCGAACCAAGAGGAACCCACCTCTGCTGTAGAGGCTTCATACAGACGTGCCCGGGTCTCCTTTTTTATTATCTTGAATTCTTATCTGTTGTAAAACAAATCTCTCTGTGTTTGGGCGACGGGATTTCCTCTTAATATATATGATGCTCACCATGTGTTTGATCAACATTCCACATAAGGTCTATATAAGCTAACCTGCCCACTTTCGAACTAATAAAAGCATTGTTGGATTCTTTCCAACTGTTGGTGTTACAGGTAGTCCTCAACTTACAACCATTCATTTAGTGACCATTTGAAGTTACAATGGCACTGAAAAAAAATAACTCAGAATGCAGTATTGCAAGCAAACGCTGCCCACAGCCTGGAGTTCGATCCTGACAGGGCTCGAGGTTGATTCAGCCTTCCATCCTTCCGAGGTCGGTAAAATGAGGACCCAGATTGTTGGGGGCAATATGCTGAACTCTGTAAACTGCTTAGAGAGGGCTGTAAAGCACTATGAAGTGGTATATAAGTCTAAGTGCTATTGCTATTGCTACTTATGATGGTTTTTCACACTTACGACCGTTGCAGCATCTCCCTGTTCAAAATTTGGACACTTGGCAACTGGCTCATACTTATGACAATTTCAGTGTCCCTTTTGTGACCTTCTGACAAGCAAAATCAATGGAGAAGCCAGATTCACTTAATAGCCATGGCCTGAACCATTTGTAAAAGCCAAAACCCCTTAAAACTTCATTTCAGAAAATGCTCCTTTTATAGGTGTGGGACATCCCAAAGATAGATCAGATGTAGTGAGTGTGCACAAATTGTGCAACCCAAAATAGAGGCATTTCCTTCTTACAGGATTTGAGTCATCCGCTTTATATTTTATTCATATGGAGCTACATTTTGAAAAGACAGTTATATTCAGATTAGGTCATTAAATGAACTAATTGCAATGACTTTTCCAGGCTACAGCCTTGATATTTGAAAAACCCTTGAGTGACAGTTTCATCTTTCAAAAGCAGTGATAAATATTTGTGAATGTATATTTGCTGACGTTGCATGTCAGTGTTTATTGTTTGCACCGCATAGCTACGTACCTTTTATATATCAAACCGTGTCTCTTGGCAAGTTGATTAAAAAAAAATCCCTGGGATATAGATACAAGCCTTAGTAGATTTCTTGTGCTCCAGATGGAGCTAATTCACTTATAGTCCAGAAATATACTGGAAATTAATAATTCATATCATTGGTGTCCGGAAATTCTACCATTTCTCCATTAACTATTCCTATAATTATCACAGCATGTACTATAACCTAGTGGAAAGGCTGCATAATGCATAGAAGGCCCAAAATGTGACTTTTTAGGCCAGAGCTCAAATTAGAGCATTGGCCAAGATGCTAGAGGCATTCTTTCATAATTTAGTATAATAAACCCGTGCTGAGTTTGGCACATATTTTTTTGTCTCCAAACTGTAATTTGTCTTTTAAAAATAACTTGGCCTTGGTGGGTTTCTGGAGGTGGTTGGCAGGCTGGCTGATATTACAGGAGGAGGGTGGAGAATATGGGGTTGATTTTGTTCTTTGAAGAGCTTAGGGTTGCTGTTCGTATGTTTCTTTTTGGTTATAAATAGATTGGTTATGCCTATCATGTGCTTAATATCTGTATAAGTTGTCCTCAACTTGCAACCATTCATTTAGTGTCCATTCGAAGTTACAACAGCATTGAAAAAAGTGACTTATGAATGTTTTTCACACTTATAACAGTTGCAAAATCCCCATTGTCATGTGATCAGAATTTGGACGCTTGGCAACTGGCATGTATTTATGACAGTTGCAGTGTTCTGGGGTCATGTGATCACCTTTTGCGACCTTCTGACAAGCTAAAGTCAACGGAGAAGCCAAATTCACTTAACCACGGTGTTACTAACTTAACAAATGCAGTGATTCACTTAACAACTCTGGCCATAAACTGTGGTCGTACAATGGGGCAAAACTCACTTCACAACTGTCTTGCTTACCAATGGAAATTTTGGGGTCAACTGTGATCATAAGTCGAGGACTACCTGTGTTTGGAGGCTTAATTAGTGTAGTTTTTTTTTTAAAAAAATCACACCTCTGATACTCAGCTATATGATCCGTAAATGTTGATAAGCAATCTTATTGATCATGAAAATAAGTCTGGTGGAGATATGTGGGTTACAGATTGAATGTCCTGGAGTACTTGTGCACATAGAAAAATGTGGGAAGTTCCTTTAAACAACTTCAAGACATTCTTGATCCTTTCTTCCTGCCTCTCAGTTCAGTTTTGTCCTCCTAATTCTTGGCCTGGATGAGGATGAATTGATACCTTGCTGTGAACAGGCTATGTGGGTGAAATTGGTCTATTTGACTTAGACACCAATGACGGGAAAGATTATGGCGATGTAATTGTGGCAGTCAGTTGCCTGCTGGTTTTGGGGTTTTTTTTTTAGCTTGTGGACCTCAAATGTATGGAAAAGGAGTCGGGTAAAATGAAGGCAAGAACTTGCTGGTTTAGTCCTTGTGAGACAGTCCAGAAGTATTTCACAAGAAGAGTCCTCCACTCCTCTACTCGCAACAGAATACTTTATTCAACCAGACTTGAAATTTTGGGCTTAGATAATTTTGAGCTATGTCGCCTTCGATCTGATCTAAATGTAGTTCATACAATCATCTGCCACAATGTTCTACCTGTCAATGAATACTTCAGCTTCAACCACAACAACACACGAGCACACAATAGATTCAAACTCAATGTAAATCGCTCGAAACTCGACTGCAGAAAATACAACTTCAGCAACAGAGTAATCAATGCCTGGAATGAACTACCTGACTCTGTGGTTCTTCCCCAAACCCCAAAAACTTTAACCTTAGACCAGTGATGGCTAACCTTTTTTTCCTCGGGTGCCGAAAGTGCATGAGCGCGCACTATCACATATGCGTGAGTGCCCACACCTATAATTCAATGCCTGGGGAGGGAGAAAACGGCCTCCCCCGCCCTCCCGGAGGCCCTCTGGAGGCCAGAAATGGCCCATTTCCCAACTTCTGGTGGGCCCGGTAGGCCCATTTTTTGCCCTCCCCAGGCTCCAGAGGTTTCTGTGGAACCTGGGGAGGGCAAAAATGCCCTCCCCCGTCCCCCCGGAGGCCCTCCAGAAGCTGAAAACGCCCTCCCAGACCCTCTGTGCGAGCCAAAAATCAGCTGGCCGGCACACACATGCACTCTGGAGCTGAGCCAGGCAATGGCTCGCGTGCCGGCAGATATGGCTCCGCGTGCCACCTGTGGCACGCGTGCCATAGGTTCGCCATCACTGCCTTAGACTGTCTACAGTCGACCTCATTCCTAGACTGTCTACAGTCAACCCCATTCCTAAGAGGTCTGTAAGGGGCGTGCATAAGCGCACCATCGTGCCTACCGTCCCTGTCCTACTGTCCTATTGTCCAACTTTACCTATACCTACTGTGCTTTTGTTTATGTTTATACCATACCTGTTATCTTGTATACGTTTTGACAAAATAAATAAATAAATTAAAATAAAATAAATAAATGATTAAGATAGGTATGTAATTGTTCCTTGTACAAAGGATATGTCTCTCCTTATGTAAAGGAGATTCATTTGACTGAGAAGAGCTGAAAAACTGTTGGTTGATCTCAAGTGATCAACCAGTCACTGGCTATGTTGACAGGGAGCTTGTGAATTTGGCACTTCTAGGCACAGCTATGGACACTGCTTATTTGAGCCCATTTCAACTGGGCTTTCAACTATGATTGGAGACTTTGGCCATAGTACTGTGCCCTATGGGGAAATATGACCAGTTTTCTTGGACTTTTTCTTGGATTTCAATTCTACTTATTATCTGGTGAGACTAAGCCTCAAGGACCGTTTTACAATGGTTCTGGTTCCGTTTGTTGACCCATGTCATGAAAGAGCATAGGGATTGCTATACAATTCCTAGGCCTTTGTACTGTTGTGATGCCTTGTATGACTCCAGATGGACCCCTAAACAATTTCTACTTGAAACTATGGGCAAAATCTTTCCATATTGTACAGTGTTGTGGTGATACCAGCATACTGATGACACCCAATTCTACTGTCCCTTACCTTCTAATTTGAAAGCAACAGAGTTTCAGGATTGATATCTAAATTGAGAAATTGGCTGTATCAAGGTCAACGAGATCAAATAAAGTCCCAAACCAAAAACTGAGAAATGCTGATAATCAGTAGAAAAATAGGCTATGGGATTAAGATTCAGCTTATTGTGAAGGAGGCGGCCTACTTCCTGAAAGTGTAGGTCTGGAGTTGTAAAGTACTCATTAAGCTCTTTGGTGTTTTTTAGATTCCTATGTGAGAGCAAGGTGTGCATTTGCACAATTGCATTTAATGCACTAACTGGGACCATTTCTAAGTCAGTCAGATAGTTTTGGACTTGGCATTTGATTATTTCCCACCTAGACTTCTGCAGTGCGTTTTGCACGTAGTGAAACTGTGGGTAGTTGGTACAATATGCTGGTAACTGGTGCATGGTGTAAGAAGCATATAATTATTATGTGCAGGACCTCTTCAACCAGGGTTTTCCTGTTTGAGTTTGGGTATAATTGATTTTAACTGTTTTAATCAGTTTTAACAATTTATGCTTTTCTGAAATTGTTATCCCTTATGAATTTCCTCTGGATGGAATGGTGGGATAGAAATAATATATAATGATTTATAATATGCATAAAATGAATACACTGTACAATAATACATAATATAATAACAGAAAACACTCATAGCAAAAAGTATGATCCAATTACAGGAAGCTCTAATTACTTCTGTGGAAGAGCATTAATTTCAAGGTCCAAGTTTTAACTCATTTCTGTGTCTGTAGTCCCTCAAATCATTAACATAAATTCTCATGCTGTGCAGAGGCAGAATAAAACTACCGTGCCTGCAATTTATATTTAAACCCCCAAATCAAGTATCTTTAGAACTGCATTTCTGGAGATGTCCAGAATCTACGGTTTTGACTTTCCTTGGGATATTTGGGTTCGTTGCTTTTTTAATATTTATTGTATCATTAAAAAAACTTTAATAGGGAGTTTGTTTGTGTTTGTTTGCTACAAATAGTTTTGATTGAATGACCACTCATTTAACAACTGTTTGAAGTTATGATGGTGCTGAAGGAGGAGATTAAGATACATCCTTGTGGTGGCAACCATCACAATGTCTCCATGGTCATGTGATTTGATTCGAGCTCTTGTGATTACCATTTGCAACCCTCATTGCTAGCTTCTTCACACAAAGTCAATGATAGGACATTGCTGTCACGGTGTGAATATTGTCAGTTGTATGTCTATGCAGGGTGATGCAACCCTATCTAATATAATGGTACATTCCAATACAGGCAAAACACGTGATATGAGTTGTACGCATGTCTACATTCCTAAACCACCAATAATCTTCTTCTGCCTTAGCTGTCGACCCGAACGGTCATGTTCCTTAGCAAAGATGTAATTATTCAGGATTTATTGTTTTTGTACTGAAATAAATATTTTCTATTAGACTTTTAATCTCGGCTTTATTTCTAACTGTCTGAATTCCAAGTAAAGATCCAAATCGCCTCTATGAGATTTTATTCTCATCTCAACAATTGCTAATAGTGATAATATGACTGTGGAATGCCACAACTTCTTGGGACTGCCTAACAACGGCAACTGGGACTGCCACAGCTGCCATTGTTAAGTCAGTGTGATCACATGATATCCCATTTACAACCATGCTGCTTAGTGACAGAACTACCATTGTTAAGTGAGGACTGCCTGTATAAGATAATGTGTTCATTCTCCTTTATGTTCATTCCATGACACTATTTAAGGAGTGAGAAATCTTACCAACTTTAGGCACTGGTCTAATAGAAAGTCTGCCACTTGAGATGATGATATGACCTCTGGACATTCCAAGTGTGTCTCTATAGCAGAGGATAAGGCAATTCTGATAATGCAGAAATTGGTAGGTCCAGATTTGGTTTTCTGAGAATTGGATTCAATTTGTTAAACATTTACCTCAAAATAAACTCCAGTGATTAGACAGTAAACTGAGGAAATGAAATGAAAGCAAACCCAAATGGATTCCCGTAAGTGGCTTTCAGAGAAAGTTATGAACAAAAATATTTGCACTGGAAGCATTATCTGTGAACATATATTGACAATAGATATATAATATTAAAACCTTCGAAGAGAAAGGCTCGTTTCGGCTGTTTTTGTATCTTGAAACTGGACATGAAAATATCATTCCCCTTCCGTGAATCAGTTGCTTTAAGAATGACACCCAAGGATGTAATCTGCTATAGTTTTTCTTTTTAAAAAAGTGATCTATCATTTAGGAATGTGTGCAAGCAATGGTAGTGCTTGTAGCACCGATTCCTGTATTGTCTGCCATTCTTGGCTTAAAAGTCCAATCATGATGGACAATGGTTGTCCAGGTTTTTCGTCCAACCTTGATGATTATTGTGAAGATGGCAGCTCCAGAGAAAGCTGGAGGAAGTAGATTATCTGGACCCCTTTCAATTGGGATTCAGGATAGAAACAGCAATGATTGTGCTTGTGGGTGACCTGTGGGATACTCTTATCCCAGGAATGATAAGCTAAGAGTAATGTGTCTAGCCTTGCTTTTTCTGACCTCTCAGTGGCCTCCATGCCTTCAATCATGGCATCTTTCTGGATTTGATATGAGTGTTAGGAATGGGCAGAGCTGTGCTGTATTAGTTCTGTCTTCTTCCTTTGGGGCTGCTTCCGGTCAGTGTTGGCAGTACTGGAGGGGGAGAAGTGCAGCCTGTAGTTCTTGGTTGACGGGTTTCCTCAATGCTCTCCCCAATGCTGTGTAATGTCTACATAAAGCCTCTGAGTAAGGTCATTCATGGGATTTATATCTGTAACAATAAAGCAATGCTTTGGAATTCCAAGACTCAACCGAACAGACAAATTATTATTATCATCATCAGTACCTACATTTGATCTCTACTTAGAACTTGTCCAGGTCTTGCCTATTCTCTCACACCCAATGATCTGCTCTTTCTGGCTATCTCCATAGCAACCAGCTGCAGGAAAGTACTTTTAAAATCCAGACATTCAGTTTAATGGATGCCCTTCCTTTCCAATGGTCTCTTAAATTAAGATTTCATTATATTTCCTGAAAGTTACATCTATAAAAATATTTTAGGGATACATCATCATCATCATCATCATCATCATCATCATCATCATCATCATCATCATCATCACAACAACAATAACAACAACAACAACAACAACAACAGAGTTGGAAGGGACCTTGGAGGTCTTCTAGTCCAACCCCCTGCTTAGGCAGGAAACCCTACACTACTTCAGACAAATGGTTATCCAACATCTTCTTAAAAACTTCCAGTGTTGGAGCATTCACAACTTCTGGAGGCAAGCTGTTCCATGGATTAATTGTTCTAACTGTCAGGAAATTTCTCCTTAGTTCTAAGTTACTTCTCTCCTTGTTTAGTTTCCACCCATTGCTTCTTGTTCTACCCTCAGGTGCTTTGGAGAATAGCTTGACTCCCTCTTCTTTGGGGCAACCCCTGAGATATTGGAACACTGCTATCATGTCTACCCTGATTCTTCTTTTCATTAAACTAGACATACCCAGTTCCTGCAACCGTTCTTCATATGTTTTAGCCTCCAGTCCCCTAATCATCTTTGTTGCTCTTCTCTGCACTCTTTCTAGAGTCTTGACATCCTTTTTACATCGTGACGACCAAAACTGAATGCAGTATTCCAAGTGTGGCCTTACCAAGGCATTATAAAGTGGTATTAACACTTCAAGTGATCTTGATTCTATCCCTCTGTTAATGCAGCCTAGAACTGTGTTGGCTTTTTTGGCAGCTGCTGCACACTGCTGGCTCATATTTAAGTGGTTGTCCACTAGGACTCCAAGGTCCCTCTCACAGTTATTAATGTTGAGCAAGGTACTACATATACTGTACCTGTGCATTTTATTTTTCTTGCCTAAATGTAGAACCTTATTTTTTTCACTATTGAATTTCATTTTGTTTGATAGTGCCCAATGGTCAAGTCTGTCAAGATCCTTCTGTATCTTGCCTATCTTCTGGAGAGTTGGCTATTCCAGAAGATAGGCTCGAGAAACTTGGTACAAAAGGCTGAAATGCAGTGCACAAATACTATGACATTTACATTGAGTAAATTTCTTTTGAAAATTTAACTAGACACAGAAAACTGCTCCAGATTCAAGTCAGATCACTGACCCTCTAATTTACTTTTTGATTTTGATTTGCAGCAACTCTCCAGAATTTTGGAGCAGACATACTTGACATATTAATTCTTTGACATATTAAAGATTGAGGTGGAAACCTCTTCCTCTAGTCAGGAGCCCTACTCCAGATTATGACTAAATGCTTTATTGGAGATCATGACTAGCCGCAAAATCAACATTAATCTTTGATAAATATTGAGAAATGTTATTTCAATATTTTCATACACTTACATTGTCAAAATCAACCTCTGCAACATCCTTAAAGAAGAGTTGTTCCATTTATTTCCCCTAAGGACCAGCTTTATAATGATGGCAAATAGAAAATGTGTGAAAATTTTTCTTTCAAGAACACAAGCAAACTTCCAGGTCCAAATGATTAGTTGAATGTACAAACAAACAAAAACAAACAAACAAACAGAATGGTGCATATAAAGGAAGTAGATGGGAACACATTGCACAATACGAAGGAGGCATTAATCACTCCCTTAACCAAGATGCTAATTTAGCTTTGTTAGAGGGAAGGAAATGCTCAAGAGCAATTACATCACCTGTCCAGGCCACCCTCATTCACAGATTGGCCAAAGCTTCAACAGCTTCACTGACAAATGAGGCAGAAAATCCCCCGTGTCCATTGAAAAAACCATCCGACTGTATTAGGCACTCGGATCAGATGTTTTAATTCATCTTCTATCTCTGCAAGTTAATGGATCTTTTCCCTTTTTTAAACAGCCGTTAGTGTAACATTGAACAGAAAGTGACTGTCTTATATTAAGGGCGTTATAGAGAGCAACTTCACTTTCAGATCACTGACTCCAGTTGAACCAATTTCCACCCTGAACTTTGCTGTAAGTCTGAGACCAGATATTCATGGTTGTCATGGTAGCTGTGAAATCCTGAACCATTTCTGTCTGGAGAACCTCAATATGGAAGACATTGTAAGAGCCACGATGGCGCAGTGGTTAGAATACAGTACTGCAGGCTACTTCTGCTAACTGCCGGCTGCCTGCAATTTGGCAGTTCGAATCTCACCAGACTCAAGGTTGATTCAGCCTTCCATCCTTCCAAGGTTGGTAAAATGAGGACCCAAATTGTTGGGGGAAATATGCTGACTCTGTAAACTGCTTAGAAAGGGCTGTAAAGCACTGTGAAGCGGTATATAAGTCTAAGTGCTATTGCTATTGCTATCTAAGACAAGAGGTCTAGGACAGATCACTTCCACACTACAGGTAGTCCTTGATGTACAACAGTTCACATAGTGACCATTCAAAGTTACAATGGCTCTGAAAAAAGTGACTTATGACCATTTTTCACACTTAACAACTGTTGCAGCATCCCCCTGGTCATATGATCAAAATTTGGATGCTTGGCAACTGGTTCATATTTATGATGGTTACAGCTGTGGCAAGAAAGGTTGTAAAAGGGGGTAAATTCACTTAACAAATGTTTCGCTTAGCAACAGAAATTTTGGGCTCAATTGTGGTCATAAGTTGAGGAGTATCTGTATATGTCATCCCAGGTACTTACTGGGGTAAAGGGTACATCAACAATATCTCTACCTACTACTCAATCAGCACAGACCTATCATCCAATTGGCAGACTATTGGATGAAGCTTCTGATAAATGGGATGGAATTCCTGCAATTGGGCATATTGAGCCTGTCGCATCAGAAAGTAACCAAGTGGAAATAGCTAGGGATTAATTACTTTCTCAGTAATACATATATAGCAATAATAATAGCACTTAGACTTATATACCACTTCATAGTGTTTTACAGCCCTCTCTAAGCGGTTTACAGAGTCAGCCTATTGGCCCCAAACAATCTGGGTCTTCACTTTACTGACCTCGGAAGGATGGAAGGCTGAGTCAACCTTGAGCTGGTCAGAATCGAACTGCTGACAATTGGCAGAATTACGTAGCCTGCAGTACTGCGTTCTAAGTACTGTGCCACCACAGCTCTATATGGTCAGTACGTTTATCCAGGGTTAAATCTTGGATAGTAGATGCTTTATTAACGAATGACCTGGCATTAAAAGAGGACCTTAGGGTTCTATGGTCCATTGCTGTTGTCCCTTTTACTTCTTCAATAATTTGCAGTCTGAGCAGAAGGGAGAAAAGTCAATAATGCAATGGTTAGTTACAGCTACAGTACCACCAGATTGAATCTGGCCAGGTATTGGGTTGCTATTTTCTCCCAGGAATATTCCCGCATCTTCAATAAGCAGATGATGAAATCTCCGCAGAGTGATTTCAAGTAGGCGGTACATCTGTATATAATCTAATTGAGGAACATATTAATTACACCAGAAAAGATTAGGCTCTCTCCTGTCAGGAGAGAGGGGGGTCATCTAGGTCATAGAATTTAGGTTATTCTGAAAACAAGAATCCCTAGAATGGGGATAATTACATGCTTTGTTGCAATGAGCAGTGATGACAGAAGAATCAAGATAAGTTTAAGGGGAAAATTGCACAACACCAAATGTAATCCAAGATAAAAACAAACAAGCAGACAAAACCCTATTCAGTGAATCAATTGGAACAAGATGAGCGTATGCACAGCAAGCAATTTCTTCGTTCGGGGACTCCCATGGAAATCAGGCTAGGCCCCTCCTTGGTGATTTTCTGTAAATTGTTGAAAACAGAATTGCTTCAGAGGGGCTGTCTCCTAACTTTGGGTTGCAATGCCATTCTTCATTTTATTGATAGTGGGGTTTGGCTGACCGTTGCTTTTATTGTTCTCCCATTTAAATTCTAGGTATGCGTCCAAGAAACATATGAACTGGGGAGAGATAGACATGTGTTAAATAAATAAATAGGTAAATAAATCACTTTCTCTCCTTTTTCTTTATTCTGCTTAAGATTGCCCACCCTGAAAGGGAAAAGCACAATAGTTGACCTGCATATTTCTTTTTCTTCCCCAATCCCCCCCAAAAACTTTAACCTTAGACTGTCTGCTGTAGACCTCACCCCAGTAGTGGGTTCTAAAACCCTTTGCTACCGGTTTGTGCGTGCGCGACGCTTCTGTGCATGTGCAGAAGCACCCAGGTGGGTGGGCGGAGCCTCCCGCTGCTGGCGCTACCAGTTCGCAGAACCGGGCTGAACCGGAGCAACCCACCGTTGCCTCACCCCATTCCTAAGAGGTCTTTAAGGGGTGTGCATAAGCACACCAGCGTGCCTACTGTCCCTGTCCTATTGTTCCCTTTTATTCGTATCCATTTCATGTATTCATAATCATGTTTATACTTGTATCTGTTTTCTAATACATGCTTGACGAAAATAAATAAATAAAAATAAAATAAAATATATGTTGGTTCTATCTACTGCAATCCACAAGGAAAGGAATTATGAAGGGATGGGATGCTGTACTGCACAGGTAGGCAACTTTTTAAGGGTTCATCAAACTTGGGGAGAGGGAGAAGGCATGTTTTCTTCAACAAGTGGGCAGGGCCAGACTCCATGGGAGGGGGGGAGGTTTAAGGTTCTGTGAGGTTTAAAGTGACCCTTTTACCCTCTAAATGCCTATGGAGATTCTCAGTCATCTAGGTCATGGTTGTCCCAAAAGTGCTTTTTCAAGAGGCATCTGTACTTTCTGAGTTTTCTTTGAAGACGTTTCGCTTCTCATCCCAGAAGCCTTTTTAGCTCTTCTTAAGAAGCTTCTTGAATGAGAAGCGAAACGTCTTCAAAGAAAAACCAAAGAAAGTCCAAATGCCTCTTGAAAAAGCACCTTTGAGACTTTTACCCTTTAATTCCCCCAATACACAAGAAAGGTAGAATACCCTAATGTCCACCATCTGACGATCACCTGGATTTTTTCCAGCCCTACTATGACAATCATTTCTCTTCTTCCCGGCATTCAAAGTGTGTCTTTTTGTAAAACTAGGTGATACACGATTCCATCCAGCTCTTAGCTTCTGAACTCTGTTTACTGCAAAGAGATAAAAATAGTTAAGAATGTTGCCAATCTGGAAATTTTATTGCAACTAATACAATAAACCCTGTGTTTCTTGCTTTGAATTGCAGCTTTCTTTTGATGCTTCTAATCTTGCTGAGGAGTTTATTACATGGTATGAGGTTGCCTTTCTAAGCTCAGATAACTGGTAAACTATGCAGTGCACTTTAGTTGTGTCAAGAGTACAAAAAAAGATATATTTTTTTCTAGCATTCAGGGGAAAATGTTCAAGGTCTGCAGCAGAGAAAACATCTAGGCAATAATCCTGCAGCTTGCATCCACTTTTCAGCACCCATTGGTTAAAAAAAAAAAGGAATGACACAATGTAAATATACAAATAAAAAAACAATGAAGATGATATTTCTTAACCACCACACTACATTTTTATTTTTATTTTTATTTTTATTTTTATTATTTTTATTTTTATTTTTATTATTTTTATTTTTATTTATTTTTATTTTTATTATTTTTATTTTTATTTATTTTTATTTCTATTTCTATTTCTATTATTTTTATTTTTATTATTTTTATTATTTTTATTTTTATTGTTGTTGTTGTTGTTGTTGTTGTTGTTGTCAAACATGTACATATAACAGGTCTAGCATAAACATAAATATGAGCATAGTAAATGGGTATGAAAAAATGGAGACAGTAGGACAGGGACGGTAGGCACGCTGATGCGCTTATGCACGCCCCTTACAGACCTCTTAGGAATGGGGTGAGGTCAACAGTAGACAGTCTAAGGTTAAAGTTATGGGGGTTGGGGGATGTAACAACAGAGTCAGGTAGTGCATTCCAGGCATTGACCCCTCTGTTACTGAAGTCGTATTTTCTGCAATTGAGTTTGGAGCGGTTTACCTTGAGTTTGTATCTATTGTGTGCTTGTGTATTATTGCAGTTGAAGCTGAAGTAGTCATTAACAGGTAGTACGTTTTATTTATTCAAACTATAACATCCATTTTCTATTTCATAGATACACAAATTAATTTTCCTTATTTGATAAAATCTTCGGAACTAGTAGTTGGAGAAATGTAATTCTTAAATTCAGCCACTAGTGCATATTATGTGTTTCCAGGATATCCAGGGGGACTAGAAAATGAAAGAAAATATCATAAACAATTTCTGCAACTGGCGCAACCTAGGTTGCGAGCTTAAACACACAATAAAATGAGTATCATTGAACTAAGGAGGATTTCTTGGGTAAATCTTCAGTATTACAAAACTCAACCTTTTTTTGATTTACACACTATAACAGCCCTACCCATGGGGTATAGGAAGATAGTAAGTGAGAAACGCTTTCCCAAAATCATTGGAAGTGAAAAAGATACTGAATTAATTTGAACAAACATTTCTGTCATGATGATTACACTAATATCAAAATATCACATAATGTACATCTTGGGATAGGTTGCAGGGTTACTATGCATATCAATTCAATTTTGAATTAAGGAGTGAATAACAAAATGAATAATAGCTTGTTAGAAGACAGGTTTTCCCATGTATGCTAAAATTCCCTTATCTTTACAGTAGACTGAGAAGCGTACCAGCCTTTTTACAGGGAAGCCTTCATACCCATCGTTTTCTCATCCTTTCGTCCCATTTCAATATTTTGTAGCTATTATTTAAGAAACATTCAACAACACTGAAACACAGCAGAAACAAGCTTCCTTCTTCCTAAACAGGACTGACTGATTCTATTTTGGGTTGCTTTTTTTTAATTTAAAAAAATGCAATTTAGGAAATTAATCTTCCTTCCCAAAGATGGCAAAGGCAGAAAATGATAATTTCATAAACTTTATTTTTTTTTTAAACAGAGCTCCCATTGGATCAGTTTAGACAGAACAGAGGCAAAATCTCCCTTTTTCTCTTTGTCACTATAAAATTATTTCTCTAGCATACAGTCAGGATAAAGTAAATTCCTTATTTTCTATAAGCTATCCTGATTGCTCTCAATGTTTGATCATTTGATCGGAGAAGCACAATGAAGTGTATTTGTGATGGACAAAGGGGATACTTAAAGTGTTTTTGAAGAAAAGCTTTTTTCCTTTCAAGTGCCACATTATATATATCGTACCGTGGATCACAAAAATGCATCAATTTACCCATCATGAGCTGTATTGTTGATGTACAAAGAAGAGGGGTCAACCTATTTTCCAGAAGCATGGTGGTGGCTCAAGTGGTTGGAACGCTGGGCAGGAAGTTAGCAAGCCCATGTTTGAAACCTAAGTGCTGCCATGGGGCGGGGTTGATCTCTCATCCTTCATTCTAGATCCTGATGGGGACATGACAGGAGCCCCCAACTGAGCATCCCCAGGGCAATGGTGATGTCACCAATTAATCATTTCAACTCAGAAGCGCTTCAGCACTTCTGACATGAGTGCAAAAAACCCTCCCCAAAACACCAGAAGACAAGACAAAAAGCAATGGGTAGAAACTGACCAAGAAGAGAAGCAGCCTAGAACTAAGAAGAAATGTTCTGACAATGAGAACAATAAACTAATGGAATGGCTTTCCTTCAGAAGTTGTAAGTGCTCCATCACTGGAAGCTTTTAAAAAGAGACTGGACAGCCATTTGTTTGAAAGGGTATAGGGGCTCCTGCTTAAACAGAGACTCAAAAACCTCCAACGTTTCAATTCTGCTAGATGGAAGCCACAAGCACATCCCAAGTAGAATATCCGTGTTCTCAGCTTTCATTGGCTTTCATATCTTGCAACTGTCACCCAAGTGTTATCAAGAGTCAGATTATTGATGAGATTAGTTTCCTCTGCTTATGAGCTCTACATATAGCTGGCATACTAGATCTCCTCCCTGGCAGCATCAGTTTGCTATCGATTTTCACTTCACCACAACAGGTGATAGTCTGTGGATTTTGAAAGCTAATCTGGAATCAGTCCTGTTCTGGACACAACTGGGCACCATCTGAGAATTCCAGGAGTTTTGTTTAGACTAGAAAGTTTTGATAAATCCCAGAATTATTCCTGTCATGCTTCCAATAACCTGCATTTACATGGTCACCAGGAACTGAGCTTGACTCAAGGGAGGTTTTCCTTCTCCATTTTATTTTCACATCAGTGAAACTCAATGGAATGTTCAAATAATATCAACCAGGACTGTATCTGAGTATGATGGTGATGGTGATGATACCCATTCAATCATGTCTGACTCTTGGAGATTCTGTGGGCCAGGTCTCTCCTCAACTTCCAATCTTGCACTATGTCTTTGATTTGTTTGAGGCTGATGTCAGTTTTGACGGCAAGACCTTTGAACTGGTCTATGTTGTATCTCACTGAGGTACATTAGAGGTTATACTGGTCTCATCAATTCAGCCAGTAGTCCTATCTAGTGCTGCCCATGCTAAGCTCACTACTCATTACTTTAAGAGGGAGGATAATGTTGAAAGTACCTAAGAAAAAGATCTATAATGGACACTGGACCAGCACAAACATTGCTTGAATGGTACAGTCATTTTTGTATGTTGAGCAACATTTAATTGAAGACATTTTGGCTGCAGGGCAATGCAATCCAGCTATATATTTTACCACATAGAAGATTGCTTCTCATTAGGATGGTGCTCTGTACCTAGGACTTATATTAAGATAACCCTTGTTCGACCTGGTTACTTGCAGTTGTACTGAGACTCTTGTTTTCAAAATAATAAGTTGTAAAAACCTGTTGACTAACTCATTTGGTAAGCAGCAGCAATAGGAAAGTTTGTACTATGGCATATGAATAAATTGGACTGGATACCCAGAATTAGCCATGCCAGTTGTTAGAATTTTGTAGATATTCACTTGTAAACCACTACATTTGGGACTGTGCTATATCTGTGGTATATCAGCTAAATTTATGCTATACACATTACACTTAAAATAACCTAAGGGCAGTCAGCTAACTTTGAATATTTCTTACTCTCTGTCCAACATCCATTCATATTTTATGAGAGATGTAGGGGAGATATATGGATAAAACTGTAATTAAGACAGTCAAAGCCTTCAATGGTTCTTCTGGCTTAGAAAGCCTTACCTGGCATCTGCTTCCCACTTTCCCGATATGAGGATTTACAGTAGGAGCATAAATATTTAGGAAATCTTAGGATGGCAGGGAGGTTTAGCAACAAGGATAAATGTTCTGATTTATTGAAGCCTTTATTTATATATACATATATACAATTCAGATAACCTCGACTCCCAACCGTGGAAAGCTTACAATGAAAATGTTAGAAAAATAATAATAAAAAATAGAAATTGTGTGTGGCCTGAAGATAAATATAAAAACATTTAAAATATATAAACAAAACAAAACAAAATCATCCAGAGGCTCAACTGTCATCCTGTCTCCAAAACCTGAGGAAATAGCTGGGTCTTTATTAGCTACCTAAACATCTTCAAATTTGCAGATGACATCAAACTGGCAGAAGTAGCCAATACTCCAGAAGATAGGCTCAAGATACAGAAGGATCTTGACATACTGGAATGTCTGTCAATATCTAACAAATGTCTATCCCTATCTTCTGCTGCTTGACAGTAACTCATCCCTTTTTTCAGTTATTGCCATTCCCTTACAAAAAAAGAATATGGTTTTTTTTTGTTTTTGTTGTTGTAGCAGCAGCTGATGCCAACTGACCAGGAAAAGACCTCTGTTGTTAGAGGCTATGCCCAGTGGTGGGCTGCAAATTTTTTAACAACCGGTTCTCTGCTCTAATGACTGGCTGGGTGGGCGTGGCCAGGGGCATGGCCAGGGGTGTGACAGCACTCAACACTCAGTCTCCTGCAGCACTCCTGCCAGTCAAAATGGGGCATGGGGGTAAATTACAAAATGTGGGCTTTGCTTTGTGACATCCAGATTCAGCGAGCAAGGATGTGAACTGCACAGAAAATACACCTTTGTTTGGTTATGAAGAAATAGCCCCAAAGTCTACTAAATGTAGACTAACTTTTAGCTACACACCACCCCAGCAAACAGCAAATTGTGAAGCTCCAGGTAAAGAGGATTCATTTTAGGATGAGTAACCACATGTTGGAGGTTCCTAAAGGAATGCTGGGAAACTCTGTATTTTAAAGAACATTTGAGGGAGGGGTGCAGAGAATAGGCCTTCTCTGTCTGAGGCTGTAGAGACCCGGCACCAATCAAAACACTGTTTGTGAAGCAACTTGTTAAGGAGTTATTGTGCTGTTAAGCACATACACAGCGAAATGTGTTGTAGTAATGGAGTTGCAGTTTGATATGAATGCTATTAAGTCAATAAACAGAATATCTTTAGTATTTACAAAATAGTTTTTACTTGAATAGTAGCAAAGTTAAATAGGAAGTCCAAGTCATACACAGGTATTCAGTCAATGCGAAGTTTCTTCTTCTTGCCTATCTTTGTTTTAACTCACAAATAAAGATTACAGCTATTCTATACTATCACAGATAGATACTCTTCTCTTCACAGCAATTCCACACAGTCATAAAGTAATCTACTCATCAGTAAAGCAGCAGAGAGTCTTCAATCCGGAACACACCATCAAACACCACTCACCACACTAAACCATACTGAACCATAAACCACCAACCACAAACCACACTGAGCATGCTCTCTTGCTTACTTATATAGTAATCATCCACAATGCATTTAAAGCAATATACACATAACAATGATTTGTGGCTAAATCATATATTAACACACCCAATTGTTTGAACAGGGTTCTAACACAACTGATCAACACTGACAGGGTAATCCATTAGTATATGAAAACAAGAGCAGACTCCACTCCCTTCTAGTACTGATGATGTTACCTAGTTTGGTAATAAAACATCTGCAAGAAAACCATCAAGCTCAGAGAACATCATGGACCCCACAGTTCAACCCTGAGCTACAAATATTCTCTTCTATCGATAAACACTTTTTGGTTAGAGAGACTCAAAGCCTGCCTTATAAGAGATGGCTCCCAGAGTATTTCATTCTAAATCTTGATATGATTTCTATAAATAAGGAATGTAGAATTATAATGGCTGAGTATGTGATCCTTCGTACATCAAAAAAATACAAAGCTAAGGGATAATAAACAAATAAGAAACAGATTTGAAAAAAAAGGCTCAGGAAAGAAAAAGAATGAAAGTGTAAGAAAGAAAGAGGAATAGAAGGAAAACCAAAAAAGAATGACTTCCAACTTTCTTTGGTACAGATATAAGTAAAAATATATCAAACTCTTACTCTAAGATTAACATTTGTCTACATTATTTCCATAATCCCACATCTAATCATCAAAGCCCAGATCAACTTTTAATTTCAGTTTCTCACAAAAAGTCCAGTAATGGTTCATATCTCTTTAATCACTATTTGTTAGGGAAACCACAACTGATTTATTTAATTGCACCAAACTCTAAATAAAACAGGAATGGAAAATCTTAAACTGTAGTGTAGACCCATGCTTCTCAACTTTGGCAATTTGAAGATGCATGGACTTCAATTCCTGAATTCCCAAGGCAGCATGAAGTTCGCCCATCTTAAACTTGCCAAGACTGAAAAACGCTGATCTACAGATAGGGATTTTTCCATTCCTCTTATACTGGTTCTTACTTACTCCTGAGCAATCATAATGCAAAATCTTCACTTCCACCCCATTCCAGACCAATGATAATGCAAAATCCTGACTTCCACTCCATTCCATTCCCTGACTAACTTGCCTTCCAGCTCTGTTCTCCTACATGCAGGGCAACAAAAGAAGACCATGTGACTTTCAGTTTTAAAAAAGTTCAGTCAGATCTTCCAAATTCTTGGGGGGGGGGAGATCTCGCGAAGTTGGAAGGTCTGACTGAACTTTTTTTAAAACTGGTGGTCACATAGTCTTCTTTTGGACTGCAGGGAGTGTGTGGCAGCCTCCCAGCTGATCGGTGCTGCAGGTTCATTCACACTTTCACAGCCTCCCAGCTGATCAGCGCAGCTCCCGGTCAGGCCCCTGTAGCTTCCCCACCCTGAATGGCAACCCCAGGGGGGCGGGGGACAGGGGTGTGGCAGAGGGAGCGGGGGGGGAGAGCAGGCAGGAAGAAGCCAGTGGTGGGATTTTCTGGTTCGCTGAACTAAGCAGAATCTTAACATCCGGTTTGCCTGAATTGGTGCGAACCGGCTGCAGCCCACCACTGGCTATGCCAAAAGCTTCTACAGAAAAGGAGAAAATGGGGTGACAGATGTCATGGTTGTGTCTTTTTCTGTCAGAGAAGTCAGAAGAGCCTGCCAGTATATAATTTATTGATCCACTGGCTTCTGGGAATAATGATGAGCATCCCTATATTTCCTCAGTATGTAAAACAAGCCAAAGAGAATGATCCATGCAATACAAACAATACAGGGAAAATATCTTCTCATAACGTACAAGACTTTATAATGTGACACACACACACACACAAACACACACACACACACACACCAAGTCTTTTTGTGGTCATAAGAGGCCCTTCTGACTGGGACTGTTGAAAACAGACTGCACAGATATTTTGTGATGAGAAGTATTCAAAACTGCAGAGGAAGCCCCAAAATACATATCATTGTTAAAAGGCAAAACCCAAAATTTCTTGCACAAAATCTGTTCCATCTCTTAGCAGTCCTCAGGTCCTCTCCTCACAATTATGAGAGCAGACAGCCCTAATTTAAATTATTGTGTAAAGGCTCCCCCCCCCCATAGATTGTGATGCCTGCTAAATGATACGTGTCTCATGCAGTGGAAAGTTTTCTCAAGTTAAATACTTGATTAATTCATTGTGTAGAAGGGGAAGAGGTAGTTCTGGTTGTGGTGACTCACCAGAATGCCATGATGAGCCTAACATTTTTTAACAGGATTCTAAACTGTTTTGTTTGAAATTCTTTCTCCCCCCTCCCCAGAGATAACACACATCTCTTATGATGCTATTGGTTGGGGCACAATTTGCAACCATAGCTTAGTAAATAAATAAGAGTAATCTATAAGAGAGGAATATTTCACAGTGATCATACTCCTCTGGGTTTCTATTACTGCCTAGGTCCTAATCCTTAGGACTTGTAAGTTAAACATGTGATACAAATTTTACTTAGTTTGGCTATTTCAAATAGATTTGCTAGACAAAAATGTATGCGTGCTAGAGACATGTACTTTGTCTTATTTCTCTTTTGTTGGTTTGTCTTATCATAGATACCTTTCCTCCTTTTTCAGCATAGTAAATATTGTTCTTTGGAAACCAGTGAGATTTGCAGTGAGATACTAGATGAGTAAAGCGAAATTCTGCACCAGGATAAACCTAGAACAAAAGTTCATGGTAATACATTTTTGCGAAGACGTTCTTACATTTCCTTTAAATCCGGTCGGAAATCTACTCCTTACACTTGTAGTCAACTGACTGATTAGAGATGAGTTTTTATTAGAAGAATCAAAGCTCTTATTTTACTTTATTTTGCAAGCAAAGGAGCCTGAATGTGCACAGAGCAATAACGTTTCAGTTCAGCAGAGTTCATAACTCTGATGACTGGATTGAGAGCTAAAGCAGTGGGATAATTGGAAATCTATTTATACCTTTAGGATTACTTATCACTTTTATGGCAGATTTGATTTTGAAAATGTTTCATTGCACATTACCAAGAACCAAGACATAGATCCTTAGCCACACATTGAGCAAACCTAATGAATTATAAAAGGACATTTATATGTCCTTTATATACAGTTTATTGAGCGACATGACCTAGAGGTGAAGATATTCGCCTCACACTCAGGAGTTTGAGAGTTCAATCCTAGGCAGTGACAGATGTTTCTCAGGGTGCAAAAAGAAAATATATGCTGAGAACACTGCATAGGCGGCAGGAAGGTATCCAGCCAGTAAACGCTCAGCTACATTCAGTTGCCCCGACTCCACCTTGATTAAAAAAAAAAGGATTATAGGGTTGTAAAAAGAACTTAAAAATTATGTACAGTTCATTACTTTACTACAAATAATTTATATATTTGGAAAAGATCTTTAATATATATATGTAGAAGATTACTTACAAGGCTGTACATATTCTTCAGACATGGTCCTTCACAATGCGTAGGAACATGTAAGGACACATGTCTCTTTGGATGATTAAAGTGGCCATGTCTTTTTTCCGGGTAGTGCAGCTGCTTTGATAGCTGTTCCTGGCTGTTTCCACATGTCAAAGCATTTTCCTTAGTAAAAAAAAATCGAAGAAGGGGGAAAAATCGAATTAGGCCAAATTGAAGGGACTCTCTTGAATACACCCCCAATGCAGCTTGCGTGAGAAGAATGTTGTCTAATTTTTCTATTTGCTCCATGAGGCACAATCAGTTTCTTAATCCAAACACCTTCACAAAGATTCTTCTTGAATTTCCTTTCATGTTTCCCTGACACCAAACTTAAGTAACTTTGGTGAGATCTGCGATCAATGTGAACATATTACCTTGTTTCTTAAAATGACCAATGATTTTTAAAATCAGATTTTATGTTCAAGCATAACTTGAAAACTCTTCCCCTGATTTCTGAGGAATGTGATGTCCTGATAAAACTAATTTCCTTGCAAATGCCATCCCCTTCTGTTTACAAATAACCAAAGAAAAGGGTTACTACAGGTGTTACTGTTAGTCAGTGAGTGAAATGACCATTTTCTAGATTTGATATATTAAATAAATAAATAATGTATGGGAGAATGGGACTACACTGGATAGTATGATCAGGCATACTAATGCATCTAGGCTACCCTCCACCTGATACACTTTTACAGCACACAATCCAAAGATATTATAGATGTATCAGGGCTGCTTCAACAAAGTATATTTGACTGAACATGAAGGCTTAAGACTTGTGAACTTCAACTGCCAACATTCCCCAGCCAGCATGTCTGGCTGGGGAATTCTGGGACTTGAAGTCCATAGATCTTAAAGTTGTCAACATTGGACACCCCTGACTTAGAGGCTGAAATTCGCTTGTGTTTGTTCTCTTGTGTATCTACTGCAAAGCAAAAATTTTTAAAGCATAGTTTGAACCAGGGATGGGTTCTGGATTCCTTTACTGCCGGTTTGCTCAGGGACGCACCGTGCGGGCAAGCGCGTGCATGCACAATACTTAAAAAAAGCTTCTGGGCATGGACAGAAGCAAAAAATAAGATGGCGGCGCCATAGGGAGAGAAGGCTCAGGGGCATGGCAGGCCTGGGTCGCTGCCGGTTCCAGCAACCCAGGCCGCCAAGTTACTACTGGTTCTATAGAATCAGTCTGAACTGGGAGGAACCCACCTCTGTTTTGAATTTAGAAAGTATAATTTGGAGATGTATGGAAACTAGGATTTCAATAGTAGAAAATATATGTAGCTCAGAATTAAACCTCAGAATTGGGGTCTTGGGGTTTGAGAAAGAAACCCCTGCAGGGACAACCAAACTCAGAGAACCCCAATAACCCAAGTCAGAATTTTGAAACCAGTTCTCCAGAAACATCAATATCTAAATTCATAGTTAAGCCCTCTTTATCATTTTGCTTGTTGAATCTATAGTTCTTCATTTTTTTTCTCTTCATAAACCCGCTTGGAGTTTTCCCTTCTCTGAAGTTTCTTTATGTTTACATTCTCAGCACAGAAAAGATATTAGTGTACACAGTAGCACTTCTGTCATGTTCCTCTTCCAGTGATCTAAGACTTCACTTGAAAAGACCAGCTTCTGGGAAATAAGCGCAGATTTAGTGTGTCTTTAGCTTGAGGCCTTTCTTTGAGGAGACATTCCTAGGGACAAGAATGTGGAGCAGGGCTGCAAACCCCAAGTTCTTGAAGACTAGAAGATGTTGTCCTTGTTATACACAAAAACAGCCAGACAGTCTGAAGACCCAGGAGGAGTGAAAGGTCAATATTTTCTTTTGTTTTATCAGCTACCACAAGCTGAATAGCTGCCTTTGTCATTTCCAAAGGATTCTCCTCCCTTTTTACTCTGGGGGACAAAAAAAAGACCTAGTAGTAATGCCACTCCAATTTACATTGTGAACGAAGGATTACAGACCCGCATTTCTTCTCTTCTTTTACATATTTGCTACAGTTTATTGTGCTACAAAATACCTCATGGACAATGCTGTTTAGAGAGAAACTATTAATCCGACAAACTATTTACAAATATTTGTATAATGAAAGAACCGAAATCTTTGCAATATATGTGCGCGGCCCTAATGTTTACCCTCCCTTTTTACTGGAAGATCCAGCATACTCTATCAAATTTTGATTTAGTAAATAAATTTTAAATCTGCACTAAGTCCATAATGCTTCTATATAATATTTATAGACACAGTCATGCTTAAAGCATGCAGGGTCTAAAAAAAAGTGCAGCGTTTAATTTACTAAGCATCTATTTATTTGGCTGCATGTCTTTTTTATTCCTTTCCTTTGGGGTCTGGCAAGGATAGGATTCCTACGGAAACTTGGCTTCATGCTCCTAAGGAAAGCATAGTTGAGATAATCACAAGTATTTACATATGTATAAGCAAAATTCTTACTACGCTCCCAGCTTGCACTTCAGGAGAGACAGTGGTTCCTCCCCACCCCTCGCAGTTCCTTCTTTCTTTTTTTTGACAGCCAGTTAATAAAGACTCAACAATAAGCAGCTGCTTGTGATGTCATTTGGGACTTTGTCCACAGAGCTTGTATTTACAAGTACGGAGCCGCAGAAAAACTAACTGGCAGCAAACTTTATGTCTGCAGTTACAGTAGGACTTTCAACTGTGCTCATGATGAACTTGAGAGCTCATTCAGTACTCCACACCAGAAATTTTTAAGGCTTGGTAAATAAACACAGCATTCACTCAAGAGGATTCTGGACTGCCTGAGACTTCCACAAATTTTTTCATTTCTCTAGTACTGGAGCAAGTTTTAATGGAGCAACAGCAAGTAAGGGGTTTGTTGTTGTTGTTGTTGTTGTTGTTGTTGTTGTTATTATTATTATTATTATTATTATTATTATTATTATTATTATTATTATTATTAGCAAATTTCTGGTTCTTTTCTTGTTACTCTATTTACTATGCTTCAGTCTTGCAGCTGGGAGTTACTGTTAATTAGCAAACTGGCAACTGTTAGAATTATAGTTAGGTGGTTCAATATGTTTTATGCATTTTCTCATAAAACTGGAATGTCAGAGCTGAGCATGAGTTTGATTTTGACTTCAAATTTTATGAATATATTAAGCTGTACCTCTTTTGGGGGTAATTGATTCATCTGTCTACAATTTTAAGGCTAATGCTATAATGAATATTTTGTCACTAGCTAAATATCGAATTTGAAAATATTAATCTACTATTTATATTTTGGGTTTATTGCTCAAATTATATTAGATCTGCTTCAAAATCGGATTACTTATTTTGATAGATTTAGACTTAGAAAAAACACAGATCTGCACACAAGTTTTGAAAAATTTCAGGGCATCAAACATGTGTGAACCTATGCTGCAAAAAGTCCTTTATTAACAGCTGAACATGAAAGTTTGGATAATGTTACCAATAGTGCCTAGGATGAAACATGACTGAGGAATGTTCACTTTAATCTTTAGTAGTAGAAGGAGCAACTTCAAATCACAATTGCTGCATACTACTGCAACGTAAATTTTCAGAAAGGTTGGTGTACATTAATCCAAAATTGCAAATAAAGCTGCATGAAATATTTACTAAAGAACAAGCAGAAAAAGAGATGATGTGAATTTGCCATGCCTTTTCACCCTCTGGGCAATCTTACTTACTCATGTTGACATGGAAGAGAACATAATAGGATTTAATGGGACTTAATCCCTTGTAAATCTGTCTAGAATTTGAGCTTTTGGATACAATCCCCTATGAGATAAGCCCGCTTTATCCTAAATGGGTATACTTCGTCCATAGGATTGTATTTTTAATCATCAAGGTCCCCATAGATATTTTATGGAATGATATATTTTACAATGCTTTCTCATTCCTTCTTCCTATTGCAAGAAGAGGTTGTTCTGAACCCTTGCTTCCACCACCTCGTAGAGGCAGAGAAGATGATCAAGATATCTTCTTGTGTTCCCTCACCTTCTTTCTGTACTCTCGCTTCGTAAGGTTTTCATACTTTTAGCTTTGCCTGACGTTTTTATTTTCAGAATTCTGATGAAACTTTTGGAACAAACTGTATGTTTTCCATTCCGTGATTCACTTTTCACTCTAAGGATGCTGACTCCACAGATCTGAAGGGGTAGGTGAAATACAAGTACACATGAAAACCAAGCCCTCAGATCTTCAGTGTAGAAGAGGTTTATTCAACCCACATCATCCAAGTCTTTTGTGATGGGATGAGTTGAGTTATTTTCACATTCCTTCTTATTTTATTTCCACCTTGGGTTTCCTTTGATCGTTGCTTAATTTTGTTCGTTTGTTCCCCAACCCACAAATTCTACAACTGTACATTTATTCAGAATGTTCTCATCACCTTATTTATTGAATAATGTTTTTATCTGTTTCTTTCATTTCATTGGAAACAATCCCAAGTAAGGAAGAAAATTAGGGGCTTTGTAAGATTGAAAGATTGTAAGATTGAAGGCAAAGCTAGATAATCTGGGGCTCATTCCCATTTGTACTTCCCCACAAAGCTCTCTCAGGTGACACCACTGGAATTCAGCATCAAACCCACCATTTTTCAGTAGTGTGATCTGATTTTAGCAAAAAAACCCAAACCAAAACAAAAACCTGCCACACCAAATATTTCTATTAGATCTACGTGAGGCTTAACATACCCAGTTTAAATCCCTAGATTTCCCTTGGGAAGAAGAGTTAATGAATGGAAAATGTAGCTCTTGGCTGCAAAAAACATTGCCCAACTCATTTTTTTAGGATGTAAAGGATTTAAAATAAGGTGTTTATTACAAGCCCTGTGGATATTGCTGTGGTGGGTTTTAGATCATATCAAGCAGTATATTTAAACAAATATACCAATGCAATTATTAATATATAATTAAGGTGTCCTTAATCGCAATTAAGATAAAGATCTTTACCAATTAAGAGTCTTTTGCATATAGTAGCCCTTTAAAAAATATCTATGGCTGTGTTTCTAGCCACTTGTTCATCTCTTCCTTGTAAGCTGCCAAGAATGTTAGATTTTTTTCCTTATTTCAGATTTTAAAAGGGTATAACTTTTGACCTTGACCTCGAGGCTATGTAGGTTTGAATGAAGAGGAACCATCTTCGACTCAATCCATCAAGACTGAGTGGCTGGGGCTGTTGCGGCCATTTAGATTTGGGAATATTCCATACCTGACCTTGGATGGGGGGGTCATACTTCTCCATCAAAGAATGGTGGACAGCCTGTGGTACTCCTGTCTCACATCTCCTAGATGAGCAGGAGGCAACTGTGGCCAAGACCAGACTTCATCTGGTCCAACAGTTGCACCCTTTCCTAGATTGGCAGGCCCTTCAGACAGTCATTTATGCCTTCGTTACCTTATCACCAGAGGTGGGATTCACATAATTTAACAACTGGTTTGCCTAGTGCAGAACCAAAAATGTGAGCGTGCGCGGCTTCAAACACATGGCAATTTCTTGCACGCGGCTTCCAGCACACCTTCTTGGGCAGCCGTGGTGAGTAGAGCAGGTGAGGAGCGGAAATCAGCTGGCCTGCGTGGGCAGGGCGAGCGAGCCAGAGAGTGAGATATATAGGACGGGATAGCACTGGGGTGGATGGGTGGGCCCAGATGGTGGTCGGAACTACTGGTTCGTCCGAACTGGTCCGAACTGGCCGCAGCCCACCTCTGCTTATCACTCAGTTATTGCAATGTGCTGTGCTTAGGGATGATCTTGAAGACCACTAAGAAGCTTCAACTGGTCCAGAATGCAGCAAGTTGGGCAGTGCTGGCTGTGCATCGGTATGCACATCTGATGCCCTGTTTTGCAATCTGCACTGGTTCCTGTTATGATTCTGGTTGGGATTCAAGGTGCTAGTTATGACCTATATAGCTCTACAAGGCATAGATCCTAATTACTTGAGGCGCCTATCTTCCATGGATTGACTCAATCCAATAGAATTGACAAGCTTGGGGTCCTTTCAGTTAAAGAGTATTATCTACAAGACCCTAGAAGCATTTTCTGTCACAGCATCTGGTCTCTGTAATGAGATTTCCCCTGATACCACGCGAGCCCACCCTGCTGACATTCTGGAAAGTCTTAAAAACCTAGATGTTTTTCCAAGCCTTGGGTTAGGTTTCTTAGGGTTGCTGCTGGATTGTGTGTTGGTGAGGTTGCCATATTTTTTTTTTTGCAATTTACTCTTTTATTCTCTTATTGTATTTTGTTTTTATGTCATTTGTTTTATTGTACACTGGCCAAAATCAGTTGAAGTTGGGCAATGTCTAAATTGAACAAATCAAATTAAAACAGAGAGGTAAAATTATACAAAGTACACTTCTGTGCTGCTACTATTTGAATTTCTTAAACCTTCGGAAGCAGTCTGAAGGCAATCTTTGATAGTCTTTACTTTTGCTGATTTAAATATTCCGAGAAGAGAGAATAAAGACCATTGCTGCACTGAGATCCAGCAGAATCTGCAGCAACACATCTCCCAAACTTTACCTCCACCTCCACATGAAAGGGAGAGGAAAAAAACTCAAGAGCTTAACATTTTGATCTCCTCGTCCAATGATGAAATAAAGCAGGATATTGACACAGTACATCTCAGTGCGATCCCTGTTTGTTTTGTTGGCTATAAGAGCCCTCAAATATGCATTCATTTGAAAAGGCCTGGAGTTCCAGAACTGGAAGGAGAGATGTTAAAAGAATCTTTTCCAATGCTGAAGGGGATTCACATTTTCCCAAAACAAAACAAAAATACCCCAAAAGTGGAGCACTTTTAACTGCACTATGCTTGAGCTAGAAATTAATCAGCTCTGCAAAAACACTCCTGAGGTTATAAGAACACCAAAATCCACACCTCCTTTGAAGTGGCCCACAATATTTGCATACAAGTGGCTTAACCTGTAACAAAAACAGATCCAGGGAGATAGAATTAAGCTATAATAGGAGTTGCTTGTTTGCGGCTCACTTCAGTGCCTGAAGTAAGTTTGTAAAGCATGGTTTGTGGCTTAGTGAAGCCACAAATAAGTCATTTGTGACTTACTCAACGGTTAAGCAAACCATAGATCAATGTAATATATAAACCAGACAGTGTAATATGTGAAGCAGACTGTAAGAAAAGGGAGAAAGAAATCTTGCTGGTTCTTATTCTCTGAGAGAAATGGAAAAAGGAATTATGATTTAAGGATGCGAGACAGATACCTGGTTGGAAACTGACGCAGCTAAGGAGGAGGGTAAAGGGCCTGTTCAGAGAATGACAAAGACAAATTCCTGAAAGGCAGAGAGAAAAAATTGCAACTGTATGGGTTTTACCTTGTCAAGACAGGTATAGATTCAGGTCAAAAGACTCTTAAGTTATTGGATTTGTAGTACTTATACCTCATTCCCTTCTAAAGCTTAATTCAACTGATAGAATAGTGATGTTAAGAGGCCTCATCTTATTTGACTATTGATTGAGATTATTTCCTTATCAATGTGAATAAGGCGGAAACCTCAGTTTTAATTTATTTTCTATTGCCAAATCTCTACTTGGCTAACATATCAATTAGTGGATGATCTTCATTCTCCTGGAAATAGTTAACCATTCACCTGCTCTCCTGCTTATGTGCTTTTTGAAATGAACAAAGCCATGTTCAGCCCATAGTAGAATTAGCAATACCACTTAGACTTATATACCGCTTCACAGTGCTTTACAGCCCTCTGTAAGCGGTTTACAATGTCAGCATATTGCCCTCAACAATCTAGGTCCTCATTTTACCGACCTCAGAAGGATGGAAGGCTGAGTCAACCTGGAGTCCTGTCAGGATCGAACTCCAGACTGTGGGCAGAGTTCGCCTGCAAGACTGCATTCTAACCTCTGCGCCACCACGGCTCCTGGTTTGAAAATCACTGGGTTTAAAGCAGAATGGTCCACTATATAAACTAGAACCAACAGAGTATGATAAATTGGTATTACATCTAAGAAAGAATATCTGAATTCAAAGTCAACTACGGTAGAAATGAGGTATACCACGGGGTTTGGTGTTCTCTTTGCTCCAATTCAACAACTGCAAGAGGCCTCTGGGCGAGCTCATCTGTCACGATGGGGGTGAGGTATCATCAGCATACTAAACAGGGGTGAAATTCACTTACCTTGCCTACCGGCTCGCAAATGTGCACGCGCCACATTTGCACATGCACAAAACATTCTGCGCATGTGCAGATGCTGAAAATCATTGCAAAAAAGGAACGTCATGACATCCGTGCAGGTGTGCGGGGCTTCGCACAGACAGCCCTACCATATTGCACGAGCCGGATAGAGCCAGCTGAATTTCACCCCTGATACTAACTACATGCCATATTTTTCGGAGTATAAAACGCACCGGAGTATAAGACGCACCTTAGTTTTGGGGGAGGAAAACAAGGAAAAAAGGCCTCTGCCTCCAAGCAATTTGCCAAACAGCAAACGGCAAACAGCACAGATGATATACACTGTTTGCTGTGTATTTCTGTGCATGTGTGCCTGACCCATAGAAATAGCAAAGAATTGGAGAAATGTACATTATGCCAGAAAGTTTTCTTAAATGTAGTCACACTAACTCCTCCCAATTATTTAAATAGATCTACTCCAAGATAACTCAGGATTTAACTCTAATACTAAACAGGACACTGTTACATTTCAGACTATACTTGTACAGAGCTGTTAAAATTAATTAAAATTTCTGGAAGTATATATTATTCTCTATTATTTAAAAGAAGATACAATAGCACTGGGCCTCTTCAGATCAAGCATTTATTTTAAAAAGCTTCTTTATTTTGTTAAGTTGTCTAGAACAGGGGTCTCCAACCTTGGCAACTTTAAGACTTGTGGACTTCAACTCCCAGAATTCCACAGCCAGCAAAGCAAATAATAAAGCAGTCAGCAAAGCAAATAATAAAGCAGTCTTTAAAAAATAAGTCTAATAATTTGAACATTCTACAGACATTAATAGTTATTCACTTACCCTCTTGCATCCAGTTCAGCAGAAAATAAAAATCTGTGTGTCTCTCCCAGCTATTTGCCTCTTTGCAGCTAGTTTCAGTTTCATTTTAGCACGTGGAAAATCAGCTGGGGGGCGGGAAGCTGCTAATGACTTGCTTGTCTTAACAGGCTCTTCCCTGTTTGCTGAAAGCAGGTAAATTGCTGGAAGACAGAGGCCAAAGGGTGGGGGTGGCTGGGGCTACACTCGGTGTATAAGACACAACCAAGTTTTCACCCTCTTTTGGGGGGGTAAAAAGGTGCGTCTTATACTCCAAAAAATACGGTACTGTATCTCTGAATTAAGCAATGCCATGAACATCTTGTTCCTGTGAGGATCTGAGTGGGAAACAACAGGCTTCAGCTGAACTGGCAAGACTGAGTGGTTTTATGTGTTGGGACCTGCTGGTTCTAGGACTGTGTTATCGTTGATGCTGAATGACCCACATAGTATCCATGCACAATCTGGAGATCTTCCTAGGCTCATGACTCCAGCTCAAAGAGCAGGTGGCTAGGAGGGCCTTTGCACAACTTTGTGTCGTGTCCACTTGTGGCCATTCCCAGATCGGGAGAGCTCTACCCACAGTCAATCATGTCCCAGTCACCTCCTGATTGGATTACTGTCATGTGCTTTATAGGGAACTGCCCATGAAGAGTATTGGGAAGCTTCAGCTGGTGCAAAATGCAGTAGTCTAGGCAGTTATATGTGCTTCTAGAACAGCACATGTTACATTTCTGCTCTGTGAGCTGCATTGGTTGCCAAGCTTGCTTCCAGGTCCAATTCAAGGTGTTGTTTTTGACCTTTAAAGCCTTCCTGGCATTGGGATGATTTACCTGAGGGGCCACCATCTGCCCCTCAGGTAAACCTCTGCCCATCCCATTAGATCCATCAGGTCTCACATCCTGCAAGCCCTATACGTTAGGGAACTACGCTTGGCAGGTGCCAGGAGTTGAGCCTTTTCTACCTTAGTGCCTGCCCTGTGAAGTGAGGTTAGCACTGCCCCTCCTTATTTCCAGAAGTCCCTCAAAACCTGCCTATGTCATTAGGTCTGGGGGATCCCAAGGGACCAATGAGATCGTGAGATGGCTCCATTGTTGCTCTTAACATCTCCTTTATGCCTTACGGCTTTTAAAACTTTTTAATAATGAGTTTTTAAATAAATACATTTAAATTTATTGTTTAATATTTTGTTGTAAGCCACCCAGAGTCACTTTTGAAGCAGCCGTATAAATTTTACATGTAAATAAATAAAAAATAAACACTTTCAGCAGCCAAGTTTTTTGGGGGTTATTTTCTGATTGTTACCCAAATGCTGAAGAAACTGAGGCATATGACCATTCTTTAAAACCTCTCGCCATGGTGATTACTTTTGACTGGCACTAAGGTATCAAACTCCAGGAAGACATGTAGTGTGACAGACGGTGCTGAACGCTGTGGTGGGAATTGCCTATTGCACTGTGAACAATGCAAATTCAATGCCAAGGCAGCCTGGTTAATAAAACAGCCGGTAAATATTATGCTGCGGAAAGATGGACATTTATAGAGCCAATGTTTCTGTTGAGCCCCATGTTTTGATAGGCTTGCCACTGAAAGATCCAGTTTGTTTTCTCAGATGAGGTCTGGATGGCCTGAATGCATAATAGATCTGTGCAGCTGGAAATTTGTGTCGCAAATTATTTTCTTTGACAGTGCTAATTGATTATAAGGCTCCAGCCTTATCTCAATTGTTAAATTCAACAGTTCTCCCTCCTCCTCCTCCTCCTCCTCCTCCTTTTTCTTGCCTCTTCCTCCACCTTTCTTTTTTCTTTTCCTTTGAAAATGCAAAACGGGAACACGGGCAGATAATCTACCTATCTTTAAAAGGAGAAATAATAATAATCACAGATGGAAAATAAGGCACTATTAGGGCTGGCTGCTCTGAGCGAGATGGAAATAAATCAGAATAATAAACTGTCCTTTATTAAGAAACTTTTGGTTTGGTATATTTTAAAGAAAAGGCGTTTGTGCCTGCAAAAATTCATTTCACACAGTCAGATATTCATGGGCAGCTTTCATGTGCTTTGCATAACTGTTGTGTTGGTACAGTTATGCTATTATTGTGTCGTATTTTTCTTCTTCTTGTGGAGCTGGTTTGAATGTCATCATTGTGATTTAATAGGATTTACTGAAACTTAATTTTCCGGAACATGATTTAATCTTAATCACTTATATTCAGAAAGGGAAAATTTTTGCTTAATTTGGTACTTGAAGCTATGATACGAAAGTACTCCTGATCCTTCCTTAACGGTAACATAGCTCAGAGATGAGCAACCTGTGTGCCAAGCCACACCACCCATTTGGCATTTTGAGACTAACCCTATCAAAAAGCCGTTCAGTAAAAGGGCAAAAATTTGGTGGCACTTTTTTTTGGTTTCAATTTGGAATGAAAGGCTTCTGTAGCTCTTCCACTCTCGTTTCCACTTTGTTCCCCAAATCCAGAAATTACTGTTTCCTTCTTTCCTTCCTCAAGCCAATTTTGGTCCATTTTTAGTATTTGGAAGAGACCCTAAAAGAAAGGGAGAAGGAGTTGTAGCTGGCTCATTTAAATCCTTTGCTTCCCACCCCTAAATTTAGTCTCCAGAATACAGCTTTAACTTGTTTGGGAAATGCCTGGAGAGATTTAATAGAGATTTTGATAGGGGATGCAGTTCCCTGATGGACAGTGGTTTCCTCCACTCTTTCACAAGCAGAGGCTGAAGATGGTTGGAGATCTGCTGGATGGTTTCAGCTAGATGGTCTACAAGAGCTCCTTTGAGAATCAAAAGGGTTTCCGTGCCATGGAAAATCCTTATGTGTATTTAAAGGTTGCACATTGAAAATGCTACAAATAGACAGCTGCTGGTTCTTTTGAAAATGAAGGTATTTGGGTTTTTGGGTTTGATGCCCTACTATATATAAAGAGCAGGAATTAGGTATGTCTAGTTTAATGAAAGGAAGGCGTAGGGGTGACATGATAGCAATGTTACAATATCTGAGGGGCTGTCACAAAGAAGAGGGAGTCAACCTATTCTCCAAAGCACTTGAGGGCAGGACAAGAAGCAATGGATGGAAGCTAATCAAGAAGAGAACCAAACCAGAACCAATGTAGAACTAGGGAGACATTTCCTGATAGTTAGAACAATTAATCAGTGGAACAACTTGCCTCCAGAACAGAAGTTGTGAGTGTTACATCACTGGAGGTTTTTAAGAAGAGATTGGACAATCATCTGTCTGAAATGGCATAGGGTCTCTGAATAGATCAGGGGGTTGGAGTAGAAGACCAATTACGTTATTCTATAAGATAGTTGAACTGTTTTTTAGTAACTTCCTGCCACCCACCCCATGCCCATGGCACCACAAGTATGAAAAACAAGTGCAACTTTTGAAAGACAGGATCTCTAAATTGTGAGATAGCTCTGAAATCAGTTGTGTTGTAGATTGCACTTTGCCATTCAACATTTGTTTCACAGAGTAGGTAAGCAGACAACTTTCCATATTCTTCACAATGCTGGGGATTTTTTTTTAAGAACAACTCATTATTTTAAACTTGTTTCTTGTCCTGGAGTAAATCTGCTCACATTAAGTCTTTTCAAAACATGCTTTTGCTGGTAAAATTTGGAAGTGAGTATTGCCAGCAGAGGGCCATGTTAAACTGAATAAAATGGCAATAGGTAATTTAAATAAATATTTACCTTTATACGCATTTTAAAGGACAGGATTTATAGAGGGTATTTGATGGCTTTGATCTTTTTTTTAAAAAAAATAAGAAACTAGTATTATTTGTAGTTAATGTGGAAATGTTTTCATTTCTGACTGAAGTGAATTAGAATAAAATTTGTAATCTCAGGGTTTAAAAAACAACAATAGCAAAGGAATTCCCAGGTATAATTTTTCTGTGAATAACTGCTTCAACAGTCAGTCAGTAAAGGGTTATACAGGTAGTGTCAGGGTTCTAAGTAATAGATTCATTACAAGCAAAAACTCCGAGGCAGGTGAATTCCTCAAAGAATAGCTTTATTAGAAATATCATATTTTGGCACATATCTGGTGAAAACCAACTCTGAGGGGTCCCTTGGTTTTCACCTAATTAAAAGTAAAAGTTTTTCCCTCAACCCCAAACAATCAGTCACATGGCCCAATCAAGGCAGCGTCCTTGTCTGATGACATCATTCCTAGTCTGATGACATCACTCCTCTTTCCTCCGGCCAGGTGTGAGAACGTCCTTGGTTCCCAAGAGAAAGTATTTTATTTTGACTACACAGCTCCAGCTATCTCTAATCCCCCCCTCCCTATCCCTTGCTCCAGTGAGGCAGCATTGAAGCTCCAAGATGGCTTCGGCCAGGTCAGTTTCAGGGTTGACAGTAGGTTCTCGAGTTAAAACCATTGGTTAGTGACAGTGGCACTGAAAAAAGTGACTTATGACTAGTTTTCACAGTAACAACTGTTGCAGCATTCCCCATGATTACGGGGTCAAAATTCAGATGCTTGGTAATTGGTTCATATTTATAATGGTTGCAGTGTCCCAGGGTCATGTGATCACCTTTTGTGACCTTCTGACAAGCAAAGTCAATGGGGAAGCCAGATTCATTTAACAACTGTGTTACTAACTTAACAATTGCAGTGGTTCACTTAACAACTGTGGCAAGAAAGGTTAGAAAATGGGGCAAAACTCGCTTAACAGCATTCTCGCTGAGCAACAGAAATTTTGGGCTCAATTGTGGTCGTAAGTTGAGGACTACCTGTACAGATAGGCATGTTTGGAAAAAAGTGATAAAATTATTAGCTGAACTTTTTAGACTAGAAGCCTATGTCGACAGTAAACAACGAAAGACAAAGAAAGCATTAGCGTTTGTTTGTTTGTTTGTTTGTTTGTTTGTTTGTTTGTTTGTTTGTTTGTTTGTTTATTTGTTTATTTGTTTGTTTATTTATTTATTTGTTTGTTTGTTTGTTTGTTTGTTTATTTATTTATTTATTTATTTATTTATTTATTTATTTATTTATTTATTTTTTTATTTTTTTATTTATTTATTTATTTATTTTTTTATTTATTTATATGCCGCCTCACAGTGCAAGCACTCTCTAAGCAGTTTACACCAGTAAGCAATGTATATTTATATTGCCCCCAACAATCTGGGTCCTCATTTTACCTACCTTGGAAGGATGGAAGGCTGAGTCAACCTTGAGCCGGTGAGATTTGAACCGCTGACCTGCGGATCACAGTCAGCTAAAGTGGCCTGCAGTACTGCCTCTAACCGCTGCACCAATTTCTGTGAAAAGAAATTGTGAAATTTCTTTTCATAAACGTAAACCATATACATAGCGATTCTGTTGGTACTCCAGGATTTTTTAGTAAAGAGTTAAGCTAAAACACTGGCTTTTTCTGAAAGTGATCTGTTTATACTTCACGCTATGCACATTTTACTGCTTGCTTGTAAAGGGTCATTTATTACCCACCCACAATTGTTTGTCCTTTGAACAGATGCTAAAGGAATCATCCTTAAGGGGTGACTTCTCCATAGAACCTAATTACATCTGGCACAAAAGATTAACAGATGTTATAATTGTCTTTATGCTCTGATGAAACGGTTTTCTGCATGATTTGGTTTCTGCTCTTTCACCTGGCAACACTGTTCCTGGCGTGGACAGCTACATGGATAATGAACATGGCACTTCAATTTGTTTACAGCGATTGTTATCGGATTCACAATGTCCGTCTCATTGTATTTGCTAAGTGTTAGCATAGTTTATGTATTTGCAAGCACAATGGCTATAAAATGCACATATAATTGCCTACTTAGCTTACTCCCCTCTGCACTTAAGACATTATTGCTTCTGGTGTAGTTGCAGAAGAGAGGGACTTAGTACTTGTAAAACTATTTGCACAGACTGCAAATCAAGTGCGAACCAAGGAAAAAGTAACACGGGAGCTCCATTTTATACTAGGAAACAGGCAACGTTCATCTATTTGTTACCTAGCCAGATGTGGCCTCTTATTAGACAGATAAAGCATCAATGATATTTGATAGATGTTGGAAAGCAGAAGATATTGGAAAGACATTCCTTCTGTTCCTTCAAGCATTTTCTCTTCTACCTTTCCTATCTCCCAAACTGGATCTCTGCCATTAACAGCATCCAAGAACTTGTCCACACTGCTGAGCTGAAATGCTCTCCACTCATCCTTGAGCTGCCAAGGACTTATATCGGCATGAGAGTTGCTGTCATCATTCCCATTTCTGGTCCCAGTCCCTCCCAACCCACTCCGTGTAATGGGTGAAAAAAAGCTAATTAATAATATACCTTTGGAGACTGTGAGAATAAGGGAGAAACATAATATTAATCCAGCACAGTTAGGGATGGTTTAAACTTGGTCTAGTTTGGTGTAGTGGTTAAAGCATCAGGCTAGAGAGCAGGAGACAGGGAGTTCTAGTCCTGCCTTAGCTATGAAATCAAGCCGCGTGCCCTTGGGTCAGTAAGTCTCTTTCAGCTCAACTCACCTCACAAGTTGTTGTGGGAAAAATAGGGAAATGGAAATAGAAAATAGGAAGAGGAGGGCATTTTAGTTATGTTATACAAACTAGATACATGGAGGCAAAAATGGAGAAAGATGGCTACCTTGATTTCTTGTTTGAGGGCTTTCTAGATGCAACTTATTGACTGCTATAAGATAGAATGCTGTGTAAACACCCCTAGGCCTGATCTGACAAAGCTGCTTTAATAGTCTAATGTTCCTCAACCATTCTGACATGAAATTTCCCAGAACTGTACTGATAAAAACTATTGAACTCTTTTTCTGTTATTATACGAGCTGGTGTCACTTGAATATTCAAAAATCCTTGGGAGTCTCTGGAGTGACCAACATTCAGTCTTGTGTAGAAATCAGCCGTGGGTTGCTCCCGGTTCAATAGCAATAGCACTTAGACTTATATACCGCTTCATAGTGCTTTACAGCCCTCTCTAAGCGGTTTACAGAGTTCAGCATATTGCCCCCAACAATCTGGGTCCTCATTTTACCGACATCAGAAGGATGGAAGGCTGAGTCAACCTTGAGCTGGTGAGATTTGAACAGCTGAACTGCTGAACTAGCAGTCAGCTGAAGTAGCCTGCAGTGCTGCACTTTAACCACTGCGCCACCTCGGCTCTTCAGACCGAGGTTCAGACCGGTTCTTAGAACAGTGCTGGTGGCGGAAAGCTCCGCCCACCCAACCAGGAAACTTCTGCGCATGCGCAGACGCGTCACGAGCGCACGTGCTAACCGGTAGCAAAATCATTTACAACCCACCACTGGTAGAAATGAATAAATAATGTGGATCGTTTTCAGTCTGGATATTAAATTTCAGCCCTCTGCAAAGTTCAGAGATAAATTTCATTGAGTCTATAGGTGACCTATTCTAAGTTCGCAACTATATACTTTGAATCATTGGGATTCACTTCTGAATACATGCAGAGGAATATTATAGCTTGCCTTACTTCTCCTTTCAATTCTAGCTTTTTAGAAAAATAAACCCCATTCCTTTGGTATCAAAAACATTCCAAGGGTATGTTTCCATCAAGAATCCACACAAATTATTTATCATCTGATCAAAACACAATTCAAACTTCTTTTTCATCTTCTGCAGTGAACCTTAATTGTACAGATCTATGATTGTAATTGAATGATACGTTGCTATGTTGTCCAGCAAACTGTTAATTTGAATTCAACCATAATAAAGTTTGATTGGTTATCCACATAGATTTTCCTTATGACTTTGATAGCATTCATCAATGTTGTGCAAACCTCAGGAGAACTGAAACTATGTTCAACATCAATAGTTAGACAAGGATGGTGTGGCAATGTATAGAATAAAGTTGCGTACTGAGTGTGATTGGGAACTTCTTAGCAGTGATCACTGAGCATTTATAAAAATATGGACATATCTGTTGTAGAGAAAACTCTTGTGATTCTCAGTGAAGGAAAACTATAAATGAGCATATCATATACCTGTAACAAGATCTGACAATGGGCCAAGTTGTCTTGTATATACACATTTTTATTATATATCCAACTTTTTTGGGGGTAACTGTGAATCAGTGAAGTCATCCAAGTCCTTTAATTTAGCTTAAGGTTTCCTACTTTTGTTATTATAAGCATCAGAATAGGATAGTTTCATCAATAAAATTATATTACCTTTAATCAGTTCAGAAAATTACCTTTTAGCAACATTTCAGGATGTGTCAACGCTATTTTGTACAATAGACACAAAATAAAGTTAATGGTGGCCTTTTCAGTTTATGAAATGGAAATCCTTATGTATTTGGCTTTTAAAGATGGGTGACCTTCTACCTATTTATAACTGAAATCAAGATTCTTCTGAATGGCCTTGAAATATATGGTAGGGAGGTAAGGGGAGTTAAGAATAAGATTCTGGGAAATTAACAGTGACATGTGTAGAACTTTATTAATACAGACATTTGTTCATCATCAACTTTTTTCATATTTGATTTTGGTCATTGAACAGCAATCTTGTAGGAGTAGCTTATACCCACTGCTCATGTGGTCTGAATCTAAAGTGCTGTTCTTTAGGTTACAGGAATATTACGATTGGCAGAAGTATGAGCTATCTAACATCCTGCATCACCATTACTAATAAAACAAGCCTAGTCTAGTTGGTGGCAGCATCTAAACGAATGTTGCTCGTCTTGAAAAATTAACCAGGCTGGACCTGACTACTCCTTGGATGGGAACTCACCCGAAAAACTCAGGTCTTTAGGTAACACTAGAAAGCTGAAAACTTAAGGTAAATGCAGTGGAGAGCTACTTCTATATAGTCCCCGAGAAAACTAAATGGGGAGGAGGATGTGAAATCACCAAAGTCAAGCTCAATTTGAAGATTTTACCTTCACCTTAAACCAGGGATGGGCAAGTATGGTGGCACAGTGCTTAGAATGCAGTATTGCAGGCAGGGATGGGTTCCTCTTACCTGGCTACCAGTGCGCTGTGCGCGCACCATTACATTTTGCATGCGCACGCGCTTGCTACATATGCGCATCCCCTCATGCGATTTTGCTTCTGTACATGTGCTTCCGCACATGCGCAGGAAGCAAAAAAAGGCCTAAAATTTGGGGGGAAAGATGGCGCCATGCAACAGACCGGCGAAGACGGCACCAGAGCTGTTGCACGAAAATTGCACAATCGGCGGGTCCCTACCGGAACAGCGCACTGGACCGCACCAGTAGGAACCCACCACTGATTGCAGGCTAATTCAGTATTGCAGAATTGCCAGCAGTTCGATCCTGACTGGCTCAAGGTTGACTGAGCTTTCCATTCTTCCAAGATCAGTAATTTGTTGGGGGCAAGATGCTGACATTATAAACTGCTTAAAGAGGGCTGTAAAGCACTATCAAGCGGTATATAAGTCTAAGTGCTATTGCTATTGCTTTACAACCTGTCGACTTCAACTCCTAGAATTCCTGAGCCAGCATGCCCACCCCTGCCTTAAAGCAAACCTTAATCTTCTAAATGTTTTCAGGACATAAACCCAGAGGTGGGTTCCTCCCAGTTCAGACCAGTTCACCTGAACCGGTAGCGACCCACTGGCGATGTCATGATGACATCATGGAACCGGTTCGGTCGGTGCTGGTTCGTGGGCGCCACCATCTTTTGTTTGAATATTTTTTTAATTTTTTTAAAAAAAATGAATTTTTATTTTTATTTTCTTCTGAGCATGTGCAGAAGCCGAGTTTCTGGCACTGTGCATGCAGTCGCCATCTTGTTTTCAGCTTTATCTCTGGATTTTTTTGGCACTGCGCATGCGCGCACACACTTTGCATGTGCGCGCCCACGTGGTGTGCCCACGCGGCGCGGGAGGAAGTGAACTGACAGTGAGGTAGCACTTAGACTTATATACCGCTTCATAGTCCTTTACAGCCCTCTCTAAGCAGTTTACAGAGTTCAGCATATTGCCCCCAACAATCTGGGTCCTCATTTTACCGACCTCGGAAGGATGGAAGGCTGAGTCAATCTTGTCAGTAAGATTTGAACAGCTGAACTGCTGAACTGCAGTGCTGCATTTTAACCACTGCGCCACCTCGGCTCTTAGTAAGTTAGAACCCACCCCTGACATACACAATCATATAAATTATGGCCTGAAAATGCCAGTTGTATTGCTTCATGATTCTACCACTTGAAGAAAAGAATGATTTAACCCAATACTCTTGAATATTTCTATTTAGGTTGTAGTTGCAAATAGTCATAGTGAACTAAGTAAAAATCTCTACTGCCATTGCCATAGAGCAGTGATGGCGAACCTTTTTTTCCTTGGGTGCTGAAAGCGAGTGTGTGCGCGGTATCGCACACACGCGAGTGCCCACATCCATAATTCAATGCCTGGGGAGGGTGAAAACGGCCTCCCCTGCCCCCCAGGAAGCCCTCTGGAGGCCGGAAATGGCCCATTTCCTGACTTCCGGTGGGCCCAGTAGGCTTCCCTGGAACCTGGGGAAGGCGAAAATGCCCTCCCAGAGCCGCCGCGTGAGTCGAAAGTCAGCTGGCCGGCGTGCACATGCGCGTTGAAGCTAAGCTAGGGCAACGGTTCGCGTGCCGGCAAATATGGCTCTGCGTGCCACCTGTGGCACGTGTGCCATAGGTTCGCCATCACTGCCATAGAGCATGGAAAACACTAAAGGACTAGCAAAGTGAGAGAATACCTTGGGTTATTTTATGTGTTCAGCCATGGTTTGATTAACTCTAGCTTATTGAATAAGCCATACAAAACACACTATCAATACCAAACAAACTACACTGTGACTGAATGCAAACTGCAAACCTAGTCAACCAAGCAAACCATTTATATCTTGTTTGCATGTGCTATATAAACTAAAAATTATTCTCTATTGAGTTTCTACTGAATGAAATGCATTCAATGTTATTTTTTCATGTGGAGACTAAATTAAAATTTAATCAGTGGCTATTTGGCCATTGATCAACCAGATTTACAAATTTTTTGTGAAGAGAAATTATAGAATTTATCCACATTTCCTGTCACCAAAAATACTTCCTAAAGTTACTGTTCTTATTTTCTTCCTCTCTGCCTCTTCTTTTAAAATAACCAAATGCAGACAAGGCAATCAAAATGTGTTGATGACACAAAGTGTAGAAGAATTATGGACTGTGAATGTCGTTCATGGGCATTTTTTTTACATTTTTATTCATTACTTAGCAGATGGTAGCAAGTCATCTGCAACTATGAGTATCTCTTCAAAGGGAGGAAAGTAAGCCCCTCCCTGCTAGCAGCTGACTGCCTTTGGGGAAGGAAGACTTTGCTCTTATTTTATATGTATGTATGTATGTATGTATGTATGTATGTATGTATGTATGTATGTATGTATGTGTATATGTATATGTCAGGGGTGGGTTCCTCCTGGTTCAGACCGGTTTGCCCGAACTGGTAGCAACCCGCTGGTGACATCACTGAAGTGGATCGACCGGTGCTGGTCCTTGGGCGCCGCCATCTTCTTTTGTGATTTTTTAGCGAATTTCTTACTGTTTTGAAGGTTTTTCCTGCTCTGATGCTTGTAAAAGAGCCCTCCCGCCAGCCCCCGGGTTTAAACTGATCTTTATTCCTTCACCCGAAGCACAGCTGATCAGCTCCTCAGCTGTATTTTGGGCTGATTCCAGCTACTGAGCATGCGTGGAAGCCAAATTGCACGAGGGAACGCACACGCGAAACGTCGCAATACGAACCGGTGGCGATGGTAAATGGAACCCACCCCTGGTATATGTATATGTATATGTATATGTATATGTATATGTATATGTATATGTATATGTATATGTATATGTATATGTATATGTATCACAGAATGGCTAGACAGGGTTGAATCTGGTTTGATCATCTAAAGAAATCCTGTTGAGATTTACCCCTTATGAGATTTAGAAAATACAGGCTAGATTAGTGGTTTTTCAACCACAGCAACTTTAAGGTGTGTAGATTTCAACTCCCAGAATTCTCCAGCCAGCATTCTCCAGTCTTCACATCTTAAAGTTGCTGAGGTTTAAAAACACTAAGCTAGATGAGATCCACCTCTGTAGCAGCAGCAGCCTTTCCATCAAAGGTGCACATTGTCCAATGTTGCTAATATTCTGTAAGTTTATATTATTCCAGCAAGTCTTTACTCCTAGATGCCCTGAGTGGGGCATTCATCTCTAAGTTTGGGATTTTATGCTTATATCCTTTTTTAATTTTATGTATTGCTGTATACTTAGAGTTCTCTAGGATTGAGGTATATCATCATCAGCATTGCAAATAAACAAATAAATGCAAACAAACGATATATTCATTGTTATAACTAGATTTACAAAAAGTAAGAAACCATTAGTGAACTTTTTTCCGCAAGATGAACTGTAACTCACTGTATATGCTCTCCTGTAATATCAGAAAAGGGACTCAAGAAAATCCTAGAGTAGCTTCCATAAGCAAGGAGCCTCAGGTTCAAAGCCACATTCAATAGTATGATCATTTAAGAGAGTATGAAACAATGTTAGAAGCCTCCAATGCCTGACTTGACTTGTATGAGGAATTTTATTCAATAACTCAGTGACCACTAACTTGCCTGAAGTCCTTGTTGTTGTTCACTGAAACCTAATGAGTTACTAATTAAAGCATCTGCTCATTAAAGTTCACGTGCATCTGTCCATGATTCTGATTTTCTGAAGTTGCACTATTAGTGAAGGTGGACCTCTTAAGCAAATAAGCTCGAGCAGGTGGCCTGCAGAAGATGCCAACTGCTTCTGGATGTTCTGAAATGTTCCAAGATGTTCCTTCTCCAGTAGAGAAGGAAAGGAATTTCATTTTGCCTAATCACTACCAGACAAGTAACCACTTAGAACTGAGAACCCTCAGTAATTGTTGATCTGCACATCCTTAAGTTTGGATGTTATTTGTTGTGTACACTATGGTAAACGGGCTAGAGAGATCTGTAGTACTTCCAGCTCTGACCAGTCTTAAATACAGTATATATACCAGTATATATCAAAATGTCCAAGAAGAGTGAAATATGTAGACTTACTTCAGGTAGGGAGATAGATACACAGACACAGAGAGGTGTGCTATTATTTTGACAAGTTTTTTTTAATAAAATAAATGTATTTTTATTTTCTTCCCAGTGAAAATTGCAAATGCATGGCATTTCCAACAAAGAACATTATGGATAAAAAGCAGCAACTGGTAAAAAAGGAATTTGGGAAGAGATTCTCTCTGGATAGCAGACTCATGGTGAGCATAAAAATATTTCTGTGCTTCTAGATTTGTCTGTGTGTATATGCCTGTGTGTGCTGATGGTCCAGCTTTTTCAACATTTACATAGCATTAGTAAATTGAACACATATTGACATCTTAAGTCCCATTGATTTTAAGGAGTCTAATCCTAAACTCAGCAATATGCTACCCACGGTGCCTCTGAAGCCCTTAAATACTATCCCCCAAAGCAAATTAAAAAATAAATTAAAGTTGTTGATGGATGAGATATCAGAAGATCACTTAATCTCATGAGATCTCATGGTATGCCAGTATGCCATATTAAAATTGCTAAACCCATGGTAAGACGTTGAGATTTCACAACTTCTCAGTAAATTAGTTAATTGTTTAGTTCGTTTTTCAAAGACGTTTGTTTTTATGTATTGTGCAAAGTTCCTAGATAGCATCTCCCATACATTGAAAAGTGGCTCATTCCCAGTTCATGACTGTGATCCATCCCACCATGTGGAAAAATTGCAAGAGATGTTTGCTGACCTACATTTAAGTAGTTATTAATTCCCTCTCAAGCAATTCAGCTGTGAATCGTGCTAATAATGATGCTCTAAAATCAGAATTTAAAGAGACTAAAAAAAATCATGTTTTGTTCAATCACATTGCATCAACCTGCAATAAAGAAATGAACTGCACCTTATTATTCATAAAGAAAGATATGGATAATCTTTGCTATTGGCTGTCTTTTGCAGGCAAACCTGGGCTGGGGTTTTTTTCTGGGAGAATGACTCTGTATATGTCAGTAATGATTTTGATAGTGGAGGACAAAGGTGGAATCTAAAATCTTATTTAGTGATTTCAATGTGAATTCTTGGTCTGCTTCACACATGATATTTGAACCTGTAAAGCATGTGCAGTGGACCTGCGAATAGTTTGCTGCTTTCTACTCTATATCTGCTTAGCAACAATTGTATTTGTGATGCCCTCTGTGACACGGTTGTCTCTGTGTTAGCACTGATGATGTTACCTAATTGGGTAATGAGACTTCTGCAAGAAAACAGCCAAGCTTAGAGGGCACACCAGTGACCCCACAATTCAACCGTGATTTACAAATATTCTCTTTTATTAATTATGTTTTTGTTCGGTGACATGGAGGTTAGTCTGAATGGTCTTTGGTATTAAATTAGTATTGTAGTTCTGTTAAATGCCGAAACTCCCTCACTCATTATCTAAATGAAATATATTTAAGCTATGCCTCATCCTGCAAGCAAATACATGTTTCTCCATTGCCACTTAAAAGAAACATCCATTTGCACATAATCATTGTCAAACTCTAAAGCAAACAGAGAAACATCCCTTTGAGTTGTCAACACATCCAATCTCAAGGGGTTTTCCCCCAAAAAAATCACAATATTTTTGGGGGGGCGATGGGAGTGGGAGCCCTGTGAGACTCGCCCAGAGCTTTGAGACACACTTTTAAATTAATGGGTTCCTTAACAGACTGGAGGAAAAATATATGCAAAATTCCTTTTAAGCCATGTCATGTGAGTGTTCTTTGGAAGAGCATTCAAGGTGGAGCTGGATGTTATCACAATGCTCCTGAGAATTGCAGCACGTTCTGACATTTTTCTCGCTCGATGTAATGGCTGGGATGTGGAATAGCACTGTTGAATGTATTGTCAGCAGAGCAAGCTTCAGCCAACTTTGTGGGATGCACCTGAATCTCAAGAAAGAGAAGTGAGGCAATAAGGAAACTTCAGAATCCCCAGCAACCCCAGACAGCTTCATTCATATTTGGGGAACTGCAGCCCAGTTCTACTTGGACTGGGAATTGGTTGGCTTCCAAAAAGCAACAGTAGAATCTTCTCCTTTAAAAAAAAATAAGTCAGCCTCCCAGGGTCATTGTTTTATATCATAGCTGGCACGTGGAGTGAATCTTCAAAGCACAAATGTGGGAAGGTCATATGAAATTTTTTGCTGGTGGTGAAATCAGATGGTCCTAGACAGTATGGAAAGGAAAAATGACAATCTAGGGTGTTTCCTTTCTGCATCAGTAATAGAACAGTTCTAGCAGGAGAGATGATGAAAGGATAAATTGTCTGCCTTTCTGCTTCAGTCAACACAATCTACCCATATACACAAACATATTTGCCCCCTGATTTTGGTCCCAGAAAAAAAAAGTTGGTCAGCACCAGCATCATAAGTAGTTGCAGTCTTGGTTTAAAGGAAGATGTGTGGAATTAACAGCAGCAGCAGTAGCAGCAGCAGCAGCAGCAACAACAACAACAACAACAATTTATTGTCATTGTACATATATACACAGTACACCCATACAACAAAATTCACATAATGCTTCAAGACCAGTTCCAACACACATAGTAATCCCTAAAAACATGCCCCACCCACCACAAATTCCCCACCCTGAACCACCCAAACATCCACACAACAGACCAAGTAATACTATCCAACAGCTCACTGATGGTGACCCTTCAATTCATTAAGTGCAATTATAGCTCTGGGATAAAAACTGTTCAGAAAGTGTGTGGTCTGATTATTTATTTATTTATTTATTTATTTATTTATTTATTTATTTATTTATTTATTTATTTATTTATTTATTTATTTATTTTTCAAATTTATATGCCGCCCAACTCCCAAAGGGACTCTGGGCGGCTTACAACAGCGAAAAATTGAACAATGCAGTCCAGTGCAATTAGCAGCCGATCCCGAGGATTCGGAGGTAGTGAGGGTGCAGTAAAAAGCAAATAAAAAGTTAAAATGCATATAAAAGTTAAAAATGATTCTAACAGTCGAACAAGGGGTTAGTTGTTCTGTATCTTCTGCCAGAAGGCAACAGTCCAAAAAGATTGTAAGCAGGATGAGAAGAGTCTCTGAGAATATTGTGCAACTTCCTAGAACAGCAAGATGCAGAGATATCATCCAGGGCTGGTAGCTGGAGCCCAATGATATTCTGGACAGTTGTAATCATTCTCTGTAAAGCTTTTTTGTCTGCTGCAGAGCTGCTTCCATGCCATGCTAGAATACCATATGTCAGGACACTTTCAATGGTGCTGCGATAGTAGGACAACAGTAGATGCTGAGATAGATTTATCTTCCTGAGCATTCTCAGGAAGTACAGCCTCTTCTGAGCCTTTTTCACAAGCATGTTTACATTCATAGTCCATGAGAGGTCCTCTGAGATATAAATACCCAGAAATTTAAAACTACTAACCCTCTCCACCTCCTCGCCATCTATATGCAATGGTAAATGTGCATCTCTCTTTTTCCTAAAGTCAATTATCAGTTCTTTTGTTTTTTTGGTGTTAAGTACAGTATAGGACAGTGGTGGCGAACCTTTTTAGGCTCGCGTGCCAAAAAGGGGGGGCGCGCTCGTGCGCGCTCGCATACCCACACCCATTCCCTCCCCCCCACGCATGCGCACAACACCCCCCCATGCTGCCCCCTGCGCATGCGCACACACCCCCACCCCTGCGCAAAGGCTTACCGGAGCCTGGGACGACGAAACTGGCAAACCGGAAGTGTGAAAAAACGCACTTCTGGTTTGCCGGTGTGCTGTTTTTTGCACTCCGGAGGGTTCAGGGAAGCTCCCTGAAGCTCCGGAATGCAAAAAACTACAAAACGGACAAACCGGAAGTGAGGAAAAGTGCACTTCCGGTTTGTCCGTTTTGTAGTTTTTTGCATTCCGGAGCTTCAGGGAGCTTCCCTGAACCCTCCGGAGTGCAAAAAACAGCTCACCGGCAAACCGGAAGTGCGTTTTTCCGCACTTCCGGTTTGCCGGTGGGAACCCTCGCGTGCTGGCTGCTATGGCTCCGCGTGCCACCTGTGGCACGCGTGCCATAGGTTCGCCACCACGGGTATAGGATTATTCTCTTTGCACCACAATATCAGCCCTTGTACTTCCTTTCTATAAGCAGACTCATTGTTCTTATTAATGAGCCCCACCACTGTCGTATTGTCCGCAAACGTGATAATTGTGTTGGTATTATACAATGGGGTGCAGTCATAGGTATACAAGGAACATAGGAGAGTGGATAGAGATTTCCCACCCCCACCCCTCCTCAGGGCTTCTTCCTATGGACATATTTTAATAACTTGCTTTCAAAAGCAGAGAAATTCAGAGCAGAAAAGTTAAGAACACAACAAGTTGACATGCTGATCTTGTTGGGCACACAAAGAATGATTGCTCAATCAGTTTTCTACCTAGTTTTGGCTATCTATGTATATGCCTATTGTAGAATTTTAGCAATAGCACTTAGACTTATATACCGCTTCATAGTGCTTTACAGCCCTCTCTAAGCAGTTTACAGAGTTCAGCATATTGCCTCCAACAATCTGGGTCCTCATTTTACCGACCTCGGAAGGATGGAAGGCTGAGTCAACCTTGAGCCGGTGAGATTTGAACAGCTGAACTGCTGAACTAGCAGTCAGCCTGCAGTCGCAGCTTTTAACCACTGCACCACTTCAGCTCAAGTTGAGAGAAAGGTATATAGTCATATTAATATTTTAATAATAATATTACTATTAATATTAATCCATTGTTTATATGTTCAGACACTACTTGACTTGCTAAGACTCTTCTGACTTACAGCATGAAAAGAAATAAACAATAGAACAGTAAAAACAACATTAGAGAAAGTGTATACTTCTTAAACCCCAACCGATGGAATTGTTTAATCTGCCTAATCATAGAGAGGATAGGTGTTTCATCAGTAGTCAGATCCCATGACATGAAAAGCTTTATAGGTTGTAACCAGCATCTTTAATTGTACCCAGAAGCTAACTGGCAACCAATGCATATTCTAGAACAATGGTGTCATGTCGGCATAAGTAAGCATGCCCACCCATTACTGTACTGCCTACACTGCCACATTCAGTAGCTTCCAACTGTTCTTCAAGGTCAGGCTAATAGAGACCACATTGTAATAGTCCTCTCTAAAGACAACCAAGGACACATGACTACCTAGAGGGCCTTTTGGTCCAATAGCAGACACAACTGGTGCACTAGATGCACTGATGATATTACTTAGTTTGATGATGAAATGACTGCAAAAAAAAGAAAACCCTACCAAGCTTACAGAACATCAAGGACCTGACGACACTAGATGAATCTGTGTAAAGGCCTTCTTGGCCACTACTGCCAATTGCTTTTGAGCAGGGCCTCAAAACTCTCTTAGATGGTGCACTGGTTTTCAATGGGGGAAATGCGATCCCATCCAAGACTACAGACACTGTAGAAAGTTCCCAGACTTGAAAAGAGCCATTTGCTCTTGTCAGGATTGATTTGAGTCTATTCATCCCCATTCAATCTCTGATAGCTTACAGACACTGGGACAAGGTATTAACAGCATTCTTTGGGCAGTTGGGAATCAGGATACAGTATGTCACTGAATGTCATCAAGAATACTGGGACCTGAACTGATAGATGACCTCCACCAGTGGTTTCATATAGATTATAAATGGAAGGGGTAAGACCATCAAGCTCTGCACATCTTAAGCACTGTACAAGTGACAGGTTGCAGGCTCAGCTTCTTTCCCCCTGTGAACACCAACTGGAACCAACCACAGAATCATTGCTACATGGATTCTTCCACTCTCAATCACCAAAATCATTGGTCAGAAAAATGCTATGATCAGAAGCTGCCAAGAGACCAAGGAGAACCAAGATAGATTCACAACCCCATCTTAATTCCACGAAAGGCCATTGACAAGACAAATCAGTGCTATCTCCATATTGTGCCCTGGTGTGAAACCTGACTGAAAGGTCTAGATCCATGATGGTGAACCTATGGCACGCGTGCCACAGGTGGCACGCGAGCGTTGCCCACCGGCAAACCGGAAGTGCGGAAAAATGCACTTCCGGTTTGCCGGTGAGCTGTTTTTTGCACTCCGGAGGGTTCAGGGAAGCTTCCTGAAGCCCCGGAATGCAAAAAACGATGAAACGGACAAACCGGAAGTGCGTTTTCCCGAACTTCCGGTTTATCCGTTTCGTCGTTTTTTACCGTCCCAGGCTCCGGTAAGGCCTTTGCGCGGGGGTGGGGGTGTGTGCACATGCGCAGGGGGCAGCATGGTGGTGGTGTTGTGCGCATGCGTGGGGAGAGGGAATGGGTGTAGGCACGCGCGCGCGTGCTGGCGCGCGCACCCCCCCTTTTTTGGCATGCGAACCAAAAAAGGTTCGCCATCACTGGTCTAGATAAACTATTTCCTCCAGAAATCTGCAATTCAATCACATTCTCAACCATCTTCTCTAAAAAGAGGATATTTGGAGACTGGACAAATTCTTTTCTATCATTCCCCCTCTCTCTCTTTCACCTTCTCCCACCATACAGACAATTTATGCTACTCCTGCAGACACACATTTTTCCACACCCCATCCATACTCTATCCCTTCTTCTCCTCTCTTTTCTATTTTGTTTAAATACAATTTACCCTCATTGTGCATTTAACACAATTGTGTCTAGATTAAATACAGTATTTGAAAACAAACTTTTCTAGCTGAGAACAGATGGCAGCTGACTCCTCTGCTTGTGTTATCTATGTTGTGATACTTCAGTGAGTTGCAGTATTCCAGGGTAAAAGAAACCCGACAGGTTTTTATATTCCTAGTGGAATTCAGTAAGTGGGGAAAAATGTCTCCAGCATGCCATTGCAGGCATATTCAACTGCCTTTTTCTGCTCTCAACCTGAACAGTGCATGTTTTTGTCCTTGAATAGAACATATTAATGTAAAACCATCCTGAACCCATCTATTATTATTTTTTCTAGTGGTTATTAGCCTTGAGATCCAGCATGTGGTTGGACCTCATTGTAACCTCTGTCACTCTCCTCAGGGATTTCAGTCAAGTATAATGGAAGTGGTGGTCAACTTATTTTTGGAACCATTCTCATGTCTCTTCTGCATTGATAAAGGCTTTCTGTTCAATGTGTCTGATATGAGGCATTCATTGAAATTAGCAGGAGGGTAACAAAGTGCATTTCTAGTTCTAAAGTTGCAGTAAAAAGCATGACTTCATAAAGTCTGGCTCCATATATTATTTCAGAAAAGGGCCCTCGCTCCCCATCAGAATGCGGTTTTAAAAATAGCCTCCATATGTGTACGTAAAACTTTTTCATCTTCTGCTTTTACATTCGCATGAAAAGTATGGCAGCACAGTGAATTAGGACTTGGATGCAAACTGGGTTTGTTAGATAATCAGCTTAGATACTGCCTTTTCTATTACCTTGAATAAAGCGCCTTCACTTCAGAAGTTCTAAGCAGCAGATAATCATCAAGACCTATTTTAATTGTTTGCATTTTATATACCATTTCATAAGACGGCTTCAGTTTAAAATGCTCAAGGTTGTTTAAATGACAATTGCCGTTTGGTATTTGAAGGGTGTAAAGGAATGGATGGATGCTGTTCATCTGAAAAGATTTTAAGCTTTTTCAAATATGAAAAGCCCCTTTGCCACCGTGTGCAAAGCAGAAAAAAGTATTAGATAATATCACAACTGATGTGAGGAAATGCAACTTTTCACACATTCTAAGGTTATGAAAATAATGAAAGGCTCACCAGTAACAGAGCCCTTTGAGTGACCTAAAACTGTGGCATTGTCTCCAGGACATCTTTTTGATCAGAAGAAGTCAATTCTTCAAGCTGTGCTTTTTTTACCAGAATAATTCCCAGACTGGTTTGAGAAACTGCTTTAGATTGACACTTACAGCTGTGATATCATTTAATTGAGCAGCTTTCTTCAGAATCTTTCATCTTCACAAGTAGCTGACCAACTGACTTTATAAAATAGATTTTTTTAATAGGAGGCTTTCCATTTTCAAAAGTCAAGAGCAGTGAATTGTTTCTTAGTAGGCTGGTGGCCCAGGCTTTCACCTTTCCAGATCTGAATCACATGCCAACTGTGACTTGCAATCAGATTTAATTTAAGCAAAGTACCTGTGAAATTTCTTATTCACAGCAAAAAGTCGGGGAAGGACATCTTGATACCAGAACCTTAAGGTTTCTAAATTCCACCTACACCACATTTCTTTTTCAGTCCTCATTAAATTAGCTCCTCGGGACCAGAGGTACACAGTTCATCACAGATCATTAGAAGGTATGTAGAAAAAATTGCCCGGTTCTGTTTGGCATCAATCAAGATGCCAAGAGTTCTGGCAGCTTGTTATCAGAACACAGTTTGAAATTGGTGCTTCCAGGACCAGCTCACCTCCAACTTTCAATTTGATACCTTGGTCTTCAAGCCTTTCAACCAGCTGCATTGATTTGGTTCACTTCAGGCTACTTGGGCATGACACTGATGCCTGAATCGCTTCCACAGCAGTTTCATGTTTCTGTGTATTACTGTCCTTTGACTCTCAGTTCATTAGTTACTTTGTTCTCATGGACTAGAGGGTGTTTGGGAAAGTCTTGATAAAGATACTGAAGGAGGCTACAGATTTCCTGCTAGAAATGCCAGGTCTTCCTTGCTTATTCTCTTGCTCTCATCAGCATTCAGTGTTTTCCCAGCTCTTCTTCATCCTCAAATGATTAGTCCACATTACGACACTTTTCATGCAAACAATAGAATATTTAATATGATTTGAGTTTTGTGGACTAGAACCCTCTTAATGAACTGCATTGCCCAGTAGGCAATTTTCATAGTTTCTGTGAACTTCTTTGACAAAAAAAGGTTGAATCCTGCTAGGTGAACAGTATGCTATCTGTGCTCGGCCGGAAGTCCAAAGAAGTAGGGGGAGATAGTTCTCTCCAGTTGACAAAACAAGAACAGTATTAAATTTACTGCAGTTCGGTGCCTGGTATGGTTAGATGCCATAGAATCGCTATACACACACAGGTGTAAGAGTTGACCAGGCTGAGCCTGAGGGAGGGGTCAAATGTGTCAACAGTCAGTCCTGTGCACCAACAGTAGATCTAAGTCCAGCTCACTTTGAATGTCTTTCTTATCTCCCGCTAATTTCCCTTGAAAGTTAGTAGTTCAGATTCTTTACAGTTCAGATTAAGATTACAGCATTTACAGAGCTTAATCTTGCAATAAATCTTTATACTGATTTGAACTGCCTGAATCTCCTTATTTCCACAGTGTTTGACAACAGGTTACACTAAGCTAGAATCTGGGCACAAAGTAAAATACAGGTAGCCCTCGACTTACGGCCACAATTGAGCCCAAAATTTTCATCATTGTGAATCATTGCAGCTGTTAAGTTAGTAACATGGTTGTTAAGTGAATTTGGCTTTCCCATTGATTTGCTTGTCAGAAAGTCACAAAAGGTGATCACATGACCAATGTTCCCTGTAAAATTAGAAAACGGCATGCGGAAGTTAAAAACTGCCACGCGACATTTTTTTTTAATGTGTGCAGCCGCACAGGCCGCACAGGCGCACATTAGAAAATGCCAGGCAGAAGTTAGAAACTTCCGTGCGACATTCTCTCATTATGTGTGCGGCTGCGCGGCTGCGCACCTTAGAGGGAACAGTGCACATGACCCCGGGATACTGCAACCATCATAAATACATGCCAGCTGCCAAGCATCCAAATTTTGATCATGTTGCTATGGAGATGCTACAAAGATTGTAAGTGTGAAAAGTGGTCACGAGTCATTTTTTTCAGTGCCACTGTAACTTTGAACAGTCACTAAATGAATGGTTGCAAGTCAAGGACTGCCTGTATTTATTTAAAAACCATTACCGTTGTCTATGTGTGCGTGAGGTTCAATGTGTAGCTCTTTAGTTGGAGGCTGAAACTTTCTGATTTCAATTACTCTCATCTCTCGTCCCATTGGCTTAGGTTGTCAAAGCTAATACAGATTGCATTAGCCACATCTGGAGAACCACATGCTGCCCATTCTTGATATATGTTTCTAGAAATTACCTAAATATCTTTTTCCAATTTATTTTTTTAAGTGTATATCCCTGTTGGCTTTTAAAACTTGAATAATCCATCATTTGTGTGACTCTGAAGGAATCTAATGTAGCATGGAAAGGCAGTGGTTGAAAAATATAATATTAAAATTCTGGTCCTTATAATAGAAATCCATATACAGTGATCCCTCGCTATATCGCGGTTCACCTTTCACGGTCTCGCTGCTTCACGGATTTGTATTGTGCATTGTGTTCTGCATTTTGATTGGCTAAACAGTCTCTCCTGGATGTCGGCATCTGCGTTCTTTTGTCCTCTGCGCATGTGCAAAGCGTTCTGCTTGCACAGAGGGCAAAAGAACACAGATGCCGGCGTACAGGCGAGTGGGGGAAGCCCCGCGCCGCAAACGCCACCAGGTTGTTGGGCTGTGCGGCGACCAACAGGTAAGAGCGAACCGGGAGGATTTCACCCCTGGTTCACTCACGTGTATTTATTTGTTAAACAAATGCTTGGGCCTGTAAAAAGGTTTTGTTCTTTGGTTTCAATGTATTTTTTTTTTAAAAAAATAATTTTTATTTGAAATATAAACATTAAAAAAGACAGACATACATTAAACACAACATTATATGTACTTACATGTACATATATACATATAGACTTTTACGGTAAACGTCTTCACCTTGTCCTTTTATTTATACATGTCTATACGACTGCATCTATCTATGTATATAACATGTTTCTTCTCGTTTTTGTTTAATTATAGATTAATTATAGATTAATAAATGCATACATATATTTATAGTAGTTATACTTATCTATTATTCTATAGGTTTGTAAATTATACATTGGTTTCAATGTATTATGGAGTATTTCATTGTATAATAATTGTAAAAAAAATAAAGGTTACTACTTCACGGATTTTGCCTATCACGGGTTCTTTTTGGAACGTAACCCCCGCGAAAACAAGGGTTCACTGTATTCCAATATAAAAGGGTTTGGGGTCAAAATGTAAACTTATTTCCAAATATCCAGTGTTGATTCCAGATGTAAGGAAAATGTACTTCCTGCCACTTCTTGCCTGCTTGAGATGTATAGGTGAGCATGAAGAGATAGCAAAGAGTGGGGACAATAGTAACACCCTGGCTTTTTACAGCTGCCCTTCTACTTTGTATAGGACTAAGCTATACCCAAAATGGACAAAGCCCTGTCCGAGACGTGAGCATTTATCTTTAGAGGTTCTAATAATAAGAGCTTCTGCAGAAGAAAGACTCATGGGGTAAAATGTTTGGTCTTGGGGTAATGAGAGACCTTTAAATAAGTAGTTTTGTGTGCAGTTAGTTTTATGACCCCTTCTTACTGCTGGCAATTTCGCAAGTCAAGGTAATGATGAAAACAATTAAGTCTTGTTCCCAAGCTTGTAAAATAATCCATTTTAAAGAGGGGAAAGAATGTACCCTTTCTCCTTAATTGGCATTGTATCATGGAATTTGAAGAGAAAAACAAATATGCTTCTCCCCCACCCCCCTCAGGGTTGGAAGGGATGGTTCTCCCAACAGGCAAATCAAGCTCATTAGATCCCCTATGCATTGGGAAGAAAGAAAAGGGAGACCTGTGTATGCAAAGTGGAAATGCTTAACCTTTTGCATGAATTGCCTTGTTGATGTTAAAATTCCTACAAATCAGCCTCTGGGCCTTGGACTTGAAGCATCTATTTGTCATTCCATAAAATCTATAAAACCTTAAGAACACCCTTGGAATAAAATTTGATTTATGACCTCAGAGTGCGTTGGTAAGTTTGGATGTTTTTCCTCTGGCTAGCCACTCAAATGCAATAGGCCATGATTGCTGTTAGGATGAAAAATTCTACTACCCCCCTGAAACATTTGTCTCCTTGCCACGTGGCTAATACTCAATAGCATAAACAGGAGCTTTCCGTAATATATGCAGTGGCTAAGTTTTGTGTTTTAGTTTCACCAAACGTGAATAATTCCAAACAGAAATTGAATTAACACATTTGCTTTGAGAGACACTAATTCCGAAACTATTTACCCTCATGGAAAATATACACATTGGATGTTTTTGAGAACCTCTGAACAAGATCACCTACTACTTTTTTTTAAAATGTCTACTCTATATATGCTAGACCAGGGGTCAGCAACCTTAAACAAGAGCCATTTGGACCCATTTCCCACAGAAAAGAAAACACCGGGAGCCACAAAACCCTTCCCATGCCTGACTATTTCCTGAGCGGCCACAGAACTAGCATATGTAGTTGAATTAAACGTTCTGTTTTCTCCTGAAACTTTTCTTTTCTTGGATTTATCCATGGTTGGCCTACCAGGAGTCGAAATGCTCAATAACTCACGTGCCAACATGTGTCACACATTGGCGATTGTGATGCATATTTTGAGCGATGGAACCGCAGCAGAGGGATGAAAGAGCCACATGTGGCTCCAGAGCCACGGGTTGCTGACCCCTGTGCTAGACTTTCCACCAAATTTGCTTTATGGAAGTAACGAGGAAAGGCGTATTTCCATAAATGTTGTCCCCTGTGTAATAAGTAATTAGCTGCCCAGAGTTGCTTTGAATAGTGAGATGGGTGGCATATACATTTAATAAATAAATAAAATAATAAAGCTAACAGTAATGCTGTGTTTTCCTTTAGATCTCATACGTCTATCTGTGGGGCCTGCAGACTGTTATTATACAGCCCACTATATAATCAGGCCTTTTGGTTCTCTGTATGGAAATAATTATAACTAGCACAGGTAACTTCATTTGTATTGAAAATAATGGAAGGGGAAGAATGGCTCTGATTTTGTGGTATCTCATTTAATTTCGTTTTTAATATTTTCCTTCCCATTTTTCCAGACTTGTACACTCATAAGCAGGCTGTGTTCAGCTACAAGATTCTGTGTCGCTGGAGTACGATCAACCTAGCATTGAACTTGTACTCATAATTTTAATTAATACACAGGGCAACAACAAATGCCATAAAGGAAAACTCCAGAGAAACAATCTTCTTTTAAAGCATAATGGTTAACAGTCCAGTATCAGATGTATGAGAAATGATGTGTTGTCTTGTCCATTTTGATTGTATGCCTGTCTGTTTAGGAATTAAACAAAATTAACTGGAATTGGAAGACAATAATGCAGTGTAGCTATGTAAAGTGATTAAATTTATGCCCTCTTCTCTTATTCTGTCTTTGCCCTGATTCTGATCATGAAAACACAGAAAGAGCAGTAATATTGAGTATGTGTTTGTAAATAACATCGACTTAAAGTCAAGACTTTTTATGTTGTAATGGTTTGTTGTCTTCAAGAATTGAATTTTTAATCTACTAAATCTTTGCCAATATAGACAGGGGAGGGAAGGAAGGAAGGAAGGAAGGAAGGAAGGAAGGAAGGAAGGAAGGAAGGAAGGAAGGAAGGAAGGAAGGAAGGAAGGAAGGTTCTATTCTCAAGACAAGAAAATGCACTGCACTGCAAGAGTTTCATGCTTCTTTCTTCTAAGCCTGAGCTCCCTGTTTGAATGTCTTAGGCCACAAAACAAGTACTTAAATGCTGCAAGCTGGTTAGACCATGATATAAGATTGCTTTTCAATGGTGTCTATACCACTCTCCAAACTGTCTCTCGACCTCCATCTCCACACCATTCAAAGACTTGATTTGGCCTAAGAACTTGCACAACTGAAGGAAGCCAAAGGAAATTCATAAAAGAAGAAGCTGCCTCAACAAGCACTTTGTGTAACACTTTAGCCAAGTTCATCCTAACAGATAGAGTTGAAGACATGTCACGTGTGGTTTAGAAAGTAGCAAAGAGTCATTTAGGCATGTCACTTGTGGTTTAGAACAGGGGTCACCAACCTTTCGGACCTCAGGGACCACTAAATTCATAATTTTAAATCCCGCGGACCACTAATATGATCTGTCTAATGACCGGCTGGGTGGGCGTGGCTAGGTGATCATGTGACTAGGTGGGCGTGGCCAAGTCAATGTCACTCACGTCAAGGGGCGCCTCACCAGCCTCTACTCATCCCTTCCCTCCCAGCCACTCCTTGCCTGCCCGCCCGGGCTCCTTAGGGCCCCAACAGGAAGCAGTTGTTGGAGCTAAGCAGCCACCATGAGAAAGAGTTGGCAAAACAGCTGGCTCAGTTCAAATTCGATCTGACCGAGAAGGAGGCTCAGCAGAAGCACCTCACTGATAAATGCGAGTATAGACTTTCCAAGCAGAGGGAAGACCTGCGGGAGTGCAAGGCCAGGTGATCATCCAGTTCCAGGCCATGATGCAGTCCCACTGCAACAAGGCCCTCCAGCTCTTTGCCACCAGTGTGCTTCCCTCCAGCCTTCGCCCAAAGCCCCACACCAGGAGGCTGAAGCAGACCCCAAGTCAGAATTTCTCCCCATCTCTGACCTGCACAAAAAGACCCCGGAGGGGGAGACTGTCTGCAGCAACAGTTCATTGCATGTATCCAGCCCAGGGGCCGTAGTTTGAGGACCCCTGATTTAGTGCAATATAAAAAATGCAAATAATTTTTCTGTGGACCACCAAAATTTTCTCGCAGACCACCAGTGGTCCACGGACCACCAGTTGGTGACCGCTGGTTTAGAAAGTAGCAAAGAGCCTGCCAATAATCTGTCCACAAGGCAATCACCCTGCCCTGTTTCTTCAGACTCTGTGAAGTTAAGTAAATTGTTGCCATGCTCCACAAGAGGTGAAGATCAAGGTGTCAGGTGGAGGACCAGTGGCTGTAGTTGTTGGTGGTGTTGCTTCTCCAAGGAGGAAAACAAAGTCTCTGACTTAAATTTCCTCTATTGTTGGCCCAAAAGGAATCTAACATTAAGGATATTAATTATATAGGACTTCTGCATTGTCATGAACTTGTTTCACAACTATGATGTAACTTAAATATTCAGTTTGTGTTGAAGAGGAAAATAATGGCAGGCTGTTACAAGTTTCTAACAACAGCCACAACAGTCCCTTTTCCCTTACTAAATCTTTCTGACAAGCACCTCTCACAAGCCAAATACTGTTACTACTCATTATCCTATGTCAGTTTGAACTATTGAATTGTCCTTGCCTGAGTTCTCTTACTCATAAATCTCTGTATTGCTGTTAGGTCTTCCTGTCAAGACCCAAAGGAACAAAGGGCCTTGTGTGAAGTGGGATTTTTAAGTTCTTCCATATTCAGCACAATTTTTTTTAATGAAAAGTCTTTCTCTAAATATTTAGCATTAGTCATGCAGACAGACAGTGACTGAACTTTAGATAAGAAAGTCATATTGGAGATGTAAAGGAAGAATTTTTTTTTTAAAAAAAGACAAACCCTATAAATGAATAAAAACAACCAAATTTCAAGTGGATGACTTGGTCAGAAAGGGAAATGTCTTGGGAACATTTTGCACACCCTTACATGGTTCAGTGCTCATATCTGAAAAAGGAACGGTTTTATTACACCAAAGATAGGCAAAAGAGCAATTATTCTAAATGCATTGTTCCCACGTGGATTTCTTCAGATTTGAATCATGCGATATAGAAAGTGTGGCATTTTACCTTTTATTCATAGTTCTCCTTCTAAGATTACTGTTCTTGATATGCTTTCATTGTACATCCCAAGATATTGTGTGTAAAATGAGTGACTTTTTCGTTTTGAAAGAATTTGGCTGCAGTTGATGTTAACAGCTTTAATATTTCCCTTTCCCTTGTTTTTCTCAAGAATGTACATTGATGCATATACTTGATATGTTTTAGTATAATCAAATCTACAGTGCTGGTTTCATATTTGAAAGATCTCATGTATTTTACGTATCAAAGCAACAAGAATTCTTCAGTATGATGTACACTGGAAAACAGTTTTGGAGAGTATCAGGAATTCTCAAACCCTTAATTAAACTGTAACAACAGCATCCAAAATATCATTATGTAGAGAATGCACTAATATGATCTTAAAGTAGGGTTAGGGTTAGGGTTAGGGTTATTGTTAGGGTTAGGGTTATTGTTAGGGTTAGGGTTATTGTTAGGGTTAGGGTTATTGTTAGGGTTAGGGTTATTGTTAGGGTTAGGGTTAGGAAAACAGTTTTGGAGAGTATCAAGAATTCTCAAACCCTTAATTAAACTGTAACAACAGCATCCAAAATATCATTATGTAGGGAATGCACTAATATGATCTTAAAGTAGGGTTAGGGTTAGGGTTAGGGTTAGGGTTATTGTTAGGGTTAGGGTTATTGTTAGGGTTAGGGTTATTGTTAGGGTTAGGGTTATTGTTAGGGTTAGGGTTATTGTTAGGGTTAGGGTTAGGAAAACAGTTTTGGAGAGTATCAAGAATTCTCAAACCCTTAATTAAACTGTAACAACAGCATCCAAAATATCATTATGTAGGGAATGCACTAATATGATCTTAAAGTAGGGTTAGGGTTAGGGTTAGGGTTATTGTTAGGGTTAGGGTTATTGTTAGGGTTAGGGTTATTGTTAGGGTTAGGGTTATTGTTAGGGTTAGGGTTATTGTTAGGGTTAGGGTTAGGAAAACAGTTTTGGAGAGTATCAAGAATTCTCAAACCCTTAATTAAACTGTAACAACAGCATTCAAAATATCATTATGTAGGGAATGCACTAATATGATCTTAAAGTAGGGTTAGGGTTAGGGTTAGGGTTAGGGTTAGGGTTAGGGTTAGGGTTAGGGTTAGGGTTAGGGTTAGGGTTAGGGTTAGGGTTAGGGTTAGGGTTAGGGTTAGGGTTAGGGTTAGGGTTAGGGTTAGGGTAGTAGGGGACTTTAAAAATAAATTGGGGAAGGGGAAGAGAGTACCATTTCGAAGACAATCCTCATATGTCTTCATACAGTTCAGGGGGAAAGCAGTTTCTGATAGATCAGATCTAATCTGCAGCTTCATTTAGAAGATGAAGATCATGCTCACCTTCTTGAAGATGAATTCCTCCAAATTCCTCAGCTTTTCATCATTTCCTCCAAGAGTCCGTACTGTATATGCTGAAAATTCTAGGCACAATTTAATGACATCATCTCTGAGGCTTAGGCATAGTTGGATGTGGTTTTGCTCAAATAGTCAGCATAGATTTCAAATTTGGCAAACAAAACTAAGCAAATGACAAAGTCTGTTTAGGCACAACCAAGCCAAAGAGATAGCTCCCTGGATTGTTGCTGATAACGTTGGGCAGGAGAGTCATACAAGCCGGCTGAAACCCTGAAAGATATTCTGAAAAATTGTTTTCAATGTATACAGAGCTTACAGCAAGATAACTGCACCTCTGGAATGAAACAAATCCAATTAATGGGACCAACACATTAATGTAGATCAGCGGTTCCCAACCTGGGGGTTGCGACCTCTTTGGGGGTCAAACGACCATTTCCCAGCATCCTCAGCTCCCCCCCACTGCCTGGCCATATCGCACCCCACAACCCGCGTCCCCACCCCGAACGCTACAGATAGACGGGAGACACTCTGCGAAGGGGATGGCTCTCTCCGGGCAGCCACCTGTCCCGGCCCCGCCGAAGTCGTGCACACCTTTCGCGGTGGGGCTTGAAAAGCTCCCAGAGGCAACATGTGAAGAGAGCGGAGACCTCGCCAGATCTGGAGACTTCACCCGGACACCGCCATTTGGGTTCATTTACCCTCTGCACATGCGCAGAACGCTTTGCGCATGCGCAGAGGGTAAAAGAACCCAAATGGCGGCGGCGGGGTGGGTCGCGGTGGGGGCGTGGGGGTGGTGCATGGGTCACGGCATTAGGAAGGTTGGGAACCACTGATGTAGATGATTACAGGGGACAGGGCTCTGTTGGGACTTCAGAACAATGAAAACATATAGGACTAAGTCTCAAGGCAAAGCTTTCTGCAAATATAAAATATAAAATGGACAATGTCTAACATGAGACTAGAACTCACAGTCTCCTGACGTCTAGCTGGGTGCCTTAATCACTAGACCAAACTGCTTATTTGTGGATAATTAAAACAATCATGGTTCCTTAAGAAATATGACTGATACATGTGTTTTATGGGCTCTGCAGCTATTCAGATAATCTCCTTCCTCATTTTGCCAGTTCGCTGTTTTAAGGGAGATGTTGAATAGAAGCTGTGTGATTTACTTTCAGCTTACATGCATGGGCAAAGATACCTGGCACGTCTCAGGCATTATTATTTTATCTTAGATCAACCTTCAGGTAGTTGGAGAACCTGGTGAGAACCACGTCTTTTCCATTGCGAGCCTAGCAGTATTTACGAGCAACAGCTGGAGCAGAGGGCTTAAACATTATTTCTAATAGACGAATTGCCTTGAGCTTGTCTTCTCTCACTAGCATTGTGGAAACGACATGTGAGAAACAGGAGAAAGAAGTGGGGGGGGGGGAGAAAGAAAGTGTATTCCACTACTTTAAATAGAAATATACCCAATATAGAAGCTATGACCCAATGGATGGATACCGGGTGGGGGGAGGTATACCCAAATTTAAAAACTAATTTGAAACTGAGACTTATCTGAGAAAGTATAAATAACACCTACCGTATTTTTCGGAGTATAAGACGCACCGGAGTATAAGACGCACCTAGATTTTAGAGGAGGAAAACAAGGAAAAAAGTATTCTGAACCAAATGTTGTAGTAATATATTATTTAATAAAATACCACTATATTACAATACTTTTTACAACCATGTACACTTTTTACAACCATGTACACGTTTTACACTTTTTGGCTTTGACATTTTTCTGCAAGAAAGAACAATAATGTTTCCTTTATAACAATGCGGAGCACTTTAGCTGAAACCATTGTTCATACATACATACGCACATGCCCTTGTCCTAAACTTCAAACTTGACAGCTTTAAGACTTGTGGACTTCAGCTACCAGAATTCCTCCTCAGTCATGCTAGCTCAGGAATGGGAGTTGAAGTCCACAAGTCTTAAAGCTTCTTTAAGCTTTAAGACTTTGCAAGACTTTTAAAACTTTTGCAAGGGTCTTCAAACATGTGGACTTCAACTCCCAGAATTCTTCCTCCACTTGGCAACCTTTTTAAAAAACCATTTTAAAAAAGTTCTAATCTGTCAGGCGGGTCGCTTCGGGCAGCAACTGCGGCGATGGCTCCTCAGGTGCCTCGAGAGCAGGCTTCAGGCAGCAACGGCGGCGGCGGGGTTTCGGACGGCGGCGGCTTGCTTTGGGTGGCGGCAGCGGCAGCAGAGGCAGTGGCCAGTAATGGTGGCAGGCTTCAGGCAGCAATGGCAGCGGGGGGGTTTCAGGCGGTGGCGGTGGCAGCGGTTCGCTTTGGGTGGTGGCAGCGGCAGCGGCTCCTCAGGCTTCAGGCAGCAACGGTGTCGGGGGGGTTCGGGCAGTAGTGGCGGTGGCTCACTTCAGGTGGCAGCGGCGGTGGTGGCCAGCAACGGAATACTGCCAATCAGCTGTCTGTTGCCCGCCATTGCCACCATCGCACCAACTCCCTCCCCCCTCCCCCCAGGTATGTCTGATGCAACATTTGGAGTATAAGACGCACTCAGTTTTTGACCCTCTTTTTTCTGATAAAAAGATGCATCTTATACTCCAAAAAATACGGTAGTTAGACAGTCCTATTTCTCTCTTTTAAAAAAAGGGAAGCAGCATGATCTGCTTCATTAATTTCAGCTGGACCACTTGCAAATGACAATTTCGATTTCAGGTTTTTCTTACTCTTGCCGCATTGTGTCTTTTGTCTGTCTGCAGTAGAGTTGTTTAGCTTATACTAAATCATGTAGCATGCTGTAGATTTCTCCTGTGCCATCATTATAGCACCCAAAGGTCAACTTTCTATCCATAGTTAAACACGTCCTGTGTATTCAGTCAATTCTTGCTGTTTGCAGTAGTTATGTTCTGTAATACTGCTGTGAACACTGAATTAAAGATTAAAATTTTGGCTGGGAATGTGTGCATCAGGCAACTTTATTATTATTATTTTTGCTGCTCTACATGTCAGCGAATGACCACAAAATCCTCACAAGTAATTAATTTGTGGTTATAATCAATGTTAGCTAGCAGCTGAATGAGCAAATACAGAATTTGTAATTATGGAATTCATGGATAACAAGAATTAACTGTACACATTTTAAGGTATATCTTTAAAGCCAAACCAAAACTGTATTTTCTTCCAAGGTGAAGAATCCAGTGAAAAGCTATTTTTCGGAGTATAAGACGCACCGAAGTATAAGATGCACCTTAGTTTTGGGGGAGGAAAACAAGGAAAAAAGGCCTCTGCCTCCCAGCAATTTGCCAAACAGCAAACAGCAAACAGCACAGATGATATACACTGTTTGCTGTGTATTTCTGTGCATGTGTGCTTGACCCATAGAAATAGCAAAGAATTGGAGAAATGTACATTATGGCAGTATATTAATCCCAGAAAGTTTTCTTAAATGTAATCACACTAACTCCTCCCAATTATTTAAATAGATCTACTCCAAACATGACTAAGTCAGGGTTTAATTCAGCTGCCTTATTTTAATACTAATACTTAATACTAAAACAGGACATTTCAGATTATACTTTTACAGATCTTTAAAATTAATGTGGCTTTCTGGAAGGCTTTCTGCCATCTGTCTGAAGTAGTGTAGGGTTTCCTGCGTAAGCGGGGGGTTGGACTAGAAGACCTCCAAGGTCCCTTCCAACTCTGTTATTATTATTATTATTATTATTATTATTATTATTATTATTATTATTATTATTATTATTATTATTATTATTATTATTATTATTATTATTATTATTATTATTATTATTATTATTATTATTATTATTATTATTATTATTATTATTATTATTATTTAAAAGAAGATACAATAGCACTGGGCCTCTTCAGAGCAAGCATTTATTTTAAAAAGCTTCTTCATTTTGTTAAGTTGTCTAGAACAATAATAAAACAGTCTTTAAAAAATAAGTCTTATAATTTGAATACTCTACAAACATTTAACAAAATAATATATTAACAGAATCTGCCTCTACCTAGGATAGAACTCACAACCTCCTGACTGTGAGGCAAGAGCTCTTTCCTCTAGGCTACAGTAGCTGTAGCTTACTGTCTTGCAATTTCAGTAACATTGCCAGCAGTTTATCTCCCAGCATTTTGTCTCATTACAGCCACCGTAGTTAGTTTTATTTTACCACGTGGCTTGCAAGCCTCTGTCAGCTGTAGATCGGGAGGCAAGTAATCTTTTAGTGTGCTAATAAGGCTTCTGTTTCTGTTCTGTTTGCTACAAAGAGGTAAATTGTTGGCAGGCAGAGGCCAAAGGGTGTGGGTGGCTGGGTGGGGCTGCATTCGGTGTATAAGACGCACCCAAATTTTCACCCTCTTTTTGAGGGTAAAAAGGTGCATCTTATACTCCAAAAAATATGGTATTTTCCTTAATGACTTTCCATTCTAGTCCACCTCAGCATCTCGTTTAACAGTGTCTGAATTTTTTGAGGCTCCATCACCTGTCCCCAGGTCACCCTTGCTCCATCCCTGCAGTTTCTTCCTTTGCAGTTTTTAGAAAGTTGACTTCCTACAGAGGAACAAGATGAACCTTACTGGCCTCGAACTGCTCAGCAATACCATCTTCAGAATGTAATTTTAGTCTATTCTGAACCAAAGCAGATGCAAAGGCTCTGACTTTCTAATTGTGATTTTACGATGACGAGTAGGTAGACAAGCATAACTGATTTTCAGTTAGAAAATACTGTAGAGGACAATATATATGGTTTCTAACCCTTGATTTCTAAGAAAACTGGAAGTATACCCACAACCTATGTGCCTCTGTTGGTGTCAGGGTTCCAAATAGCATTCAAACGCAAATCAGAGTCCAAGGCAAAGTATTCCTCAAAGTTCCAATTTATTGTTGAAGCCATGTTGGCACATCCAAGGGAAACCCGAATCTGACGCTCCCAAACTTTCCCACCCAGTTGAAAGTTCGCACCCTTGTCCCCCACCCCCAAATCCATCATGTTGCCCACTCAGGCTCTGCCAGCATGGCCGTTCCTCCTCCCAGCTTCCGGGCAGGTGGTGGACAAACGATGACCTTGAGCATCTAGAAAGAATGTGTTATGCCTACAACTGCTCCCTCATGAAATCCCCCCTCCCAGATTCCCATAGTCTCATAATATGTGTGGCGAGCCCAAACTGCTGCATCGGCTCAACAATTGGCTTGACTCTGAACCAGCTTCAGAAAATCCCAACTGAGATAGTTTGGTGAGAACCTCTATGGCAGGGGTGTCAAACTCGCCCTGTCACGTTGCCGTCAGTGACGTTTTCCCCATTCACGGAGCTGGGGTGGGCGTGGCCTGCGCATGATGTATCTGGCCCATGGGCCACCAGTTTGACACCCTTGCCTATGGTTCTCAGGCAGAATAGCAGGGTATTATGTCCTCCTCTTGAACAGTTTCCTGCTGCAGGACCATCCCATCTTTCTGTACTAGAAAAAAAGTGACTAATCATTTCTCTTCACATCAGTAGGTCTGTTTGGACCAACATACTATTAAATGTGCAGTGTGGTTGCATGTATATTTGTATGTGCTTGTGTGTATATGTATGTGCGGACACACACACATACACACCAGTGGTGGATTGCTGCCGGTTCGGACCGGTTCTTTAGAACCAGTAGCAGAAATTTACCGCCACTTGCCGAACTGGCAGCAATGACTGGTGGTCCATGCTCCCGAACCAGTCCTCCGGTCGCCGCGGCTTGCAAAAAACCCCTCTGCGCATGTGCAAAGGCTTCTGCGCATGCGCAGAGGGTCATTTCCAGGTGTTTTGCGCAATGTGACGGAGGTGTGAACTGGTAGGGAAGGTAAGTGGAATCCACCCTGATACACACACACATACACACACATACATACATTTAATTAATATATACAAAGTTAAAGCCTTAAAATGCATGTGCAGGCAGGCACCTCAAGATTTTTTCATCCTTTCACATTGCCTTGTGTGTTTTTTTATTTCTTTTAGAGCTATTCATTCCAGTAAATAATGCAGCTAAAAATATCTGGTATGGCCTGTAAAAAGAACCTGATAATTCACTTCTTTTCACAATATGAAATTGCTTTCATTATGCCATTTTCTTCTGTTTTCCCAAGGGAGATGCTACAGTCTAACTTTTAAATCTTTAGATTTCAGAAATATCTGTATTATATGGATATGAACAGATATATTTCAAAAGAAAGATAAAACAGGCATTTGTGAAAAATTAGTTTTAATGTATATTAGGAATTGTTTATTCTGTTTATTCAAAACTTCCTTAAGAAATATTTTTTTAAAAAAAATCTACTTAAGGGAAACTGAACTTCCTCAACATATTTTTGGGAGTCTGTGGGTGTGATATATATCTAAAAGAATAATTCCTTTAGATGAACTTAATAAGGAATTTAATGTAATCATGAGGACATGCAAAATAATGGGTGAGAGTAGAATGTTTGCATGTACTGAGCTTTAAAAAGCCTTGTTTATCTTTTTTTAAATGGAAAATCTGGGTGAACAACCTAAGCCTAGGACCAGGGGTGGGCTGCTTGGGGTTCGCAGGGGTTTGGGAGAACCTCCAGCTAAGATTCTGTGCAGTTCGGAGAACCCCCAAATCTCACTCCTGGCTGGCCCCGCCCACCCCACCCCTCCCAGGAGTCCCCACACGGCCTGTTTTGGATGCAGGTAAGTGTAGGGCATGCACGGAGGCTCAGGAAGGCAAAAAACAGGCCTACCGGAAGTTCGGGAAGGTCGGAAACAGGCCTCCGGAGCCTGGGGAGGCCGTTTTTGTCCTCCTGGAGGCTCAAGGAAAGCCTCCGGAACCCGGGGAGGGCAAAAACACCCCCCCGTTGTGGTGCAGAAGGCCAACTAGGCCACCCCCACCATGGTCACGCCCACCCAGCAACCAGGCAGAGAACCCTTTGCTAAAATTTTTGAACCCCACCCCTGCCTAGGACCATATATGATTTTCTTTTTTATAACCCCAGAAATTGATCACAATGACCCCAGAATGGCTGATGAGCTGATAAGCTATTTTGAGGGGGGGAGAGAAGAAACATATTGTAATATAAATCTTAAAGTATTATTTTTAAAAGACAAAAGGAACCCTGACAAATTGATTTATGGGGGAACACCTGAAATAAGTTCATGAGATAAGCTCACTCTAGGAATTTGCCAGTTTCCCTTCTTCATTCCATTTTCCAGGACATCGTGTTCCTCAAGCGATTGCATGAACTAATGAGTCAGTCTTGAATTCTTCAAGGTCAGTTGCACTCCGGTGCTCCACATCATGATATAATACTGAAGAATCAAATTGACTTCTTGAAAATAGATCCATCATTGGCCTTGCCAGCTCAATTACAGATGAAGGGCTTCTGTTAACAGCTGTTGTATAATGTCCAGAAGCTTTCAGGTAATCACTGGGGGGAGAGCATTCCTCAGTCAAAATGATATTTTATTTCTTTGTATATTAGATTTATATCCTGCTTTTTTCTCTGGGAGCTTATGTGGCATCTGTCTTCATTTTAGTTTCCAAACAGTAATCAAGAAAGATTAAACCTCAAATCAGGTCTTTTTCAGTGAGAGAAAGCTTCTGTTGAAAGATAACTAATGTTGCAAGCATAAGGGACACTCAGATTCTAGTTTACCCTCAAGCACTCAGCTGTCAGGGTGATATTGCTCTATTCACCCTCTCTCAGTCCACTGAAATGTTGGACAGAAAAAATAGGAGGAAGTGAGCTGTAAGCTGCCTGGGGTTCCTGAATGAAGGGTGAAATATCAGTCTAACACAGTGTTTCCCAACCTTGGCAACTTGAAGATGTCTGGACTTCAACTCCCAGAATTCCCCAGCCAGCAAATGCTGGCTGGGGAATTCTGGGAGTTGAAGTCCAGATATCTTCAAGTTGCCAAGGTTGGGAAACACTGGTCTAACACATGAGTAAATAAGTTTGCCTCCCTCATCGACAGCATGTTCAAGAAGGGGATACTCTGTTGCTAAGCGAGACATTTGTTAAGTGAATTTTGCCTCATTTTTACGACCTTTCTTGTCACATTTGTGAAGTGAATTATTGCAGATCAGAGGTGGGTTCCTGCCAGTTCAGACCGGTTCTATAGAACCGGTAGCGGGAATTTCCCCCTGCTCGCCGAACCGGCAGCAATGGCCGGCTGGCCACACCTCAGAACTGGCTCTCTCGGCAGCGCCGCCATCTTGTTTTTCGCTTCTGCGCACATGCAGAAGCTGTTTTTTGCTTCTGCACATGCGCAGAAGCTGAGTTTTCAGGACTGCGCACGTGCACGCACCCACGCGGCGTGGGAGGAACCGAACCGGCAGCGAGGTAAGTCAGAACCCACCCCTGCTGCAGATGTTAAGTTAGCAACACCGTTGTTAAGTGAATCTGGCTTCCCCATTGATTCTGCTTGTCAGAAGGTCCCAAAAGGGGATCACATGACCCTGAGACACTGCAACTGTCATAAATTTAAGTCAGTTGCCAAGAGTCTGAATTTTCATCCACTTGATCATGGAGACGCTGTAAATGTGAAAAAATGGTCATGAGTCACTTTTTTCCAGTGCCATTGTAAGTCTGAATGGTCACTGAACGAACTGTTGTAAGTTGAGGACTACTATACTATATGTAAGTGTCTAATCAGGGCAAATGCATATACAGTATGTTGCTCTGCATCTGTATGTATGCATTGAATATCACCTGATCTTGCCTGTAATTTTGCTCTTTGTTTTGTATGCATGTGTGGAAGTACAGGGCAGGTTGCATATGCTCCATTCTGAGTAATGTTACCAGAGACAGAACAAAGCAGCTGGTAACATTTGGAGCTGCTACATAACTCTCGATCCCATAAGGATGCACTGGGGGATTTTTTTCCCGGCATATTTTTTTTCTCCTGGTCACATCGAGCCCATTGCAAAGCAACATATAGGGAGTCCTCGAGGTACAATCACAACTGAGCCCAAAATTTCCATTGCTAAGCAAGACAAATTGTTAAGTGAGTTTTGCCACATTTTACAACCTTTCTTGCCGCAGTTGTAAAGTGAATCACTGCAGTTGTGAAGTTAACTAACGTGGTTGTTAAGCTTCCACATTGACTTTGCTGATCAGAAGGTGGCAAAAAGTAAGAGGAGAGAGAATAAGGAAGTGATAGAGGAGGTGAAGAAGGAAGGTGGAAAAGGAGGGGCTGTAAAAGATTGAGGCGGGGAAGAAACAACCCTGAATCAAATAAAGCATTAAGGAAAATATAAGAAATATATATATAAAATAAGAATATGTATAGAAAAATGAAACAAGAATGTTTATAAATATGTGTATTGTCTATGTAGAAATAACAATAAAAAACTTTTTGGAAAAAAAACCAAAAAAAAGAACATAAAAAAGAAGTTTGCAAAAAGTGGATCGCATGATCTTGCAACCATCATAAATACAAGTCAGTTGTCTAGCATCCGAATTTTGATCACAAAATGTGATCACAAGTGTGAAAAACAACCATCAGTCACTCAGTGCCGTTGTAGCTTCGGTCACTAAATGAATGGTTGTAAGTCGAGGACTACCCGTATTTCTTTATGTGGCAATAGCAATAGCACTTTACTTATATACCGCTTCATAGTGCTTTACAGCCCTCTCTAAGCGGTTTACAGAGTTCAGCATATTGCCCCCAACAATCTGGGTCCTCATTTTACCGACCTCAGAAGGATGGAAGGCTGAGTCAACCTTGAGCCTAGTGAGATTTGAACAGCTGAACTGCTGAACTAGCAGTCAGCCTGCAGTCGCAGCATTTAACCACTGCACCACTTCAGCTCTTCTCTCCCTACACCAAATTTGTCCCATTCTGTTCCATTTTCAGTGAGGTATCCTGCTGGCAAACAGGCAGACCCCGAGACACTTCATATAATTTTTCTCACATTCTTCTCGGTTGGAAGTAACAGAAAGAAAGAAGATGCAGAAAATTACCTGCAGAAAACCTCTTGTCTGATTTTGGGCTGGGTGCTATTGATGCCACCCAGATGCTTTTTTACATTACTTGCTGCTACTTGCCTAATATTCCACTCCCTTTGCACGGGGTGGGGATGCAATACAGTCTTCAAGCAAAACTCATCCATCTTATGAAGCCCAAACAAGCGTGGGAAACGGAATTCACCTAGTTGAAACAGAATTAAAATCATGAGCAGCCAAATATTATTACGACCATAGTGGCTAACACACAGGGTAACCAGGAGTTGCATTTAATGATTTTGGAGAGGGAAAAGTCACAGCATGCAGGAAGAAGGAGGAGGAGGAGGAGGAGGAGGAGGTCATATTTTTGAAAAGGGCCAGTATTTTCTCTTTGTCATTTAGTTTCTTGGTTATTGGGTGGCCATCATTGCTTTCTGAATTACTTTAGACATATATTAGCATGTTGGCATGTTTCATCTCTAGGGGAAGATAATTAAATGTTGGCAGTACAATCAGAAGGCGTTCTAGATAGAAGGGAGGGGTTCAGATGCAAGCTAAAGATTGACCACCCATGCATAAAATAATATATTTTGAGTTCATAGATGCCTTTTCTTGAATAATAAAGCACTGAATCTGCCTATTGTTAATCTTCCTAGGGTGTACATGTGCTGTATATATAGAATTAGCAATAGCACTTAGACTTATATACTGCTTCATAATTCTTTACAGTCCTCTCTAAGTGGTTTACAGAGTTAGCATATTGGCACCAACAATCTGGGGTCCTCGTTGTACTGACCTTGGAAGGATGGAAGGTTGAGTCAACCTTGAGCTCTTTCAGGATCGAACTCCTGGCTGTGAGCAGAATCAGCCTACAATACTGTATTCTAACCACTGTGCCACCAGGACTCCTATATATTTTTATATTATTATTAGAGTTGGAAGGGACCTTGTAGGTCATCTAGTCCAACCCCCCAGTCAAGCAGGAGTCCCTACACCATTTCGGATAAATGGCAGTCCAATCTCCTTTTGAAAGTCTCAAGTGTTGGAGCTCTCACAACCTCCACAGGCAAGCTGTTATATAATTGCCTCCCCCTCCTAAAGAGTTACAGTTGTTAAGGCAACAGTGGAAACAGATGGAAAAGAGTGCAAGATATTCACTAAAAAGCTATGTGATCATTTTTACAGCTTTTATTGGTGTCAGGTGGGACTTAAATATTTACAGCCATCTCAGTCTCTCTTTTTATACATTGCAGATTTGCCCTAACTACTACATCTTGGAAAATAGAATTATGATTGATCTTTCTCCTTAGCTGTGGGAATGAAGGGAGTTATTCTCCTATTATGAGAGTCTTGAGTAGGCTGAATATACCACTACTTTTTACTAGGGTCAAGGAAGTCGATGTCTAGGAGTCATTTTGAAACACAATTCCCCATCCTGTCAAATTTCCTGTATCTCAGTTTGTTTTTTTGTTCTCTGATTTGCAGATAAACACTGGAATTAAAATTCCTATGTATCTAAAGATCCAAGACAAAGCTAGGTTTTATTGATTCATCCAAACTCAGTGCTTGCATTATAGAGTTCTAACTTACCAGGTCTTGTTTCTGAAGTGGAGAAAGTACAGAACTTATATCGTTTCAAACAGCATTACAGTGCCATTTCCTCATTTTTAACATGGGAGTTGCAGAAACATATGGTTAGCAGAAATCTGGCTGGTTGCATAAATGGAGAACACTTAATCCAAGTGAGATAACATGCATGAGCATATACCGTAGATATGCCATTTAACATTAGATAATACATATTTGGATCCAAATATTTGAAAAGTGAAAGGTCACTTGGAAAAAGTACTAGAATGTATAATATCATCTCTTAACAGCTCCATATAATGCATTCCCTGGGATCTCAAATGAAGTTCAGATGGTGAAGTGCCAAAAGATAATTTAGAAGGATACATCTTATAGACAGTGGCACATTTAGCACTGTAGCTTTGGGGAATGGATATTTTATTTGCTTTTGCATGCTGACATATGGCTTGTTAGAATTTATACCCATTAGATGTATGATTACATAAAGCTTAGCTCCTCTTGCCGCACCCATGGTTTTATGATGAAAATTGTAAAAATCAAATTCTTCTAGAGTGGAAAATAGAGCAATGTTTCTATTTCCCAAAGGATCACTTATGCGTTTGGATGTAGTTCCCAGGTTTAATTCCATTCTTAATGATTTGAGAAAATGGTAAAACTTTGAAAGAATGGTGAGCACTTTAAATTCCTTTGCAGATGAAAAAACTTTATGGGGCCTTCGTTTTCATCCTTGCTATTTTTAATGTCATGATTCAACTTTCACAATCTGGAAAAACCAGTTCCTACGTAGAGTTTATAAAAGGACTGTAACACTGTGCCTTTTGTAATTTGTTTTTCCCATTAATACTCAAGTATGTTTGATACCAGAGCAGCTTATTGGTAACTATATTGAGGTAGGCCAAAGAAGACCTAACTTCAGTGTCTACGTCCACCACAATGTTCACTTTGGATCAGCTTAACCTACCACCAATCTCAGAAAGTTGTTTGTTAGGAAGAAAATGGAGATAAACTATAATGTAGGCTGCCTTGAGGTCCAGAAAAGGAAGGCTATAAATCAATAATCAGGTCAATCAATAAATGTTTATACTGCAATCTGAGCTATACAGAAAACATCGCTGCAAATAACAAAGCATTCTGTAGGTAAGAGTGACAGAAATAATGTGCACAAACAATTTATCTGGAAGGAAAGAGCACTCCATTCCCATTTTGAAACACACACTTTTTTTCCTGATATTACTATTCTCGGATCCTGTTCCAAACATCCGTTGTATGTTGTTTGATGGGTAATCACTGCAAATAAGAAGGTTATTGTCAAAACTATTATGTGACATGCACTGTAGTTTCAACTGCCATGTAAGAAAAATGCTTAGCTTCTAATGTCTAAGTTATTGTATTTATCCAAAAGGAAGACAACCTTCAATTTCAGACAGCCCTTTTTTCCAAAGGAAAAAATATATTTATTTATATACACATATTTCAAAGAAAAACCAGAAAGTCCAGTTGCCTCTTGAAAAAAACACTTTTGGGACAACCATGACCTGGATGACTGAGAATCTCCATAGACATCTTCCTATCCTGCTTCTTTAAAGTCCATCTTTGGCTTCCATTGAGCATAATAGGGAAATACTATGGTTTGCATTATTCTGATTTTTGTAGGTATAGACAGATCACAACATCTTTTCCAACACCTCGTGGCTGCTCTACCAAGTGCTAATCTGCAGCATATTTCTTGACTGCTTGCTCCTTTTAATGTTGATAGTTGATCCTAAAAGGCAGAAGCCATCCACCACTTTGGTATCTTCATTGTCAAATGTGAAACCATAGGATACCTATGTATCCAACATATAATTTTATGCAGCAACTTTAATCTAAATTTTTTTTAATATTTCCCTGGTTTATTTAAACAAACAAGCAATGCTCCACGTTGAATTACATATTTAAGACCATTGCTACTATATTAGTGGGGTTTTGTAAACCATCTACATTATGAATACATGGCAGAAATGCATGTTTTATTGAATTAATAAAGAACAGTTTGGAAGCATGCTATAGTCCTAGCTGTTCAATAGCATCACCCCCTCCCCAAATTCTTATTTTAAGAGTGTTAAAAAGGGAGCATAAGCAGAAAAAACAAACGCCGAAAAACCTTCACTGTTTTAAGTGCACTCTTTATACAAGGAAATAACTTTTTCATAATCGAGAAGCCTAATGTGACATACTGATTTGCAGATGCACATGAAAAGAGATTTTGTTTTTTTCAGCAGATTTTTATTCTTTGGAAGAAAAATTTGCTGATGAAACCAGTATTCAGATATTTATTGGATGACCTGTGACAAATGTTTTCTTGAATTCAAAGTATAACACATCACTTTCCTTTATATTTATAACTGTGAATATGAGAGAGAGAGAGAGAGAGAGAGAGAGAGAGAGAGAGAGAGAGAGAGAGGGAGGGAGGGAGGGAGGGAGGGAGGGAGGGAGGGAGGGAGGGAGGGAGGGAGATTTCCAGATCACATACAAATACACAAACATAAAATGTATATACGCAGACATTTAAATTTAATTTTAACATAACTGTTATAGTTAATATTATTTAATTCTGTATTTCTAACATAATTAGAAAAGGGGTCTGTGCACTACATCCAAGGCTTTAGGGGACCACAAAGAGCCCTTGGGCTTCTGGCTGTAAGCTATTGCGATATTGTATGTGATCATAGTTTCTTCTCTTTGCTAACTCTAATTTGTTTGGGGCTGTTGTCAAATGCAATTGGGATGCTATGTCTTACTCTATCCTTATTAGTTAGTAACATTGACTGTATTGTGATGTCTGGCAGTTGAGTGTGGTGCTTGGATCCAGTTAATATTGTTGAGGGCTGGCTGAGGATCGGAAGAAGGCAGCTGTAGCTAGATGGGCACCAAGATGTGGACCAGGCCACCTGAATTCTGATAGAACAAAGCACTAATCAGGACCTTGGAGAGTTCAATGCAGGATAAGCTAGACTACTAGCAAAGTTGCTGCTATACCAACTTTTGTTTATACTTAACTGCGGCCTTAAAAACTGAACCAACAGGGGATTGGTTAACTCTATCCCTGCTTGTCTCTGACTTTTTAGATTTGAAAGGCACCTGGCTTGCTGGATTCTGAGCTTCTTGTGTGGCTATAAATTGCAGATGGTGTCTGAATCTGAGATTTTAAGCTGCATGCTTAGGCACGAAAAAGTGTGCCAAAGGTTTCCCTTGAATTAAGGTATCCTAAACTAGGGAATCATCATCTATTATGCTCCTGACCCTGAGGACATAACAAATATATTTGTGGTTTTGTTTCGAGAACAGGAGACGGATCCTTCAAAGGCACTCCTTTTTTTGGGCTCTAGACAGATTGGGATACATGCATGGCATCAAAAGAAAGAAATTCAATAGTTATATTTTAGACCCTAACTACTGGTTAGTTCATGTTCTTTCAACTTTGCAGCCCTCAGCATAGCAATTCTACTGTTCCTTCACCTGGATTTCTATTTTATCAAGCTGTAGTTTCCATAGTTATACATATAATTGCTTTCTAAATATTCAACCATTATATTATTGTGCATTTCTGAAGGAGGGAAATAATATATTTCTTTTTGGTTAAATGCATCTTGACTTTTCAGTTTCTTTTAAAGCAGCTCATGGGGGCCTATGAAGTTTCCAGAGAGTACGTTTACTGTTTGAAATGATACTAGATGTCACTTTTGTTAGATGGATTCACAGTTGACTGAATGACCACATTCAAAGAGTGGTCTTAAATGGCTACATTATAGCTTGGAGAAAAGCATCAAGTGGAGTGGAATGAATGTCTCTGCTGGATTGATGCTATTCAAATAGTTTAACATGACAGAAAGTTCTGTAACTGGGCACGAAATACAAAAGGTAGGTGTATAAGATGAGACCTGTCTTGGCCATAGTACATATGAAAGGGATCCAGATGTCCTGGTCAACTACAAATACAAATGCATTGATAGGATAGCTAATGAGAAATAATTTCTTTACTCTATTATGGGATAATATCTAGTATCTCCATAGTATCTCCATCTGGGATACTATGTCCAATTCTGTGCATCATACTTAAAGGGAGCAATCAAAATTTGAAGCAAGTTCACAGAAAGGCTACTAAGATGGTGAGTGGCCTGGAAACCAGGCTCTGTGAGGAATGGTTAATGATCTAGATATGTTTAGTCTACCCCCCAAAAAAAGATAACCAAGGAAAGATAGGATAGTGATCTTCTAATATCACAAAGTTTATCACAGAAGAAGGAGTAGACATATTCCTTATTGCCCAGGGAGTCAGGATCAGAATCAATGGGTTAAAACTGGAAAGAAGCAGGCTCAAGTGAGATATATCAGAAAGAACTTCATTACTGCATGAGTTTCCAGGCGGTGGAACAGATTGACCATAATAGGATGAATTCTCCTTTAGCAGAGGTCTTCAAACAAAGACTGGATGGTCATCTGTCAGAGACGTTCTAGTGGGAGGCTGTCTTGAGCATATTTATTTATTTATTTATTTTGCTGTTCTTATATGCCACCCTACTCCCTGGGGACTCAGGGCGGCATACAACAGAGTATAAGAACAATATAAAAAAACAGTAGCAAAATAATAAATGATTTAAAAACATTTGATACATTAAAAGATTAAAAAGCCTAACAACACATTCATACCTGGGGGAGACCTAAGATGTTCATCGGTCACATCACCCCGCCTGAAGGAAGAGCCATGTCTTAATAGCTTTCTGGAAGGCCAGCAAGGTGGGGATAGATCGAATCTCTGGGGGTAGTTAGTTGCAGAGAACCGGAACCCCCACAGAGAAGGCTCTCCCCCTTGGTCCCGCCAACCGACATTGTTTGGCTGAAGGGACCTGGAGGAGACCGACTCTGTGGGACCTAATTGGTCATAGGAATGTATGAGGTAGGATGCAGTCAGGAGATAACCTGGTCCTAAGCCATGTAGGGCTTTAAAGATGATAATCAACACCTTGAATTGCACCTGGAGACCAATGGGAAACCAATGCAGCTGGCGGAGAATGGGTGTTACATGGGTGTATCTGGGGACCCACCAGCTCGCGCAGCTGCATTTTGCACCAGTTGCAGTTTCTGAATACTTTTCAAGAGTAGCCCCATGTAGAGCGCATTACAGTTGTCCAAACAAGAGGTGACAAGGGTATGAGTGACTATGAGTAAAGCCTCCTTCTCCAAATATGATCGCAATTGGTGCACCAGGCGAACCTGTGCAAAGGCGCCCCTAGAAGGCGCCTTCTAGGGATACCCCTCAGGTGCCTTTAACTCAATGGCTTTATGATTCAGTGCTTATTTCTGGTACTCCATTTATCTCATGTCTTAATTCAGTTTCTCTGTTGTTCAGAGCCCTCAAACGAGTTGCGACATCTGTTCCTGTTTCCACCGCAGTTCCCATCAACCCAGATTTGCACATCTACTTGTGCTCAGCAATGACTACATGTTTGGATCTTAAGCCGAACTGTATGCGCTGTCTCCCTTGTAAAGGAGCCCAGCCAGAGAACGTCATTACAGAAAACGTCTGGTCAATTATAACGGGCATTTATAAGACATAACTTGTTTGTTTAAGAAGCATATGGCAGAGCAGGCCGTGGAGTCAGCAGAGTATTTTTATTCATTAATTTATTTATTTGAAACCTGCCTTTTAGTTTCAGGAGGGATCCCCAAGGCAGCTCGCAACCATCAAAATGAAAACAAACGAAAGTAAATTGATTAAACCAAGTGATGAAACACAGCCATGTGTAAAACGCTATGGCTGCGTGCAAGGGGGGGAGAGAAGGGGTGGATGCTGCTGGGAATTCTGCTGCCATGGGGAGATTTGCCCCTTTTTCACCTCACTTGGTTCCCTCAACTTGAGTTCATTTCTCATTTGGCATCTGCCCTTTTGCCTGAGTCTCGTCTACTTTCTTCATTGGCAGTGTCTGCCACCTAATGTTGTACGCCTGGCATTCATTCTCATATCAGTAACAGCAACCTTCCTTAGCACAAAAGATCTATCCAGATTATTATTCCTTTCCTCTCTTTCTAAACTAAGACATGCAGTTCTGCTTGCCAGTATCTAAGAGTTCATTCACCTCCTTTCAACGATGCTTGATGTAGCTAGTTGAGGAAAGGCATCAAAGCCATTGGCAAGTCAGAAAACCAGGATATAAATCGAATGATGGAGGAGGAGGTGTCAAAATCTGGAGAATAAAGGTCGACCATCTTAAGCATTGTTACCTTATGTACAGAATTGTCTTGTTCTACAGGTAGTCTCATCTAGTGACCACAATTGGGCTGGCCACTCAGTCGTTAAGCAAAGCGGGTGCTGTGTGAAACCACCACTGTGCTTTCCCAAAGGTGCTTTTTCCAAAAGACAGCTGGACTTTCTTGGGGTTTTTTTCCCCCCTGTGAAAACATTTTGCTTCTCATCCAAAAAGCTTCTTATTTATTTATTTATTTATTTTGTGAGATTTATATACCGCCTCACAGTGCAAGCACTCTCTAAGCAGTTTACACCATTAAGCAATGTATATTTATATTGCCCCCAACAATCTGGGTCCTCATTTTACCTACCTCAGAAGGATGGAAGGCTGACTCAACCTTGTGCCCGTGAGATTTGAACCACTGACCTGCGGATCACAGTCAGCTAAAGTGACCTGCAGTACTGCCTCTAACCACTGCGCCACCTCGGCTCCTTAGTTCTTCCATTCTAACTGACTGGTAGGGATTTCCATTCCATTTCCCACCAATCACTTAGAACTGAAGAAGCTTCTTGGATGAGAAGAGAAATGTTTTCAAAGGGAAAAAAACCCAACGAAGTTCAGTTGCCTTTTGGGAAAAAGTACCTTTGGGACAACCATGTCCTGGATGATTGAGAATCCCCATAGACATTCATCACTGTCCTAATCTTACTTCAGCTTTCATTTGCTTAGCAGACCTATAAAGATAGTAAACGCAAGATTCTAAAGTTACTTTTTTCATCACTCTTGTAGCTATGAGCAGTCATTGTATGAGAAGTTGCTAAGCAAGAACTACCTGTATTCCAGTCGAAGATAGGATGAGAATCATCCTGTCTCCACATCCTGAGCCATCAAAGGCAGTGGGACACTTAACTCTACCTGCTTTTCTTGTAATAGTCAAGAACCACTTAGATTTCTGAAATTGCCAGTAGAGCAATGTAGGAGAATCTTGAAAACCTGCCAAGACTGTTCTCCCACTCAGCTTACAGCTAACATACAGTAAACAAGGTGGAGTTGCTTTTTCTCACCCTTCCCCCTCCTTTGGGTTGTAGTGGCTCTTTTGCATTAGACCAGATTGCTCAGATATAATGCTCTTTTATCCATATTTAGTCTGCAGTCTTTGGGCCCAATAATGCATACAAGCTTCTTTCAAAACCAGCATTTTTGCATATAGACACAATTGCCATTGTTCTATTCCTTCAGAGCATTTTGCTTACTAAAAGCTAATTTGCCATCCTGTTGAGCTATTTGGATGCAATTGGCTGCACTAAGTCCAAAAATTGCCTTCCATCTTGGAATGCAAAGTAGAATGCATTCATTTTCCAGAAAAGGATAAGCTTGCGGCCAGCTCAATATGAGCAAGCTGGCTTTGTCATATGTTCTCAAACCATAATAATATATTACAGCAAGAGTTGTAATAAGTAACATGATGATAATTGTTATATGAACATGTGTGCTTCTACCCTGCCTTTTATGGTATAATATGAGGTTGAAGCCTTAAAAATGTTGTACTCACTGTTATATCCACTGTTGTATTCATTACATAAAATTAAAAAAGTATAGGATATATAGCTAATGAGGGAAATGGATGACAAATGAGGCAGAAGGGGATATAAGGGTGGCTTTAGTATCCAGATAGTCTTCGCTTGCTGACCACTTGTTCAGCAACTGTTGAAATTTGCGATGGTGCTGAATGAGCGGTACTTACAACTGGACCTCAAAGTTTTGGCTGTTCCAGCATACTTGTGGTCATGTGATCACCATTTGGGTGTTTGACAACCAGCACTTATCATGGTTCCGGCATCCTATGGTCACATGATTGCCATTTGAGACCTTCTCTACCTACTTCCCCCAAGCAAATTCAATGGGGAAGAGGACAGGGAAGGTCACAAGTTTCTCTGGTAAGTCCCATTTGGCCTCCCTGTGCTCACATATAACCACATCCTCTTTTCCTTCACCTCCCTTCATTTGTAGGTAACCATGCCCTTCTTCTGTCAGTCTCTCTTCGCTCACACACAGCCCCTCTTCAACTCTCATGTGGCCTGTGTTGGATGTCCACCACCCTCCTATGGGACCCCCCCTGCTCCCACTGCTTCCTGTTTAACAACTTGCATATTTTGGCGCTACAACAGCAACTCAGACTACCAGGATTGCTGTTGCTAAGTGATGCTGCCATGTGATGTTGCACTTTATGAGTGCATTGCCTAGCAACTGCAGTCTCCAGTCTCGATTGCTGTCAGAACCCAAGGACTACCTATAGATGATATTTTATAGATGTCAGAGAGAGAGATTTTTGAGGTGTTGGGAATCATGGAAATAGCAGCAGTTTCACTGGCAAGACTTGGAGCTCCTGGCATCTGTCTCATGAGGCCAAATTTGGACCCAAGGCATAAATGCTTTCCATAAATAGAATGACACAATGCCATATGTTTATATCTGTATTGTGAACCAGTGGTCTTCTTTACAATCTTTTCCCCTTCTCCCAAAACTGATTTGTGGAATTTGAGGCTTTCAAGCAGCTTGTCAGGGTTCCAAATAGCATCCAAAATTAAATCAGAGTCCGAGGCAAGTATTTCTCAAAGTTCCAATTTATTAACAGAGCCATGTTGGCACATCTGTGAGAAACCCGAATCTAAAGCTACGAGGGTTTCTCCACCCAGTTTAAAGTTCATTCCCGTGTTCCCACACCCACAAGTTCATCATGTTGACCAGTGGTCTTTTGCCAACGTGTCCGTTACTTCCATCAGCTTCCAGCCAGGTGCTGAACAAAGGATGACCTTGAAAACCTAAAAGGAATTTGTTATGGCTACATGTCTACATCGCTTGTGCAACAACCCTTCCCAATTTCCCACAGCAAGAATACATTCTAAAGCATCAAGTGTGGCAGGCCAAAGTCTCTAATAAAATATGGCTTCGGCCTGACACAGCTTTCTACTGCAGCACTAGCTATGAAGTTCTACTGGGAGGGAATTCAAGAGAATGGGACATGCTGTTGGAAAAAAGACTCCCTCCTAATGAGAACCCAATCCCACAGGGACAGGAAAAGAAGCAGATTTTGTCACTAGGTATTGCTGTCAGTTAAGGGTCTCTATGATCTATCTATCTATCTATCTATCTATCTATCTATCTATCTATCTATCTATCTATCTATCTATCTATCTATCTATCTATCTATCTATCTACCTGCCTCCCCAACATACCCTTACCTGGACGAACTTGCCTTCATTTTAAAACTTTTTAATTTGTTCTCCTCCTCTGAGACGTGGTATGGGTGTGATTGTGTATGGGGACGAGTGAGGTGAGTGAGATGAGTGTTTGACGGTTAACGAATGTGTGTACAAAAAAGAAATGGAAAAGCCGGGGGCTGCGATCCCGACCCCCCTCGCTGAATGTAGAAGCAGAAGCGGGGGGGCGGGGGCGCAGTGACCCCAGCCTGTGAGAATGGTATGTATGACCTGCAGGAAAGGAGGAGGACCAGCTGGGAGGGGGAGGGGGTCTCTGGTGGGGAGGAGAGCCGGAACATCTCGGTCATAATGGGAAGAGGCAGATATGGCGGGAGCAGAGGGGAGGGCCGCTCTCGGGGAATAAGACCTCGCTGTTTACAAGCGATCCCTTGTTCCGGCCCCTCTGATTTGGTTCCATCTTGCTCAACCCGGATACCTGGCAACCAGGGTTCTCAGGGCCCTGGGCTCAGGATGCTGCTGCTTAACGCCAGGTCAATTATCAACAAAGCCCCCCTGATACGTGATTTAATCACAGAGGAGGGGGCAGACCTGGTATGTGTTACCGAGACCTGGCTAGGGCAGGAGGGGGGAGTAGCCCTCTCCGAGATATGCCCAGCCGGTTTCTCGGTGCAGCACCATTCTCGACCCCAGGGAAGGGGGGGAGGAGTGGCAATTATAACGCGTGGAAATCTGCATCCTCGTAGGATCCCTGCCCCGGAGATTGTTGGGTGTGAGACGCTCCTTCTGAAGTTGGACTTAGGGGTTCAGGTGGGCCTTTTCTTAACGTACCTGCCTCCCAGCTGCGTAAGTAAGGCCCTGCCTGAGCTGCTCGAGGCAGTAGCCGGCTTGGCGGTTGAGTTCCCCAGGCTTATGGTGCTGGGGGACTTCAACTTGCCATCTGCTGGCGAAACCTCTGGGATAGCTCAGGAGTTCATGGATTCCATGACAACCATGGACCTGACCCAAGTAATTCAGGGTCCGACTCATGAGGGTGGTCACACGCTTGACCTAGTGTTTCTTTCGGGGCAGTGGAGAGATGATCTGAAGATAAGGGATATAGTCATCACCCCACTGTCATGGTCAGATCATTTCCTACTGAGGCTGGATTTCACAACCCCATTCCTCCCCCGCAGGGAGGCGGGACCGACTAGGTGGTTCCGCCCCAGGCACCTAATGGAGCCGGATGGATTCCAGAGGGAACTTGGGGAAATACCTGAAACCCTGGTACACAATTCGGCTGACTCCCTGGTGGCTGCTTGGAACACCGCAGCATCAGGGGCTCTAGACCGAATTGCGCCTAAGCGACCTCTCCGTGGCAGTGGATCCCGGAAAGCTCCCTGGTTCACCGAGGAGCTCCGGGAGATGAAACGCCAAAAGAGACGTCTGGAGCGCCGCTGGAGGACCAAGAGGGCCGAATCTGACCGAACACTATTAAGAATTTACATCAGATCTTATTTAGTGGCGATAGGGGCGGCAAGACGTTCCTATCTTTCCGCTCTTATTGCGTCCGCAGATTCTCGTCCAGCCGCCTTGTTTAGGGTGACTCGCTCCCTCCTTGGAAAAGGGGGGAGCGAGGAACACTTACAAGGCAGAGCTGAGGAATTTGCTGAGTTTCTGTCGGATAAAGTCGCTCAGATTCGGTCAAACTTGGACTCTGGCAGGGCAGAGTCCATAGAGTTGACGGGGGCTAGTCTTAGTCCATCATTATGGGAAGAGTTTGGGCCTGTTTCTCCCGAGGATGTGGACAGGGCTATGGGAGCGATGGGTACCTCCACCTGTTTATTGGACCCATGCCCCTCCTGGCTGGTTTCGGCCAGCAGGTCGGTGGCACGCGGCTGGATCCAGGCGGTGATCACCGCTTCTTTGAGGGAGGGATCCGTACCGCAGTCGTTAAAAGCTGCGGTGGTGCGACCCCTTCTGAAGAAGCCTTCCCTGGATCCAGCTGATTTGAAGAACTATCGTCCAGTCTCCAACTTACCTTTTTTAGGGAAAGTTGTGGAGAAGGTGGTGGTGACTCAGCTTCTGCAGCTCCTGGATGAAACAGACCATCTAGATCCTTATCAGTCGGGCTTCAGGCGCGGCTACAGTACAGAAACTGCCTTGGTCGCCCTGATGGATGATCTCTGGCGGGCCCGGGATGGAGGAAACTCCTCCATCCTGGTGCTACTTGACCTCTCAGCGGCTTTCGATACCATCGACCATGGTATCCTTCTGCATCGGCTCGGCGAGTTGGGAGTGGGAGGCACCGTTTTACGGTGGTTCTCCTCTTATCTTGCCGATCGGATGCAGTCGGTGTTGGCAGGAGGGCAGAGATCGTCCCCTAGGCCCCTATCATGTGGGGTGCCTCAGGGGTCGGTTCTCTCGCCCATCCTGTTTAATATCTACATGAAACCGTTGGGTGAGATCATTCGCAGACATGGGGTGTGTTTCCATCAGTACGCTGATGACACCCAGCTGTACATCACCACCCCGTCTGACTTCAGGCAGGCAGTTGATGTAATGTGCCGTTGCCTGGACGACGTTAAGATCTGGATGGGGAGGAACAGACTCAGACTCAATCCCGACAAGACTGAGTGGCTGTGGATATTGCCTCCTAAGGATCATGACAACTACCCCTCCTTGGTCTTTGAGGGTACGAAACTGATTCCCTCAGACCTGGTCCGCAACTTGGGGGTCCTCCTAGATCCACAGCTAAAATTGGACCACCATCTTTCTGCTGTGGCTAGGGGGGCCTTTGCACAGGTCCGCCTGGTGCACCAGTTGCGGCCATATTTGGAGAAGGAGGCTCTACTCACGGTCACTCATGCCCTTGTCACCTCGCGCTTGGACTACTGCAATGCGCTCTACATGGGGCTACCCTTGAAGAGTATCCGGAGACTTCAGCTGGTGCAAAATGCGGCTGCGCGTGCTGTGGTGGGTGTGCCAAGGTACACCCACGTGACACCAATACTCCGCCAGCTGCATTGGTTGCCCATCGGTCTCCGGGTCCAATTCAAGGTGTTGATCACCATCTTTAAAGCCCTTCATGGCTTAGGACCAGGATATCTTCGGGACCGCATTCTGCCTCATACTTCCCTCCGACCGGTTAGGGCCCACAGAGTTGGCCTCCTCCAGGTCCCGTCGGCCAAGCAATGCCGGCTGGCGGGCCCTAGGGGGAGAGCCTTCTCTGTGGCCGGCCCCGTGCTCTGGAACCAACTACCCCCAGAGACCCGGACCATCCCCACTCTGCTGGCCTTCCGAAAAGCCGTCAAAACATGGCTTTTCCTGCAGGTGGGGGGGACAGCTTAATCCACCTGAGATTACCCCCCAAGTATGTATGATGTTGAATGGATGTTGTTGTTTTTAATATTGCTTTTTTAAAAATTTGTATTTGTTTCTTTTTAATTACATGTATTTTGATTATTCTTGTATTTTTTCCCTGTTGTACGCCGCCCTGAGTCCCTTGGGAGTTGGGCGGCATATAAGAATAACAAAATAAATAAATAAATAAATATCTATCTATCTATCTATCTATCTATCTATCTATCTATCTATCTATCTATCTATCTATCTATCATCTAATCTATCTAGAAAATTTATATGACTACCCACTCACTCTCAGTTACTGGGCAGCTTACAAAAAAAAAGAACCCAATATATAACAATAAAAATAATTAAACCTCCCCACCTCAGCAACAGCAATCAGTCAAACAAGCCACTTGATCCCACTCTGGGTTCCTCAGGCCCATTGGCAAAACCAGGTCTTCAGGGTCTTGTGAAAGAGTATCAAAGTGGGGGCCAGTCTAATCTCTGTGGAGATGATGTTCCAAAGGAAGGGAGCCACTCCAGAGAAGGCTCCTCTTCTGAATCCTACCAGATGTACCTTCTTAGGAGAGGGGGCCGGCAACATTCTCTGCTTCCGGCCTCTGGTGAGTCAGGCAGGGCCATCTTAACAGCATTATGGGCCCCCGGGCAAAGCAGTGTTCTGGGGCCCCTACGACAACTACTTACAGGAATAAAAATGTAAATGGTCGATAAAATTAAACATATATTTGCATGCTAGTATTAATTTTTTAAAATGCAGTAAAATGTAATAAATATGTTGCTGTATTTATATGATACAAAGTGCATTGAAGGATTAACATACACAGATTGGTATGGGGCCCCTATGCTCGCGGGGCTCACGGGCAAGTGCCCATCAGGCCCATGCATTAAGACAGCCCTGGAGTCAGGTCAAGTCTCAGACTTCTGAAAGGAGGCAGGGAGTGTAGTGTCTGTACAGATATTGCCTTAAAGAGTTAAACTTTAAGCTTTCTATATAAAATCAAAGAATAACTAGGACAGGGATATGCAAAGTTGGCTCTTCTATGACTCGTGGACTTCAACTCCCAGACTTTCTGAGCCAATCATGCTAGCTCAGGAATTCTGGGAGTTGAAGTCCATGAGTCATAGAAGAGCCAACTTTGCCTACCCCTGAACTAGGACAACAGAATTAGAAAAATAATGTAGCAATAGCATGCTTTAGACACATGCTTTACACAATTCTAACTTTATTTAAGAATGTGCATATATATATATATATATATATATATATATATATATATATATATATATATATATATATATATATATATATATATATATATATATATATATATATATATATATATATATATATATTTTCAAGTACGATTTTTAAAGACAATGTTTTGCTATTACTAATGCTATATTCCATAACAAAGATTTAATTCTGTTGAAAAAATATATTAGTCATCTTTCAGCATTTAAAGCATTAATGGCCATGGTGCTTCAAAGATTTTGTTAAGACACCAGGAGTTTGTGAGTTCTAGTCCTGCCTTAGACATGAAAGTCTAAGTTTCTGGAACTAAGTTTGTGAGTTCTAGTCCTGCCTTAGACATGAAAGTCGGCAGGGTGAGTTCGGGTTAGGATTGTCTCAGGCCAATCTCTCTCACAGGATTGTTGTGGGGAAAAAGGAGGAGTATTAAATATGTTTGGTGCCTTAGGTTATTGATAAAAATAATGAATTTATGAATATAAATTTATGAATATAAATTAAATAAATACCCATGGAATTTGTAAATATATGTTACAAAATATATAAATATGTATATATCACTGATATTACTTTGGATATCATTCATACTACTACATTCATACTACTAATGAAATTATCTTTCATTGAGATAAATCAATCAGAGTCCCTTTGTGGGGATATTAATAGGGAATATCTATGCACAGGATGTAGGCAATACATATATTGAAATAATAACAGTTGTTTTCCTGTAATACAGCACTAAATCTCTCTCACCAATTCCTTTTACTTCATGACTTTTTTGAGAGGCCACTTTGTACTCAAACTTCTTCTCTTCCCTTATCCACCCTGCAGTACATAGCAAAAAGCAGGGTACGTAACTAAGAAAAAGGTTTGTGGGTCAAACAAATTACCCTAGGAATATTAAAGCCTTTGTTATCACTGGCTTTAATTAAAGTAGTTTGATTCTGGTATGACTTGTATCCCTCAGCCCAAAGTATTCCAGAGTGATTCTATTAGAACCCCAGTAGCATAAATAGTGTGAGGATCTGAGTTCATATTTTATGGAGTTAATAGATGTTAAAGGAGTGAATAAATTGCTACCACTAAAGCCCATTCTAGAACTTGAAAGAATGAGGGGACATCTGAAGATTAATTCCCCACTAAAGCCAATTAGTCTATTAATGTGATCTGAAGAATCAATGTGGTAGCCAGATAACTTACGTAACTTTGATAACCGACTGTTGTACCTTTGCCAGCAGAATTGGCATTTTAATTACTTTGGCAGTAGCTTATGAGTGCATTCTGATTAAAGCTGACAAACCTTGATTAATGAAAAACCTGAAAGGTTAAAAAGTTGTATTACAGAATTTAAAGGAAATTTAATTATCTCTTGAGCTTTTCCGCCAGTGTTTTAAAAATGGAGAATCTATGTCAGCAATTAAAGGGGTTCTCCCCCCCCCCAATTTCCATTTAATTATTGTTGGATATTTATTAAAATAATCATAAAAATTTCAAGAGATCACATCCCTGTTTCGTATTGCTTCAGGTAGCCAGTTGCTCTGTGGCAAATGCATTTTTTAAAAATCTTAAACTTATTAGATTCTTAAAGCAGTAGGAAGGTAAGCCATAAAAACTCACAAGGCAGGATTCTGTACTGAGTTGTAATTCCAACAATAAATTGCATGAAATATAGAGCTTCTATCACCCTTTTTGCTTTGTAAATGACAATTTATTGTGATTTTCCACTTCAGAAAATAAGCTCTATAAATTTTAATATCAACATGTTATTCATAGGAATAGATTACTCACATAAGCAATCAATTTGTTCAAGTTGGCCATTGAAATATAACTGGAATTAACTCTGAAGAAAGATATTAGATACAGATAAATAGCCATGTAGGTGACAAGTAACTAGCTGGATTCAAGCAATCATTCTAATAAGCAGTTCTTATAAATCTTAACATGTTTGTTGAGAATTCTTGCTTCATTCTTGCAGTAAATCAGCATTCTCAGGAAGGCTGTCTCTCTAGATATCCTGAATTTCAAAGTTTATAATTCTTATACTGCTAGTTTCATGTGGTATAAAACAGCACATTGAAGAAACTTGCAAGTTATATTACCAATCAAATAGTAAAATAAACTTCAGTATTGATGATTAAAAAGACAAGTAATTAATTCATTATATAAAGCTAAATGTAATGGACTATGAGAGTAACCTTGGGACATGGAAGGAAGAGCCGCAGCCAAGACAATAGTCTGAGACATCCAAAGAAGGGATGAGGGTAGAGAAAGTGACTCAGAAGGGACCTTCCCTAGTTTTCTGGAAGATAAAGGCAGGGAAGCACTTTCAGACTTGCAAAACTATGTTACTATAACCTTACAATAAAGGTAGTATTAGTTCTCATGGTTTTGGTTTTCTGTCTGGACTACTTCAAAGAGCTGACACTAAAAGACTGAATAAATGGATGAACAAAAGCACACAACAATGTATATGTATGTGTTTGTGTAGAGAGGGGAGAGAGAGAGAGAGAGAGAGAGAGAGGGAGAGGAGAGAGAGAGAGAGAGAGAGAGAGAGAGAGAGAGAGAGAGAGAGAGAGAGAGAGAGAGAGAACAACTGGTAGTTACAATATTGCTTTGTTTTATTTATTTTATTTTATTTTATTTATTTACTTAATTATTAAATTTTTATGCCACCCTTCTTTCCTATAAGGCCATGCTGGCGAACCTATGGCACGCGTGCCAAAGGTGGCACGTGGAGCCATATCTGAGGGCATGCGAGGCGTTGCCCTATGTCAGCTCCAGCACACATGTGTGCACTGGCCAGCTGATTTTCGGCCTTCCAGAGGACGGGGGGAGGTCGTTTTCGCCTTCCCCAGGCTTCAGGAAAGCCTCCGGAGCCTGTGGATGGTGAAAAATGGACCCAACGGGCCTACCGGAAGTTCGGAAATGGGGAGGGCATTGCATTATGGGTGTGGGCACGTGCACACGCGCTATCACATGCGCACGCGCCCTTTTGGCACCAGAGCAAAAAAAAGGTTTGCCATCACTGCTATAAGGTGACTCTAGATGGTTTACAGTAATGGTAAAGTAAACCTGTGGGCTAGATGGCAGCAAGCTGTTAGAAGTATCTGCATCTCTTCACTGCCATCTAGGGATCATCCAGAGTTCTGCAGCCCAGATATGGTAGCCTAATAGAAGTGCAACTAAATTTATTGTGATCTGAAAAGAAAGTGGTAAATAAATGGATTACATAAACAAGTGGGAGAGACACTCAGTTTAGATCATTAAATGTTCTAGCACTCACAAAGTGTGCCTGGAATTTACACAACTATTACAGCTTTACCACACTTTCAATAGGTATTGTATTGTTGCATTGTATGTAGCATATATTGAATATAGTATTCAGAACAGGGGTGAAATTCAAAAAATTTTCCCTACCGGTTCTGTGGGCGTGGCTTGGTGGGCGTGGCAGGGGAAGGATACTGCAAAATCCCCATTCCCTCCCCACTTCTGGGGGAAGGATGTTGCAAAATCTCCATTCCCACCCCACTCTGGGGCCAGTCAGAGGTGGTATTTGCCCATTCTCCAAACTACTCAAAATTTCCACTACCGGTTCTCCAGAACTTGTCAGAACCTGCTGAATTTCACCCCTGATTCAGAAGGTATGGGAGCCAGTTTGGTCTAGTGATTAAGACACCAGTCAGAAACCAGGAAACTGTGAGTTCTAGTCCTGCCTTAGACATGAAAGCTGACTGGGTGACTTTGAGCCAGTCACGCTCTCTCAGCCTACCTACCTTACAGAGTTGTCACTATTGTGGGGAAAATAGGAAGAAGAAGATATATTAAGTATGTTCACTGTCTCGAGTTATTTATAAAAAATAAAAAATGGGATAAATAAACTCAAATATATACAGTTTGGATTATATTTTTTCTTGGTTAACTTGCATTCCCATTAACCTTGCTGATACTGATTCTAGGATGAAACTAAAGTGTGCCTTCTTGCAGGAACATTCCAGAAGGAAGTGATACCTATTGCCCTTCATTTCCTGTGGGGTCCTATGTACCTCTTGCAAGTTTGCTCAGATCTGAAGTTGCAAGGAGAAAAGGACACTGGCATAAGTCATCTCCTACCCTTCATGGAGGAATAAGTCCACTAGATTTTCAGTACTTTTGCTTCAGAAGGCAAAGTTGAGTTCCAATCCATAACTGGAATGTGAACTTGATAAGCCAGCGTGATTAATGGTATTAACCTTGGTGGGAACCGTCTCTTCATCAAGCAAACACAGTGGTCCAGATGACTTACTTCCAAGCTACTTAAAAATCTATCTGTGTCTTTCTCTTATATACATAGGAGGACTTATCTCTGAATGTTATCCCTGTTAATTAATTAAATAGACTTTAATGAATGCAAGATTCCCCTTAAAGTATAAGAAAATGTTTGCTCTGTCTCATTCTAATAATTCATTCTGCCTGTCTCTTTTCCTCCCAATTTATTATAAGATTACCCAAGATAATATACATTGCTCATTAGTTAAAGACACAAAGTACACAGCAAAGTTATAATTACTGTCAGCTATATATTTGCAGAAGGTTATAATAATGCTCTAATCCTATGATCTGGTAAGGGTTCTCCCCCCACCCCAAATTACAGAGGCAGAATTAATATTGTACCCATCACAGTATCTAGGACAGTTGACTTCTAAAGCAAACCTTCTCAAGTTTTTCCCCTCAGAGAACTGTGCCACAGTTTTAATGAAGGAAGAACATCCTGACCATCACTTAGGAGTTCAACTTTGCAAGCCAAATATTTTATTTATTTATTTTTATTTTATTTATTTATTTTTGTCAAGTAAGTGTTGGTAATATACATAGATATAACATTGTTTATATACATAAGATGAGTACTGATAAGAGGGAACATTAGGACAGGGACGGTAGGCATGCTGGTGCACTTATGCACGCCCCTTATTGTACAAAGAAGATGTTTGTCTATCTAGCTTTGAGGCAGAGCAAGAGCCCCCCTCAACACAAGTACACCAGAAATGGAAAGTCACAGAATGCATGCTGGAATTCATGATTTTAAATGGAAAATCGGAAGGACATTATTGCAACATGTCGTGTATAACATCCATTCTGTCACTGGAAATATAGAGGCTGCAGGCACCCTTAAAAACCAGCAAGGGACAAGAGGTTGGAAAGGTATATTTTTCCTGGTTCAACTGTCTCAGTTGTTATAATAGCAATGCTGTCTTCTAGTATAACATTTACGACATACCGTATTTTTCGGAGTATAAGACGCACCGGAGTATAAGACACACCTTAGTTTTTGGGGAGGAAAATAGGGGAAAACAATCTGCCTACCAGGTATTCATCTGGCTAGCATCCTTAGTTTGGTCAGCTTCAGCACATTATTTTATCCCCTGGTTAGGACTTAAAAAAACCTTCTTCTGAGAGAATAACAATGAAAGAGCCTGCAAGCCGGTAAGAGCTGGGAAGATAGTTAGCACCTGGTTAGGGCTAGAAAAAAACTTATTCGGAGCAAGTAGAGCAATGAAAAAAAACCCTGCAAAGACTTAGGGCTGGAAAACCATTCTTTGGAGAGAGTAACAATGAAAAAGCCTGCAAGGTAAGAGCTGGGAAGATCTGTTAGCACCTAGTTAGGGCTGGAAAAAAAGCTACATTCGAAGTATAAGATGCACCCAAATTTTCAGCCACTTTTAGGGAGGAAAAAGGTGCGTCTTATACTCCGAAAAATACGGTATTTAAAAAAAATCTGACTGTGAAGGAGAAGAGGGTATGGCCTAAATCAGAAGCATCACCCATTTCGTTCTGCAAAGGAGAAGTCTTCAAACACATCCCTTGGTTCAGTGCAATCTCAATTAAAGCTCTTCTCTGTAGGAGCCTAGAGGTTCAGTGCATTCACAGTCAGCAATCGTCCTTCACCCCCCCAAGAAATCACTGAAGGCAAAATAGAACTGCCAGGATTTAGAGGGGGGGGAAGGGGGTGTACGGCTGTATGGAAACAGAGGGAATAAATAACAAAAGTACAAAAGTGTAGTCGAGCAGGGCATGCTGCTTTAGGTGCGAGGATCCCACAGTGGAACATGCTGGGGAATCAGAATACTCTTCGGAGTTTGGTATGCAAGTCAGGGAAAGAGCCTTACCAAGAGTCTGCAGACAGAAGGTCCCAGGGAAGTGCATGGAAAACTTGATTACTTTAAATAATGTCTGTCGTTTGAGAGACCAGATGGACCACTGGATTGGCTTCTTCAAAACAAAATCTTTCCTGAGTTTGGGGCATTCCCAAAGGAAGAACAAAACGGCTCGTTCTCGGATGTTTAAAGAAGTCAATGGATTGCACAGATGGCTGAGAAACCGGCACCCGAAAGAAAAATTAGCCAAGGAAAGAGAACAGGCCTCCTTTGGCCAGAAAGTTATAGAGAAAAGGGATTTCCTCTCAAATGCAATCCCTGTTAAGTCAGGATTTCTAGAACTGGCACAATCTAAGCACAAAGCTGGAGCAAGGGAGATACCAGCAACCTGAGGAGCTGTAATAGATCAATATCACAGGTTCAAGATTTGATCTTCTGCTGCAAGGACAGATATTCAACAGCGTAAATGTATCATATATCTTATATGGTGGCATGGTGGCGCAGTGGTTAGAATGTAGTATTGCAGGCTGACTCTGCCCACTGCCAGGAGTTTGATCCTGATCGGCTGAAGGTTGACTCAGCCTTCCAGCTTTCCGAGGTCGGTAAAATGAAGACCTAGATTGGTGGGGGCAATATGCTGACTCTGTAAAGCACTATGAAGTCTAAATGCTATTGCTAGTGCTATCTGGCTGGATTTTATTTTCAAATAGCCTTTCAGGTTGGTTGGCTGTGCAAATCTCTTTTGGCAATTGCTTTCAGAAATAACTGTCCTCTTACTTAAACACATCTTAATGAAGATGTTTAAGATATGCTGCCTAGGCATGGCAGCTTCTATAATCAGCCACATAAAATAGACCCATGTATGTGTGTGTATGTATGTATGTATGTATGTATGTATGTATGTATGTATGTATGTGTATGTGTATGTATATATGTATATGTGTATATGTGTATATGTGTATGTGTATGTATATGTGTATGTGTATATGTATATGTGTTACTCTAATACTAAACAGGATACTGTTACATTTCATACTATACTTGTACAGAGCTGTTAAAATTAATTAAAATTTCTGGAAGTATACATTATTCTCTATTACTTAAAAAAAGATACAATAGCACTGGGCCTCTTCAGAGCAAGCATTTATTTTAAAAAGCTTCTTTATTTTGTTAAGTTTTCTAGATTTACAGGGATCTCCAACCTTGGCAACTTTAAGACTTGTGGACTTCAACTCCCAGAATTCCACAGCCAGCAAAGCTAACAAAGCTGGCTGTTGAATTCTGGGAGTTGAAGTCCACAAGTCTTAAAGTTGCCAAGGTTGGAGATCCCTGGCTCTAGAACAATAATAAAGCAGTCTTTAAAAAGTAAGTCTAATAATTTGAACATTCTACAGACATTTAGTTATTCACTTACCCCCTTCCATCCAGTTCAGCAAAAAATAAAAATCTGCGTGTTTCTGCCAGCTATTTGCCTCTTTATAGTTAGTTTCACTTTCATTTTTCCACGTGGCAAACCTAATCAGCTGTAGATCGGGAAACTGCTACTGACTTGCTTGGCTTTGCAGGCTCTTCCCTCTTTCCTGCAAGCAGGTAAATTGCTGGAAGACAGAGGCCAAAGGGTGGGGGTGGGTGGGTGGGTGGGGCTGCATTCGGTGTATAAGACGCACCCAAGTTTTCACCCTCTTTTGGGGGGTAAAAAGGTGCGTCTTATACTCCAAAAAATACGGTAAAGGGCACAAAGATGAGGATGCAGGGGAGTCTATTTAAGTGCTTAAGGAAAGGGCTGCGAGGACAACAGATTTCAAGACATCTTGCCAATATGTATATATTGGTGCAAGCTCATTTAATTTACTGAATGATAACATAGCTAGTTGTAAGAAAATAAAGGTTTCAAAGAAAGATACGAAAGGATGCACTCTGATTAGAAAAGTTTAACAATGCACCCTCCCACCCCACGGAAACGCTTGCTCAGTTTTGTCCAAATGTAATGCAAAACAGCTACAGATAATGCCTAACCCAAATGAAATACTTAATTTGGCTTTCCTGAGCTGGGCAACTATTAATAATATTGTGCTTCTAAAGCAGAGGCATTAAGCGAAGCAGGGGAGCCATAAATGATCTTAGGCTGAGCAGCACTGTTGATATTAGTGGTTAATAGCTCCAGAGTTCACATAAAATGCAGACCGAAGTACAATGATGTTTAGTGGAGTCAGCAGTGGCAATGGACTGTTTACAGGTGAAACCAATAACCAGAGGGCAAGGCCAGCATCGGGGAGCTCTGGGCAAGCCTTCAGTGGGCGAATTCTGCAAAAGCTGCAGCAAGAACATGTGTGTCCCAAATGGAGGAAGATTTAGATGATTCCAGATTTATTCTTGGGAGGAGAAGAAGGAAGGGCACAGGGCTACAAGGGATGGCTTATAACCTGTTTCCATTTACAAATGTCACGCAGTGTTCAAGCCAGTGTGTTTATAAAACATCTGCATTGGTGTAGGGAGATTTCTGCAAGGCTGCTGACATTTGACTTAATAGACCACCACAAGGGCCTGGGGATGAGACACTGAGCTCAGGGTTAATGAACCATATTTAAATTCATTTGCTGTGACTTAACAGAAGTCTGCAGTGCTTAACAGCAGGCAATGGGGCATTCACATATGCAGAGTGTTTTCAGAAGATGGACTATTTTTGTCAGAGAGGGCCGCAACAACAACAACAACAACAACAACAACAACAACAACAACAACAACAACAGTGCAATATCATGAACGTTAGCTTAGAGGTAAACTCCATTTCATTGAGATTTCTTGCAAAACCATGTTTAGGATTGCAGCTGCAAGATATGGTACATATTTTATATGGGTATATAAAGAGCCGAGGTGGCGCAGCAGTTAGAGTGGGCCACTTTAGCTGACTGTGATCCGCAGGTCAGCTGTTCAAATCTCACCGGCTCAAGGTTGACTCAGCCTTCCATCCTTCCAAGGTAGGTAAAATGAGGACCCAGATTGTTGAGGGCAATATAAATATACATTGCTTACTGGTGTAAACCGCTTAGAGAGTGCTTGCACTGTGAGGAAATAAATAAATAAATAAATAAATAAATAAATAAATAAATAAATAAATAAATAAATAAATAAATAAATAAATAAATAAATAAATAAATAAATAAATAAATAAATAAATAGATTTTATTCCAGTTTGTTACCTCTTTCAATATACCGCTTCACAGTGTTTTACCTCCCTCTCTAAGCAGTTTATGGAGTCAGCATATTGCCCCCAACAATCTAATTTACATGTGTACAATCAAGCTCAAATTCTTACGGGCGCATGAAATATTCTCAGAATTCCCTCAGGAAAAAAATGAGCACTATATTTATGGTCCATTGTTATTACGGCTATTCATTAAACAAACAAACTCGTCTCCCTTATGAGATCCATTGGACTACGCTTATACTTTATCACTTACTGTTCCATTATGAGGATTGATGGCAGTAATGATTGTCCATAGAAATACTAGGCATGTTATGGAATATAGAGAATTTTTGTTATTATCATCATAATTTTATAAGAAAGTAGTAATAAAACAAGGTTGCTCACATGGCAGTAAAAGAATGCTTAGGATCATGCAATACAGACTAAAGGCCTAGATGGAAAGGAAGATACCAGATATTCAAGCTGGTTTTTATTAAAGAAAGAAGAGACATTATTAATGATGCACACTCGGTAATGGAGAATGCCAAAGAATATCAAAAAAAAAAAAGAAATTGGTTTTTTTTCATTGATTATAGAAAGGACTTCGATTGTGTCAACTACGTCAAACTATGGAATGTGCTTAGAAAGCTGAGAATCTCACAACATCTTATTGTTCTAAGCCTATACACGTGTCAGAAAGCCACGATATAGATATTAATGCTGAAAAAGACTGGCTCCAGGTTGGCAAAGGAGTAAAGTAAGACTGTATATGTTTCCTTTGTTTATCCAGCCTACATGTAGAATATACATTGAGGAAAAGTTGGAAACAAAGAAGACGCGCTGGAAGATAAAAGAAGATGCGCTGGATTATAGAATGGAACATCAATAACCTATGTTGTCCTGATGACGCTACTCTGATAGATGAACAGGCACATGATCAGCAAGTTCTAATAATAAAAATGGTACATCATGAAAAATAATGTGACTAAGATTAAATATAAGAAAGGCTGAACTAATGATAACAGGTGCAGCAACCAGCCTTAGAACTGACAATGAAGATATTAAAGTAATGGATAGTTTAGAAGTATATTATATTAGTCTAGCAGATTAGCTATGAAGGACTTCAAAAAAGATACAAAGATCAGAATTATGTAGGCAATAGTTTCCCTGGAACATTCAACGAATGTAAAAGTCAAACTTTGAAGAAGAAGGATAGAAAGAGCATTGATGCTTTTGAACTTTGGTGTTGGCGAAGACTCCTGAGAATACCATGTATAATCAAGAAAACAAACAAATACATTACTGAACAATTCAATCCAACTTCTGGTACAAATAACCAGGTTCAAATTATCCTACTTTGGACAAATTATGATAAGACCCAGTTTTCTGGAAAAGACTCTAATGATAGGAAAGGTGGAATGAAAGAGAAAAAGAAGGTAGAAAGAGTTAATTAGAGCAACAATTTGAGCAACTCAGTAATGGGTTTCACTTACCTTTACTACCGGTTCAAAGATGTGCGTGCGCATGCGCAGTTCGTCCATGATGGTGTCCAGGCGGGTGGGCGGAGCCTCCCGCTGCCACTACCGGTTCGCCCAAACTGGGGCGAACCAGTAGCAACCCACCCCTGGAACAACTGCTAGAAGACCAAAAGGACCAGTTCCTCCTAGAGAAAATCTATCTATTGAGTTGCTAAAAGTTGACACTGACTTGAAGGCATATAATCAATATACAGTAAGTTGAATTAATTTTTATGCATCACTCTTTGAAGTAATTTGCAAAGGTAGATAATGAATTTCAAAGAAAACAGATTTGTATTCCCAGTGCAACTAGGTTTTATGAATTAGGGTATGGGCACACAGAACAGTATTAAAATGTGTCATTGCGCGGCTTATGAATTTACATATTTTCTTAATGAGCAAAATAAACCATGGGGACACTTTTGCTGTCCAGAATAAGATTGTTATAATGCAATAAATGCTTTTTTTGGTTACGCATAGTCATGTATAATACTTATGCAATTTTATTTCACACAAAAATAAAGTGAACCTTAATTTTTTTTCACACAACACGGAAGACCTCTTGCACATATTTAAAAAGTTGGAACTTTCGTCACATATGGATGCAACAGTTAATGCAATTGAAGCAAATCTATGGGAAATTTAAGATGAAGTAACTCTCAACTGTAAATGAAAGCAGGCCCGTTCCTACTGTGCAGTGTCAACTTGTTAAAACATGGTAGAAATGGATCCATGACAGCAGTCTTCTGTTCCCGAACTCTGTGTCACTTTAAAATGTCTGCTTGTATTTCAGTTTCTGAATCTTCTTCTCAGTCAGGTCATAGGTCCTTCCAATTGAAGCTTATCTTTACAGAACAGGTAGCCCTGCCTCAAAAAAATAAAGGGAAAAAAGGCATATACACCTTTGAAATGGATATATGGCTAAAGAGGGGGCATAAAAATAGGAATGATTTTGCCTCTACCTTGTGCATTGTTTAAGATTCACTTCACATTTATTCTTGATCATTGCTTGCAAGACTTTTAGTACCATTGCTGGTGAGGTGAACCTGATCTTATACCAATTGGGAGTAGTGGTGGTGTAAAAATGAAACTCCCTTGGATACACATATTAGCAATAGCACTTAGACTTATATACCACTTCACAGCCCTCTCTAAGCGGTTTACAGAGTCAGCCTATTGCCCCCAACAATCTGGGTCCTCATTTTACCAACCTCAGAAGGATGGAAGAAGGACTCAACCTTGAGCCCGTGAGATTTGAACAGCTGAACTGCAGCTAGCAGTCAGCTGAAGTAGCCTGCAGTGCTGCACTCTAACCACTGCGCCACCTCGGCTCTTATATTGGAATGTATGGAGTAAAAGTAGGAGACAAATCTGTTAAATCTGTTAAATCTGTTAAGCCGCCCAGAGTCCTTTGGGAGTTGGGCAGCATACAAATGCAAATAAATAAATAAATAAATAAATAAATAAATAAATAAATAAATAAATAAATAAATAAATAAATAAATAAATAAATAAATAAATAAATAAATAAATAAATGAATGAATGAATGAATGAATGAATGAATGAATGAATGAATGAATGAATGAATAATGAATGAATGAATGAATGAATGAATGAATGAATGAATGATTTCATTGACTGATACATTTCAGATTTTCTAGAGTTAATTTATGAAGAAATATAAGTTATTGTAATCTTACCAACATAGTCAGGAAAAAAGATATATTTTCCAAAGCTGTTGCTTCTTGCAATAGTGTCAGTTGTGTAGATGAAACAACATATGATAAATAAAGTGATGAACGCATAATTGCACTCACAGTGACAAACGCTTTATTAGCAAACGCCTAGATACCAGTTTATTTATCTCTACTGCTCAGCCCAACAGGAAGTGAAGTATTTTTGTTACAATTATGTTAATATAATTAGTAATTTAATGATAAGAGATGATGAAACAGTGGAACTATAGTTGCATTTGTATCTGCTGCTGACAGGCAAAGTACTACTAAAACAGGTGTCAACTTGGTGAGGCAAAGAAATTGTTACCAAACACACACAGTGTTTGTTTCTTTCTTATACGCTGTTCTGAAGCTATATTTTAAAATGATAAATCATCTGACTTAATGAATATTTCCTTTTTGACTGCTTTGTCCAAGTTATTTGTGCCATTATTTGTCCCTTTGTTTGTTACTGAGCAGCCTAGCATGGCACTGAAGCTCCATAGTGGAACAGAAACTTTTAAAGTTAAAGTTTTAAAGTTCTTTCTGTGTTACCTGAATGGCAAAATGAGATGTGCCTCAATTGGTTCTATACTATTGAACTATATATGTTATTGACATAATCCACACATTTTTCATAAACGGGGGACATCCTGAGCTAATCAAGAAGCCACACAAAATGCAAAAAATATGATGCTTCTTGCCCCGAGTAACTGTTTGTTTGTTAGTTAGTTTGTTCTGTGGTAGTTTGTTCTGTGATACATGAAATCTGACCTGTTTGCCACAGAAAAGTAGAGTTTGGTTTTATTGACTTACTGTTGTGTCCCTGTAGCAGAGGTGGGTTCCTACCGGTTCTAACCGGTTCTTTAGAACTGTTAGTAACTCGGTGATGATGTCACAGAGCTGGTTCTGTCAGTGTCTCCATGGGTGCCGCCATCTTGGATTTTGCTTCTGCGCATGTGTAAAAGCTATTTTTTATTGCTGCGGGTGCGTGTGTGTGCGCAAAGTGCGCATGCATGCACAGTGCAACCCTGAGCGAACCGGCAGCAAAAGGATCCAGAACCCACCCCTGCCCTGTAGGATAATTCTGGAGGGTCACAGACTCCTTGGAATGGATAGGATGTGAAGTGGGAAACAAGAGTTGAAGCAGGGAATGGGTACAAATTATGGGTCCTTCTTATGCAAAGGAATACTGCAATACTGACAATGTTTCTTTTTCATTTTTTCCAACACAAAGAAATATGAGAAAGAAATTATATAAAGGGATCAGAACCCTGTCTCTCTGTTAACAGGATAATTCCCAGACAATAAAAGAGAACAAGATTAAATTTGGTGTGACCGGAGATTCCATTCTAAAATACAGATGCTGGGACAAACTAAGACTCACTGTAGAAAGTAGGATTCATTTCTGAGTAAGAAAGTTTTATTGAAGGGTTAGCCAAGTGAAAGAATTCATATTGGCTTTGGGATGCTAAATCTATGACTGTAAGAAACATCCTTAGTGAGGACTTTGCTGCCCTATACAACCTTAATAATTTAAGATTAACAATTCTCACTAGTTGGGGAATTAAAATATATTATTCAAAATCAACAAAAGGTCAGTGAATGAAAATTCAATATTCTCCCATCTTCTGAGATTTTTTTCCAAGACTGTTAAAGCTTATTCTTGAATGTACTTAACTTCATTGGAGTGAAAAGATTTATTTCTGTCAAATAAATGTGTGTGCGTGTGTGAGTGAGTGTGTAAAATTATAGACATTGCCATGGAAATAAAATTATTTTCGGAGGAACTAGCATTATTCTGAATACATAAAAAAGAAGGAAGGAAAAACTCTGGCTTGCTTCAAAATAATTTCATGAATGCATTAAGCGAACTACAATTTTTGCATTTTTTTACAATTTGCATTTTTTATTCTTTGTACCCAAATACTCTAATTCTCTCTATAGACATAGAATAAAATTTATTTATGGAACCACATTTTATCACTATGTCAGTCCAGAGAGAATATCCATTTATGTAAATCCTTGGAAGAGCCCCATGCCCACTGATGATTTAAAGAAGGACAGAAGCGGGTTTCCCTTCTACATGTTCCCTTAGAACTAGCATAATATGGTATTACCAAGAGAAATTGTCAGGAGAGTAACTTTCAATATGGCTTTGTGATATTCTGAAGTTCATGGAACTGGTGTCTGGAGGTCAAAAATTTTGTTTCTAACCTGTTCAGGTGGAAATTAAAAGATTTGGGGAAAATGGGGAAAAAAGTCCATGAAAATACTGTTCTCAACATGGTGGGAAATTTGGGGAAAGGAACTAGACTACAGAGAGAAGGCTTCAGTCTTTTTCAAGGAATCCTTTCATTCTTCAACTGACTTTTATTTCAAACTCAGTATAAGTTGTGTTTGTGTGTTAGAGAGGGCAAGAAAGAGAAGTGGGGGGATTGTAGTGGGTCCTAGTAAGAGAACTACCCTTTTATCTTGTGATTTGAAACATTTGAAATTCAAAGGCAGCACTTTCAAATCAAGATATCTTTAACTTGAACATGGCTCTGGTTGAATATATGGGCTTAACCATACCATTTTCTTGGACATAGTGTGGAAAAGGTTTGCATTTTCTTTGTCTGTTGATTACATTTTAATCAACTTCTTAATAGTTGTGGTTTTTTGTGCCTTCGAATCATTGTTGGCTCCTGTTGACTGCCTAGACGAGTTCCTGCAGTTTTCTTGGCAAAGTTTTGCCATGTGGTTTGCCACTGTCTGCTTCCTAGGGCTGAGAGAGAATGATTGACCCAAGAATAGTAATCTGGCTTTGTGCCTAAGCCAGTACTAGTCTACCCACTCTCCTGGTTTCTAGCCTAATGCCTTAACCGCTATACCAAACTAGCTCTCAGACTTGTGCAGCATTATTAAACTCCTATACTTGATTTTCTGTTTGAAATGGTTAGGAAGACCCTGAATCAAAATCACATCTCTTGAAACCCTTCCTAATGTCAGCAGAATCATGATTCCTATAACTTCTAAAAACAGCTGTTCAAGGCTAAGCTAGATAGTTTATTTTCTGTGCAGTCATATGTAATGGTACGGTACTGACTGTAATAATCACATACAGAATAGTGGAAGTCTAATCCTTATATGCAAACAATATCTCTGTCAGTTCCACATATGATGGTCAGAATTAGGCCACTGTATACTGAAAGTAAAGAACATGAAACTAAGAAATGAATTAGCAAGTTTATTAGGGATGAAACTGGCAGGGAAGAAGCAAGCCAGCAGTTTCATGTTATAGAAAACATAGTATGTTAACATCAGGGGGTAGGTTCTACTTACCTTCCCTACCGGTTCGCATCACGTCGGAAGTGCGTGTTTTGCGTGCGCGCATCACAACGCGGAAATGACCCTCTGCGCATGTGCAGAAGCCTGTGCATTCACAGAGGGTTCTTTGCCAGCCGCTTTCAAGGAGCAGTGACTGGAGGACCGGTTCGGGGGCGTGGCCAGTCAGCCATCACTACCGGTTCTGCGAGAAGTGGTAAATTTCCACCACCACTGGTTAACATAGATCAAGTACCTTCCAAAGCCATCAAGACAATGGCGGATTTCCATATATTTGGAATATAGGAGGAGGTAGCTTAGAATTTAAATTCAGAAGCTAAAATCTATAAATACGGTTTTGATTTCTGTCTCCTATGCCAGGCAGATTTCTGTTATGATGACTTCATTCCTCTTCATTTTCGTACAAAAATTAAAGTAATCCTGCCAAGTCACGAGCCTTTTGCTGAATAGCTCTATTCCTGTGGAAAAAGATAGAAAGAGAAAGCTGTAGAACCAAAGCTTACAGCCAGGCCTGTGTGAAGCCTGACAAAGATGTACAATTTACTTATAGTGCTGGGTGACATTGGGCCAGTCATTCTCTCTCAGCCCAACATACCTCACAAAATCATTGTTACAGGGAAAATAGGGGGAGGAAGGAGTATTAGACTTGTTCACTGTCTTGAGTTGTTTACATAATGAATAATAAACATAAAGGGACATAAATAAAATGAAATAAATAGTCTTCTTTAGCAAGAAGAATTATACTAGGGATGGGGGACACGAGGCAGGCTTTCCGCTTCCATGACTGAAATTTGTGAGATGCAATTGTCTGGGCCTATAGTAGTTCAATATGGAACAGAGTAGTCGGTATAATCATAGTAATTAGTATGTTTACTTTTCATGTGACTATAACTAGATGCCATACAAATGGATAAAATGCAGTACCAACAATTTGATGCAATAACTCATTACATTGTAATCACAGTTTAAAATGTAGAACCACCCTTGAACTGAATGTCCCAAGTAGGCCTCCTAGATAAACACTTCTTCAACCTTAGAAAGTTTGCAGTATGATTTGTGCATCTTCTGGAAGAAAGCCCTCAAAACACAAACAATAAGAAGAGAAAAAGCATGGCTGGATATGTAGCATAGAAAGGACTGAATGCATCAATTTGAATGGAATCAAATTCCAATAACGAGCAAGCCTCTTTCTTAGGACTGCAACATTATCATTTATTCAATTTAATAAAAAATGTAATAAATAAGATAGATAGATAGATGATAGATAGATAGATAGATAGATAGATAGATAGATAGATAGATAGATTTTACACACATACACACACACACACACACAGAGAGAGAGAGAGAGAGAGAGAGAGAGAGAGAGAGAGAGAGAGAGAGAGAGAGAGAGAGAGAGAGAGAGAGAGAGCATATTGGCAGAAAGAAGAGGCCTTTCTGCATCTTTCAAGAGAAAGTCTCCCTCTTCCTTGTCAGTCAATAGAATTGCAAAATACCATTGCATAGTATTTACAAGATTTCTCTGTTCCTAATCTGGCCATCTTCTATTCCTATTAAAATGAAAGTAATATAAATATATGGGATGCCTAAAACACTTATAAATGGTAAACTGGTAAAATAACGAAGTAAGGAGATCGACTACTGTTGGGCAAGGGGGCAATTTAAAAAAGCAATAAAATAAAATAAAAATGTTAAATACTTTTGGAGAATTCTTCACATGGCTGGCTGGGTTTTGAAAGGCGAGGTAGGCAACCCCACACTCTTGTGCTTTTGGTAAGAAAAGTGGAACAAAGCATCTGGGTATACAAGAATTACTTGTGTCAAGCCAGCCAGCTTAAGAAAACAAAACAGAGCAGTAGGAACAAAAGGAGAGAGATGAAAAGACTTCCTCGCTCCTGTTCTGAACCCTGAGGATTTGCAATCCCCAGTTTGTATGCGTGGATACAGATGCATTTATAGCCACAGAATTTTTCAGTAGGGGATATCTGGAAGACATGTTGGGCCTCCCTGAAGTTGCAGTTGTATGGGTCATTTTTACAGACCTTGAGGGCAGAGTAGTTTGTATTTCTCCTCACAATACAATTCCCTACTGTAAAAGCCTTGGCCATCAGTACATCTGGCATGGAATTACAGTCTGGAGAAAAAGATGAAGCAGCCAAGGCTGTCCGCAGTGCATTAAGGCTGCTTTTGTGAGACCGAGCATCTCCGATGCAAAAGCAGTTTAAACATTACTTGAGAACTAATCAAACTGGCATCTGAGAAGGAGACACAATTGCAGGGGTCCTGTAGCTCAGAGTGGCACTGCAATGGCTGACCTTTAGCCATCTCATTCAATATTCCTTTTGCAGCCCAAACGCTCCCACTTCAGGCAATGTGAAAAGAATTCTTGATGGGGTACTGACAGACCTTGTAAAGGCAGGAACCCAAATTCATGCCTACCACTGATTTGAAACAATAGACAGCACAATCTGAATCACGGGGAGATTTTAAAACAGGATGGAGCCTCCTTCGATTACACCCTTTGATCACAAATGTAAACTTGATGGTTTTCAAGTACAGAACAGGCATATACAGTGCATTATATTATACACTGTGTCTTAAGAATTCAAGAACTTTGGAAAGGATAGATATCTGTCATTTTAAGGACTATGGAGATGGGGCTATTTGGCAACTCAAGTACAGACTCCTGTTTTCTTTTTTTCTTTTCAGGAATAAAAAGTAAACCTCTTAACTGACAAAATAAATGTTAGTGTTTTGAAGGAAAACATAAGTCAGCTTGAAACTCAGGCTCTTAACATAATAAATTTCAGTGACTTAAGAATTCCTTACTGTGTTTTGTCTGTCTCTGTCTCGAAACGAGTTGTCTCTAAAATTCTCCCTCGTGTGTATATAACATTACAGTTATTTCCTGCAATATTAAATGATATTGCTACACTCCAGTTCAGGGCTCCATGGCTTTTGCGTTGAATTAAGATCCTATTTTCTCCACAATGCTAAACCAAGGTCTCTGAACTCTGCCAAGGAAGCAATGGAGTGAGCCCTGTACATTTCGGTTCAGAGAGTATTAAAGATGCAAGACTGCATTCAGAAGACAGAAGGCACCATTCAAGGGCTGGTTGCTAATTTTTAAATGGTGGAACAAATGACTTTGGTGGACTTGTGCCAACTTATACCATCTGAAACTTTGCTGTGAATATTAATTAGACTGTCAAAACTAACAAACCCAGGGGCCTCTTAGGTCCTTTAACTTCTTCTCATGGAGTCAGTTTTTTGGGGTGTGAGGCACAGCTGATTTTTGTAGGCAGGCTACTTAATATCAAACATCAATTCCTGCCTGTGATTTTCCTAGGAATCACTTTGGGGCAGTGGGTAGTATTTTTAAACTTAAAGGCTACAATTATAGGTTAAGAAGAACCTGAGGAATGATTTCTTGGGATCAAGGGAACATGGTCATTTTTGAAACATGGTGTTCCTTGTTTCTAATAAAGTAGCTATGTTTGAAAGAGTCCTGAGAATATTAGTCTCTCCTTGGTATAAAGATACCAATTATTACAAACAGCACAGTCTGCCTGTTCAGACAGTGTCGCCTTATAAAAGTAATAATCACATTCGTATTCCTGATTGCCTCAGTCCGGCACAGGAATCACAGTCTGAATTCTGCTTAATTTGCCCTTGGTAAAATCAACACAGAGTCCGATTTGAGTGCCTAGATGGAACCATAAGATTTTCAGGTTTGCTATGCAGTCTGAAAAAAGATATTCCGAAGAAAGGAGAAATAGTAATTCATAGAGCTGTGTGAATAATTTGGAGAGAAGCTTTGGAAAAGTGAGCAGACTGAAATGCTGTGTTCTCTTGAAGATTTTACACAGCAAAATAAAGGGCCTCCTTTCTTCATCTCTTTGCTACATTTTGGCAATGCTGGCCAAAAGATCTTCTGCCAAGGCAGCAAGAGATTTGATAAGCAAGAAACTGTAAACAGGCCAAGAAAAAAAAAGTGGGGGTGGGGGGGAGTACTATTTTTAGAATGGAGTAGATTTAGAAACCCCATAATCAGTGTTTATAAACAATGCTTATGATGAAGTTCTAATTCAGGGTCAGTAATGCATTCTGGAGCCTTGTGTGTATGTGGATTATCTGGCTAAACGTAAACAGCAGTCCTGGTTATTTGATTAATTTAGGAATGATGCAATTTGTTTGCTTTTGCATCATAATGTACTAACATACATTGAAATTCGTACTTGATATGAGACCCGAGTGCCACGGAACGGGGTGAGCTCCCATTACTTGCCCCAGCTCCTGCCCACCTAGCAGTTCAAAAGCATGCAAATGTGAGTAGATAAATAGGTACCACGTCGGTGGGAAGGTAAAAGTATTTTCTGCACCTCAGCATATAGTCATGCTGGCCATGTGACCACAGAAAATGTCTTCAAACAACGTTGGCTCCCTTGGCTAAGAAACAGAGATGAGCATCATCCCTCAGAATTGGTCACGAGTGGACAGTGAAAACCTTTACCTTTATAGTGTTTTAAAGTGCTTTAGGACTGGTTTTATTTCATCTCAACAATACTTAACTGCATGCTTGATTCCTGTTATCTTTCTCTGAACTGCAGGGATTGGCTCCGTTCTTTGGAAGTGGTGCTACTTCTTATTAATAAAAAAAGCCTCTCTGAATTCAGTTCACTTCTCCACTTCTTCCCTTCTTCAGCTGCAATAAGATTCAGAAGTACTCCTTCTGATACTTCACACAAAGTGGTTCAAACCAAATGTTGTGGGCCTAAACTCAAATCACACACCTTTTTGAAGGTTGAACTGAATCATGGCTGATTTGTAGAAGCCTAATGCCTGCATTGCTCCTGGCTAAATTCTTCATCTGAGACTTCAGAGAGCCAATAAAGCTTAAGAAGAAACACCACTCCATTTTTTTTAAAAAAAGTGTTTTCCTTTTAATGTTCCTTTTAGTATATCTTTGGGGTCTTCTATTTACCCTTTTTTTTTCAAGGGATGTGTTTGAATTTTTTAAAATATAGTCAGAAAATACATGTGCTGTTTGATTGAAACATTCCTGAATGCATTTTCCAAACTCCTCTCAATGCAATAATCTAAGAGGCATATTTAAGGAAGACAGATATCTTAGAGCCGTCCTGGGGGCCAGATCCAGCCCACGGGGTACTTAGATCTGGTACATGGGGCTGTCCTGGAATCAGCGAAGGACCAGCCCATGGTGCTTCTTCCAGAGAAAACGGGCTCCCAAGCTCCTTTTTCGGCTGCCACGGCCTCCTGCAACCCTTTGCCAGTGAAAACGGAGCTCGTGTGCGGCCCTCCCAAGCTCCGTTTTCACTGGCAGAGGGTTGCAGGAGGCTGTAGCAGCCAAAAACGGAAATCGGGAGCCTGTTTCCTCTGGCAGAGTGCTCAGGCCACCACAGACGCCCCCAACAGGAGTGATGTTGAGCTGACCACACCCTCCCTGGCTACGCCCACCTGACCCGTCAAGGTCAAACACAACCCTGATGCGGCCCTCAATGAAATCAAGTTTGACACCCCATCTTAGAGTCTAGCAAGCTGCAGTAAAAATGAAAGTTAAAAATCTAGAAATGAAAATAAAGTGGGATCATATGGCATGCATTAAGCCCAGTGTGAAATTGTGTCCTAAACCCTACGTATTTTCCTTAAAATCTGGTCATTATCAGGGAAATGGCCAGCCGACAGCACAGTTGGTGAAATGAATGGACTTGAATATCGGCATTAATACCAAATTATCTATGATATGCCTATTTCACTGGGAAAATGCTTTAATTTTCCACTATGCAGAACTTTCTTGTTTGGGAAAAACGGTGGTGAGAACTGTTTATTTTTTAATAGTACAGTAATTTAACTTAAAGAGCAAACCTTCACATTGTTATGGCATGAATCTGCTGCAGAAAACAGATTGGTTATGCAAAGTTTTGAAAAGGTGCCTTGCTCTGATGAAACTTTAATGAAGTCATTCTATCGAAACAGGCATGCAAATCAAAATGGTGACACAGTTCAATGCAACAAAATTAAATTAAATTTAAAATTAAAATCTCAGTTCCATATTTGGAGAGTGCAGGATGCGGTGGGGGTTAAGCACCATGATGTGATGTTGCTGATACTAACATAAGACATCAGCCAGTTAGCTTAATGCCTCACTTAACTCTCTGCCTATCCCAGCATTTTGGGGATCGCAAGGCCCACATCACTTTGGATTCTGTTCGTTTTCTTTCTTCACGTCTTGAAATGGCCATTACAAGTTTTAACTTTGGCCTCTTTTGACATTGAGGTGTTCTTCTTGCTACCAAAATGGGAGTTTAACTCAGCTCTCAGTTCTGATCAACCCAACTGACTACTGGGTCAAAATTTACTTTAAAATTCTGCATGGCTGGAAGACTCAAACTTTAAGTGTTATTCTCAGAGGACTTAAAGTCTTCCAGCTAACCTTTATTGGCACCAAAAGAAACACTTATTTTATGGAAGGTTGAAGCCATGAAGCCACTGCCTTTTTGCTTTCTTCCATAGTTTTACTATCTTGGTGGTAATATGATAACCTTCTATTGCAGGAGTGTCAAACTCAATTTCATTGAGGGCCGCATCAGGATTGTGTTTGACCTGGGAAAGTGGGGGGAGTGGCCAGCTTGATGTCACTCATGCTGGGGGCGCCTGTGGTGGCCTGAGCACTCTGCCAGCGAAAATGGACTCCCGAGCTCCGTTTTCGGCTGGGACGGCCTCCTGCAACCCTCTGCCAGCGAAAACAGATGTCTCTCCTGAGTGCTGTTTCGCTGGCAGAGGCGCTGCAGGCTGGTCCTTCGCTGTTTCCAGGGTGGCCCCGCAGGCCAGATCTAAGAATCCCACAGGCCGGATTCGGCCCACAGGCCTTGAGTATGACCTTCCTGTTCTACTGTGTCTGCTAAATGACAGCAGTAGCAAGCTATAAAGCTAACATAAACCACTCTGCTCTGCACTGTTGGGAATGAACGGATCTCTGGGTAAAATCCCCCCAAGTAATTTTTTTAAAAATAGCACCTGAAAAGACATGGAAAATTCTAAAAACCTAAAGAGGGGGCAATGGCCTTTGAAAGAATTTGCAGGAGCCGCTAAGGTTTCCCAAACCTCCTTCCTTTTGATTAGCGGACAATTCTCCTTTTATTTGTAGCATTTTCAAGGCAGTGTTTCTCCCTTCACCCTGAAGCATTATTTGCAGAAACAAAATCTTCAATCAGTGCCTCTGAAATATTGTACCGTGGAGTAAGCATTATCAAGAAGACAGCATGTCGTACAGTGGTAATGCATTTGCTTTGTGTGCAGAAAGTCCAAGTTTCACCTTCCCATATTTCCAAGAGAGGCCGTTAACAAATTCTGTCTAAATGCTTAGAAAGCTGTTGCTGATCAATAGCACCAACCCAGAACTAGATTCATTATAGAGCAACTTCCTGCATTTTAATGATAGAGAGGAAAGCGAGTCTGCAATACTTTTTGTTTTTGTTTCTTAAGGACAAAATGATAAACAGCCGCCGCAAACCAATATACTCATTTTTGTTTCAGATTTCTCTCTCCACTTTGCCCTTTTGCCTTCTGCCCTATCACCCTATTTTGTAGGGGAAAATATGTCTTCACTGAACAGTTTGTCTTAATTGCAGAAAAAGGCAGGGGACTGTTTTCAACAGCACAGCCCCTAGTTTTAATGACAAACCCTCTCGTTCTGACAATAGTCAGAAGCATGGAAGGAACTGAGTTATGGGTTGAAAAATCCCTTTTAAACATGTGTGTGTGTGTGTGTGTGTGTGTGTGTGTGTGTGTGTGTGTGTGTGTGTGTGTGATATATAAGGTTCTGCACAATTGTTCTGAAAAACAGAAATAAAAGCATCTCATAGATTTGTGGCTTTCTCACCCTTTCCCAGTAGGAATTGGCAATGAATGTGATCTGCTGTGGAGGTTGCACCAGCAAGAACTATAAATTATGCCTCACTATTCCTATCCTCAGGGGAAATGTTAGGGACTATTTGTAACATCCAATACAGATAGTCCTTGATTTACAACCACAACTGAGCCCAAAAATGTTGCTAAGCCAGATATTTGTTAAGTGAGTTTTGTCCCATCTTATGACCTTTCTTGCCACAGTTGTAAAATGAATCACTGCAATTGTTAAGTCAGTAACATGGTTGTTAAGTGAATCTGGCTTCTTCATTGACTATGCTTATCAGAATGTCGCGAAAGGTGATCACATGACCCCGGGACACTGCAACCCTCATAAATATGAGCGAGTTGTCAAGCGTCTGAATTCTGATCACGTGACCGCGGGGCTACTGTAATGGTCACAAGCATGAAAAATTGTCATAAATCACTTTTTTCAGTGCTGTTGTAACTTTGAACGGTCACTAAATGAACTGTTGTAAATCAAGGACTACCTGTAATCCAACGTTCACTTATGCATGACATTTCTTCCATGCTCTTCACTCCTGTAGATGGACTCCAAATCTGCTTTAAAGTGATGTCCAAACTTCTAGATTCAAAGGTAGGAGGGATTATGCAGTTAGTCGCAAGGTAGAAAAGGAATCCATTTACCTCAGGGGTCAATTTCACTGTGGGGCATCATACAAAGTATTGGTTTTTGATATCCAGGTTTCATTGAATTCATGGATGAATAAGAATATGATCTATCTATTTTACTTCTATCTCCACAAGTAAGAGATAAATACTATGCATTAAAAAAATTAAGTCTGAACATTCAGAAAAAGGACTGCAATATCTAATAAAGACCAGATCTTCATTCTTGTGATCTCCCTTGTTTCATGGCTACAGCTGGAAGACCACATCATCATATCAAAGGATGTTTTTAATCTGTTTGTACCTGTCTCTCTTGATGAGATTTGAAAGGCTAATTCAGCTTAAGAAATCTTTCTAAAACATGATTTTAACCTCAATTAACTTCCCTCCCCTCTAATTTGTACATGCTGTGTCATCTTTGGAAAAAAAGATTTCATATATCCTTGTAGAACCGCACATCCAGAATATAGCTTAACTTCCAACCTTACTAATGGTGCCCAGACTATTTGTGCAGCTAGTCAGATGTCATCAAACCATAGTCAAGTCTTGGTAGTTGGATAGGGAAATCATTGCCATCTTAAACCCAACACCAGTGGTGGGTTCCTACTGGTGCTGTGTGGAACGCAGCTCCCGTAGGAGCCCGGCAATGATGTCATTTTCTGGCACTTCTCCGCGTCCTGAGCTGTCAGGAAAAAGCCCTCCCACCCGCCCTTGTTTCAATACAGACCTTTATTCTTCCTTCAAAGCACAGCTGAGAACCTCCTCAGCTGTGTTTTGGCTTGTAATGTCATCCTAAGCATGCGCGGAAGCGAAATCGCCCGATGGAACGCGAGTTCACTTCTGCGCATGCTCGCGATGCACACCAGTAGTGAAAATAACCGGAACCCTCCGCTGCCCAACACCGTTAAAAAATGATCACATCTTACGATGGACCTCAATGCATCATAAAGCATAATATTTTGGAAAGATATAGAGGCAAGGAATCCATTAGGAAAAGTGCATGCTCTCTGTATAGATATGCATATTTATAACAGGAGTCAAGACAAGGAGAAAGAAGCAATCAATAAGAAGTCTAGTCTTCTCAGGATAATACTCTTTCTTATCTCAAATATTGCATCAATGAGGAATGGAGGAACCATTCACGGAAGAACAGCAGGTTAGCACTCTATTAATTTGCAATCAATAAACCACTCTAGTATCATGCACTTCCATTTAGATTTCCGTCTCCTGTTTCTATTTCTGGTTACCTGTCAGATTATTTAGAAGAAGATACAATTAATTTAGAGCTTTCTTACATGTGATGGGGTAGGAACCTCTCCTTTCCCTTTCCTTTGTTCATTATAGCTTTATGTTAATATTATATGTTATTTATTTATTAGTTGCATTTGTATGCCGCCCACTCCACAGAGACTCTGGGCAGCTCACAACAGTAAAAATTCACATGCAACGACAAATATAAAAAGCATTAAAAACAATAGATATTAAAACATTTAAAAACATTAAAAACCACAATTTAAAAACCCATACAATAAATCATTCATGGGGCCAAGAGTGATCGGTGTTGTATTAAAATCATTGGCCCCATGGCTGTTGACAAAGCCATGTTTTTACTGCTTTACTGAAGGCTGGCAGGGTGGGAATAATGCGGATCTCGGGGGGTAGTGTATTCCAGAGAGCCGGTGCTGCCACAGAGAAGGCCCTCGTTCGTGGGCCCGCCAGCCGACATTGTTTGGCTGACGGGACCACCAGCAGACCAACTCTGTGGGCTCTAATCGGTCTTAGGGAGGTATGTTGTCTTTAAGCCCTGAATAAAGTGATTCAGATTCTAATGAATGAAGCACATTATCTACTCAGCCTATGATGGTAGAGAACAGTAATTACTCTGAATAGTAGATGATTGGCAAAATATAATGTATTCTGCCTACCTCTTTATTTTGCCAAAGAATCCTATGGAAGCAGAAATTAGAGTGCATTGGCTATGTACAGTATATGAGGTAGGTCCTTGTTAAATCAACATTGAAATGTCTACAGGTAGTCCTCGCCTTATGACCACAATTGAGCCCAAAATTCATGTTATTAAACGAGACATTTGTTAAGTGAGTTTTGTCCCATTTTATGATCTTTTTGTCACACTTGTTCAGTGAATCACTGCAACTATTTATTTATTTATTTTATTATTTATTAATGGTTCTTATAGGCCGCCCAACTCCCGTAGGACTCAGAGCGGCGTTTTAAGTTAGTAAAATGGTTGTTAAGTGAATCTGACTTCCTCTTGACTTAGTTTGTCAGAAGGTCAAAAGGCAAAAGGTGATGACTTGACCCTGGGACGCTGCAACCTTCATAAATAGGACTCAGTTGCCAACCATCCGAATTTTGATCACGTGACCATGAGGATGCTTCAACGGTCATAAGTGTGAAAAATGATCATAAGTGCTGTTGTAACAGTCACTAAATGAACTGTTGTAAGTCAAATATTACCTGCATTTGTAAAGGGGGGACAACAGTAATATATGGCTTATTATTAGAATAGTTATTAAAAGTGTTGGAAAAGGATCCTAAAAACCAGATTCAAGTCCACCCTCAGTATGGAAATTCACTGGTTGATTTTAGGCCACTCACATTCTCCCTAGTATTATTGATATAAGGAAACTTCATAGCAAGAATATTATAGCTGCCCACAAGAAAGGCAGAATATAAATCTAATCATATAAATGAATAAATATGGAATCAAACATGGTATTTGTGTAATTATAAAATGGGGCGAGTAACCTGAGACCCTAGATCTACGTACAGCCAACAAATCCCACTTTTTGTGTTGCTTAACTGCAAAACATACAAAAATTGTACCATAAATCATAAAACATGGATCTTAAAATAGAGAAACCTCACATGTTCTGGTCTCTCTCTATTACTCACACATAGACATACACACAAATCCAGAATCTCTCTGAAAACCCTGATGTTCATGATGTCAGCACCAGAGGTGGGTTCCTACTGGTTCTAACCGGTTCTATAGAACCGGTAGTAAACAGGTGGTGATGTCACGCAGCCAGTTCTGTCGGTGTCGGTCCGTGGCCACCGCCATCTTTTTTTTTGGCTTTTTTTTGGCTTTTTTTGCTGGTTTTTGCTTCTGCGCATGTGCAGAAACTGAGTTTTCGGCACTTTCCGGCCGTCATCTTTTTTTTTGCTTTTTTTTTTGCTTTTTTTTTCTGGTTTTTCCTTCTGCGCATGTGCAGAAGCCGAGTTTTCGGCACTGCACATGTGTGCCTATGTGTGCAAACCGCATATGCAATGCGCCCGCAGCCATGCGGCACAGGAGGAAGCGAACCGGCAGTGAGGTAAGTTAGAACCCACCCCTGGTCAGCACCCTATCTATGAGAGCCCTCAACTCCACCCCACATAGGAAAGATGGACCCAAACACCATAAGAGTGTGTATCCTTGTTGGGAAGCACTGAAAATCTCAAATGAAAATGTATGTGCTAATAAATCAATCTGCCAGAAAACTCTGACATGCCTCTTTATATGTAAAATGTGGATTGAAGTGAAGAGATGTGTTGCACTTTTATACTGGGTATACAAAGAAGAAAACCACACGATAGACTTAGGCCTAGAGAGATTCTGGCTAGGGAATTCTGGGAGTTGGAGTCCACACATCTAAAATTGCTGCATTTAAGAAACACTGCCATAGATAATTCAATTTTGAAGATAGTAGAGTCTGTTATTCTGGAGGTAGCATGGCAGACACTTTATTCCTTCACAGTAGACAAAGTATGGCAGAGTTAACTGTAAACTCTGTTCAGCCCACTTCTATTCATGGCTCTGGGTAAGTAATTCCCATTTTTATTACCAAAGCTTCTTCTATAGAAAGATTTTTCCTGTGATTAAAAGAGCTCTATCTTATGGTTTCTGTTGAAATACCCTTCCTTGGCATAGCCAGCAGAATGCAATATTTGCATTAAGAGTATCTGGCTTTCATTTTGCAGTAAATATATTCAGGGACTTTTTTTTCCTATATAAAAAAACCTTTACAACACACATAACTGTGCTCATAAGTGAATTTTTTAAAGTATATTATACTTTTTTTTAAAGTATATTATACTCTTTCAGTGTTTAGATGCTGCTTTAACTTTGAATATAAGTTGGACACCTGTTTTACTGCAGTTTATAAATACATAGGATTTTCATAACATAGAAATGCCGAATGCATGAACAATTCAATAATTTGATATAATTTTGCATTTGATTATTATTATTATTATTATTTTTAAAAAAATGTAAATGGAGCATTAAGCATCCAGTCCTGCAAAGTGGGTATTTTATTTTCAAAATGATAAAAATAACGATACCAAATCTATTCAAGCGTCCCTTTTCCTTTGATGACTAAGTATCCATTTCAATCTCTGGTTATAACATATAATTTCAACTGGTATCTTTCCTCCTCGTATCTTGCATCCATCAATCTGTTTCAGAAGATTTGTTGCCAAATTTGAACTTCTTCCCATTCAGCCCTATTCAGTTCTGTCCCCCCCCCCCATCTGTGCACTCTGGAACAGAGGTTCTCAACCTTTTTTCCCGCTCATGACCCCTTTCTGAGCCTCACTGACCTCTGTGACACCCCCCCTTATAGTCCCTAATAGTGTTAGCTGAGGGGGGGGGGAAGCTACTTTACCATCTGCACTGTTTATTAATCTAAACTGTACTATATAAAGATTGTGGCCTCCTATAAATGGCCCCCTGTGGGGACCCATATGGCCCATCTTGAGAACCACTGCTCTAGAATATTTTTGGCAGACAAATGAACAGTAATGTGGAGTAGAAAAGTTAGAGGGTTTCCTATATATATTTCACTGGCTAAGTTTTCTGTATAGTCTCTTTGATAAAAAAAATCACACCCCCAAATAGATTCTTAACATTTTTCCCATCCGAGACATGGCTAAGCAATCTCCACTGGGTAAGGAGAATATATGAACCAAGTCGCCTTCAAGAATCTACACCGTCAGCATAACATGATTACAGCTGATTAGAAAACTCAAACGGAATTAGTTTACTGCCAGAATGATGAGGTGAATCATCAGTTGGCCATTAAAACCTCTGATTAAAATAATTTTTTAATCTCACCATATAATTCTCACTCATGCAATTATCCAGGCATTTTACACACGCATACCCTACTTGTCTGTATGTGGGGGAGACACAACCTGCACTGCTCAACTGTAAGGTCAGTTCCATATATTGTTGAGATGTACAAATTATGAGAAGGCCCCCCCAAAGGTTAAGGACCTGTTCATCATTATGTTAAACATCATAGGCCGATATGCAGAGGGTTTCTCTTTTTTTGCTTGATGGAGAACTCAAATAAAGAAAAGCTTAAGTGCATTGTGCTCTCACCAATTTCTTTAGCAAGCTCTGAGCTTCTGAGGAGGACCCTGGGGGTTGATACATCTGATGTACCCAAGGGCCCTCATTAATTTATGACCAGATTGGTGGTACCAGATGGGAAGTCATTGTGATTCAGAATTTCAAGAAGAAAGGAAAGGTGTATAGTTCTGTCCCTGTGTATATTTTTGAACAGATTCTTTTGGATGCATTCATACACCCCAAATGAGGCTGCCCCTTTGCTCCTGTTGATGTCAAGAAAAGCTGGAGAGATTACTGGAATATCAGGATGCAATCCCTTTATCACATTATAATTATGTGAGATATAATTATGTATATATTAGAGCCATGGTGGAGCAGTGGATAGAATGCAGTACTGCAGGCTACTTCTGCTGATCACTGGCTGCCAGCACTTTGGCTGTTTGGGTCTCACTGGCTCAAGGTTGACTCAGCCTTCCATCCATTTGAGGTGGGTAAAATGAGGACCCAGATTGTTGGGGGCAATATGCTGACTCTGTAAACCGCTTAGAGAGGGCTGTAAAGCACTGTGAAGCGGTATATAAGTCTAAGTGCTATTGCTATGTGCTTTTAGAATAGCTTTTATATATATTCCATGTGGAGCAAAGGATTTTTTTCCCCAGATGACTCCATGAAACTGAACACGATGTTTCCAACTACAGTAAAAATATGACTTTTCTTTGTATTCTATGCCTGGAGCAAGGGTGTTAATTGGGGAGTGGAGGTGGGGGGAAAGCAGGCAATAATTTCCATTTCAGCTGAGACATTGCCCCTTCTCAATGAAGTCTAAAACAGCTGAAGGATCCCAGTTAATGTCTACATCCAATGAATTCTTGCTAAATATTCAGCATTATAGATTCTGAGAAGATCTCTCCAATTCATGCAATAGCAACCATTCTTGGGTTAAGCCAGGGGTCTGCAACCCACGGCTCTGGAGCCGCATGTGGCTCTTTCATCTCTCTGCTGCGGTTCCCTGTCGCTCAAAATATGGCACGTGATTTATTGAGCTTTTCAACCCATCATTTTTTTCGGAGTTCAAAATGATTTTTTTGCATGCAGAAATAAAAATGTGTTTTCTCTGTAGCAGGTCATTGATCTCATAAATGCAACACACTATAGTTTTTTTTAAATACATAGCATAAATGTAAAAAAACCTATATATGCAGTGTTATCTTCATTTTAGATGTCAAAAGGGTTTTGTGGCTCCCGGTGTTTTCTTTTCTGTGGGAAATGGGTTCAAATGGCTCTTTGAGTGTTTAAGGTTGCCGACTCCTGGGTTAAGCTATTGAAAGATTCATATGATTGAGGAATGTTAATATATCTTTTTTTCTGGTACATTGTGGCATGTTATGAGTCTTACAAATTCTTGCAGATCTTCCAGTCTTGATATTGGTGGTCTTGTAATTGCAAGCAATTTTGATATACTCTGTCTCATTGCATCAGTGGATCAGAATTGCTTCTTCTATGAAGCAAAGTTTATAAAGGCAAGTTATTAGATTCCTAAGAGTCAAGAATGAAGAAAATTTAAGGCATAAACAATCTTTAGAAACAAAATGGATGCTGTTAGTAAGTAGCTTCATCCTTTGGAACTCAGTGAAGGTACTCAAATATTTACCATATTACTTTTTTCTTGCAGTATTACCATGTTTTCCCCAAAATAAGACCCTGTCTTATATTTTTTTGACGCCTGAAATAAGCGCTTGGCCTTATTGCCATGCACTCAAAAGCCCGATTGGGCTTATTATCAGGGGATGTCTTATTTTGGGGGAAACAGGGTACTTACAATAAATTTTCCTCAAATTTATTATTCTGCTCAGCCAGATATATTAAGTAGGTTTTCCTGTAAGAAATAATACTTCTTCATGCAATCAGGAAAAAGCCTTCCTTCATTAATATTAAAGTTAAAACTCTATTTAAGTTGTAAATGTTCATTTTGTTTGCTAAGAAAAATTAAAATACGGCAAAGTCAAAAGAGATTTTAAAAATGAGCTAACAAGTTATGTGTTGAAACATGGATTTAATTATATCAGCCTTCATCTCCCAAGGAATTAACATCTTTCATTTTTGCAAATGGTTGGTTCTTCTATAGTTCCAAGTTATCTGACGTGTTTCCTTGTTTCAGTATATTAGAGATAAAATAAGTAAAATATTGTTCATTATACAATATGCTTCTTTTCCTGTCATTTCAAAAAGTATATTGTGATTTTGGTCTTATCTCTACTTTAGACAGTGATGTTTTTACATGATTAAGATTGTATAAATTGTTTATAGGGTTTGTTTTGCAGTAACCTTGGTAAAGTTTCTGATATTTCTGAAATATATAAAATAAGTTATATGATAACTTCTTTTTGGCTAGCATTGAGGTATTCTCCCACCCCCTTTATGGATTTATTTTTTTGCCTGTGTTGCTTCTTCCACTTGGATGGAAATGGGAGCAATTACATACAATTCCAGGGATTGGGTTATGGCAATCTGCTCAGATGAGAATTGGAGAATCCCCATATAGTTCATAGAGAGAGGATTTTAGCAGAGGTGGTGCTTCTCATTTCATTGGTGAGTTCATTGGTGCACTTACGTGTGAATTCCTCCGAAAAGAAGAGGTGAAAATGAGTGGGTTTGACAGTGAATGCATATGGAGGACAATCTATTGTTCTCAATGAAGACTGGTGTAGAGATTATCTGGGCATATAGAATCTGCGTGAAACTCTACCTGGATGCCAAATAAGATTGCAAAGTTCGCTGCAACTATGTAGTTAAATGTTGTGTACTTTATTTCTGCATACCTGCCAGAAATTAGAATACACATTTGAATTCTCTAATTGGAACCTGTAGCATCGGCACGGGGAAATTTGAGTGAGACACAGTAGTAATTGCAATTAAAATCAGTAATGGCTCGGTAATGCTGCCTGAGCTGGCAAAACTAGTTAAAATGCATAACTAATTGGAAGCAAGAAGAGACAACATTTTGTGGTAGAGAATGCAAGCAGATACTGTTTCTTTCCAAATGATATGTGGTTAAGATTGGGTTCAAATGATATTTTCTTCCTCCCATTATTCATGAGCAAATTTGCCAGTTCTGGAACAAAATGATTTTAGAGTTCCCTATATACAGTAAGCAATGAATTGGCACATAATTTTGTTTAAATTTATTTCCAGCATAGGAAACAAAGCAGGTAAGTTGAGAGATGGCTAACAACTCTATAGAGAATTAACAGAATACTAGAATTAGAAGGGACCTTGGAGGTCTTCTAGTCCTGCTAAAGCAGTGTTTCCCAACCTTGGCAACTTGAAGAGGTCTGGACTTCAACTCCCAGAATTCCCCAGCCAGCATTCGCTGGCTGGGGAATTCTGGGAGTTGAAGTCCAGACCTCTTCAAGTTGCCAAGGTTGGGAAACACTGTGCTAAAGCAAGAAACCCTATACCCGTGGTGGCGAACCTATGGCACGCGTGCCAGAGGTGGCACGCGGAGCCATAGAAGCCGGCACGTGAGGGTTGCCCACCGGCAAACCGGAAGTGCGAAAAAACGCACTTCCAGTTTGCCGGTGTGCTGTTTTTTGCACTCCGGAGGGTTCAGGGAAGCTCCCTGAAGCTCCGGAATGCAAAAAACTACAAAACGGACAAACCGGAAGTGCACTTTTCCGCACTTCCAGTTTGTCCGTTTTGTAGTTTTTTGCATTCCGGAGCTTCAGGGAGCTTCCCTGAACCCTCCGGAGTGCAAAAAACAGCATACCGGCAAACCGGAAGTGCGTTTTTTTCGCACTTCCAGTTTGCCGGTTTCGTCGTCCCAGGCTCTGGTAAGCCTTTGCGTGGGGGTGGGGGGATGTGCGCATGCGCAGGGGGCAGCATGGGGGGGTGTTGTGCGCATGCGTGGGGGGGGGGAGGGAATGGGTGTGGGCACGCGAGCGCGCCCCCCCCTTTTTTGGCACGCGAGCCGAAAAAGGTTCGCCACCACTGCCCTATACCATTTCAGACAAAGGTTGTCCAATCTCTTCTTTAAAATCTCCAGTGTTGGAGAACCCACAACTTCTGCAGGCAAGTTGTTCAAATCATTGAATGAAAATCTTTGAGTTACAGCAAATCATAATCTTTTACTTTATGTTATTTGAGATGATGTATTTTTCTTGGTATTGATACAGCATGTTCTCAGAATTCTCTAAAGATGTCAAATTCGAAATTTATTTGCCCCAGAACATTTTGTCTTCTCCACTACACATCTCAGCCCTCTGGTCATTTCAACATCAGGGGAGTTTCAGGGATGGCGGTAGTAGTGATTTTTCTCTCAGATTTTTGTACATTTTTCAGAAATGGTCTCTATATCATTTTCATCCCATTCTCTATGGTGTTCATGTGTTCAGTTGTTCATTCAATCAGATGAATAACTACTGGTAGTTAGTAAAGATCATTATATTTTGAGTAGGATTTCATGCCTATAATTATACAAAAAATGGAAACAAATGAAATATTAGAAAAGGACATAAAGGAAATCTCTCTCTCTCTCTCTCTCTCTCTCTCTCTCTCTCTCTCTCTCTCTCTCTCTCTCTCTCTCTCTCTCTCTTATAAGAGTTTTTCATATACATTTATCTGCATGTAAAGTTTTAAAGTTTCAAGAAAGGATGTCCAAATTTCATTTTTAATACCTAATCAATATCTGTGGCCAACTGATTCATAAGATACAAGCATTATCATGTCTTCAATTCACTAAATAATTGGGGACATAAATCTGTCTTTCCTATGCTGCAGGACTAACCTCTTAGCAATAAGAATGGCACAGAAAATGCTCTGTTTATTTCCATGAAATAGGCCTGCAGTTCAAAAGAATATGGACAGCCCAAACTATTAAACCTCTTCCAAAGTCAATGTGATTTGTTAATTACTTCTTCCCAGAACATAACAATGTAGTTTAATGAAGCATTTATTTTCATTCTGTTTTCTATAATGCAGTGGTTTACTCTTTCTTTTTCTGTGCGAATGCAATGAGATTCAGTGAATCCAAAATGTTAGGTTCTGTTGAGTAAGCCATAGTCTAAGACCTATTGATTTATTTTTCCAGATTCAGATGTTAAAATGGTTTCACACTGTTTAAACAAAATAGGACTTCCAGTTCCCTGCTCCATTCCGTCTTTAAAATCTGCATATGAAATTGATTTTGCCAACAAGCATTTACATAGTGTAATTGTGGGCTATTTGGTTTCATAAGATTTAATTACCAGTTCTAATTATGTATGGGTCTCTGAAACTGAAAATGCCACTGGTGCAAATTGAGAAGTCAATAAATGTAGTTGTAGATACTGCCAGTTTTTGGCAACAAAGGAAAGAAATTTATTCTTTAGCACAGGAAATACCATATGTTCCGGCGTATAAGATGAATTTTTACCCCTTGAAAATCTTCTCAAAAGTCGGGGGTTGTCTTATACGCCGGGTACTGAAAGTTCTGAGCTGGAGGGAGCTCAGAAACGGCCGCGGCCGCATCCCCGCCGTTCTACCAAAGGAGCCCCAGAGCCCTGCCACCGCCCTGCGTCTCGGTCTCCTGTTGGGAAGGCTGCGACCGCCACCACCAGCCGCAGCCTTCCCAGCAGGTGGGTGCGTGCTGGACGACGACGATGACAGGACCCTCAGTTTCTAACCTTCCTCATCTTTTCTCTTGTTCTCCTCCTTGTGGGCACGTGTGGGAGGGACCGCGGAGCAGAGGCGCCCGTCGGCTTAAGGCAAGAGGCGGGCGGGAAATGCGGGCAGGAGCCTGCAGCCGACGCTGCCACTTCTGGGATCCCCACGCCTCTCGCCCCGCTCGCCGGGCGCCTCTGCTCCGTGGTCCTGCAAACCAATCCCCACCGTAGCTCCTTTCTCCCTCGCCCAGCCCTCTTGCAAGATGCCAAGTGTGGGGAACTGCACCAAGCAAAAGATATGGGCACGTGCAAGAGGGACTGCAGAGCAGAGGCGCCCGTTGAGTGGGGTGAAAGGCGCGGGAATGCCAGAAGTGTCTCCCGCCCGCCTCTTGCCTTAAGCCGCCGGGCGCCTCTGCTCTGCAGTCCCTCCCACGCATGCCCACAAGGAGGAGAACAAGAGCAAAGATGAGGAAGGTTAGAAACCGAGGGTCCTGTCGTTGTCGTCCCCCAGCCTGCATCAGTGGGTCTCTTCTTGGGGAGGGTTGAGAGCCCCTCCTTTTCCTGCCAGACCAGAGGGCTGCAGAGCATTGGGGGCCCCAACCTGAGCACCATAGTCCCCCCCACACACACACAAACACACACAAGCAGGATGAAATGAGCAGCAAAAAGAAATAAATAAATAAATAAATAAAGAAAGAAAGAAAGAAGGAAGGAAGGAGGGAGGGAGGGAGGGAGGGAGGGAGGGAGGGAGGGAGGAAGGAAGGAAGAAAGAAAGAAAGAAAGAAAGAAAGAAAGAAAGAAAGAAAGAAAGAAAGAAAGAAAGAAAGAAAGAAAGAAAGAAAGAAAGAAAGAAAGAAAGAAAGAAAGAAAGAAAGAAAGAAAGAAAGAAAGAAAGAAGTTAGGAAGGAAGACAGACAGACAGACAGACATGTTAAGGAGTTATTGTGCTGTTAAGCACATACACAGCGAAATGTGTTGTAGTAATGGTGTTGCAGTTTGATATGAATGCTATTCAGTCAATAAACAGAATATCTTTAGTATATACAAAATAGTTTTTACTTGAATAGTAGCAAAGTTAAATAGGAAGTTCAGGTCATACACAGTTATTCCGTCAATGCGAAGTTTCTTCTTCTTGCCTATCTTTGTTTTAACTCACAAACAAAGATTACAGCTATCACTTAATTCTATACTATCACAGTAGTTACTCTTTTCTTCACAGCAATTCCACTCAGTCATAAAGTAATCTACTTATCAGTAAATCAGCACAGAGAATCTTCAATCCGGAACACACCATCAAACACAACTCACTACACCAAACCATAAACCACCAACCATAAACCATCAACCACATTGAGCATGCTCTCTTGCTTGCTTATATAGTAATCATCCACAATGCATTTAAAGCAATATGCACATAACAATGATTTGTGGCTTAATCATATATTAACACACCCAATTGTTTGAACAGGGTTCTAACAAGACAGACAGACAGACAGACAGACAGACAGACAGACAGACAGACAGACAGACAGACAGAAAGAAAGAAAGAAAGAAAGAAAGAAAGAAAGAAAGAAAGAAAGAAAGAAAGAAAGAAGAAAGTTAGGAAGGAAGGAAGAAAGGAAGAGAGAGAGAAAGAAAGATGTTAGGAAGGAAGAAAGACAGAAAGAAAAAGAAAGATGGTAGGAGGGGTAGTCTTATATGGCTAGTATATCCCAAACTCTATATTTTAACTAGAAAAGTTGGGAGTCGTCTTATACGCCCAGTCGTCTTATACGCTGGAACATACGGTAATAAAATGTCTCATTATATATACCGTATTTTTCGGAGTATAAGACGCACCGGAGTATAAGACGCACCGTAGTTTTTGGGGAGGAAAATAGGAGAAAACAATCTGCCTACCAGGTATTCATCTGGCTAGCATCCTTAGTCTGGTCAGCTTCAGCACATTATTTTATCCCCTGGTTAGGACTTTAAAAAACCTTCTTCTGAGAGAGTAACAATGAAAGAGCCTGCAAGCCAGTAAGAGCTGGGAAGATCGTTAGCACCTGGTTAGGGCTAGAAAAAAACTTATTTGGAGCAGCTTCAGCACATTATTTTATCCCCTGGTTAGGACTTTAAAAAACCTTCTTCTGAGAGAGTAACAATGAAAGAGCCTGCAAGCCAGTAAGAGCTGGGAAGATAGTTAGCACCTGGTTAGGGCTAGAAAAAAACTTACTCGGAGTAAGTAGAGCAATGAAAAAAAATTCTGCCAAAACTTAGGGCTGGAAAAACATTCTTTGGAGAGAGTAACAATGAAAAAGCCTGCAAGGTAAGAGCTGGGAAGATCTGTTAGCACCTAGTTAGGGCTGGAAAAAAAGCTGCATTCGAAGTATAAGACGCACCCAAATTTTCAGCCACTTTTAGGGAGGAAAAAGGTGCGTCTTATACACCAAAAAATACGGTACTTTCTAACAAATATGACTTACCATGTAGACTTAGTACAACTCTATTATATTATTCCTGTAAAATTGGATCTTGATCTTTTTTCTGATGCCATCAACTAAATACACTATATATGAATTTTCCAAATGGGCACAGGAAAGGAGAATTTATATTAAGTGAAGCTGTCCAAATTTCAATACTTTGTTGTTGTTGTTAGTTGCGAAGTCATGTCCGACCCATTGCGACCCCATGGACAACGTTCCTCCAGGTCTTCCTGTCCTCTACCATCCTCTGGAGTCCATTTAAGCTCACGCCGACTGCTTCAGTGACTCCATCCAGCCACCTCATTCTCTGTCGTCCCCTTCTTCTTTTGCCCTCAATCTTTCAGGGTTGATCAAACAGTAAACATAACAGGATAATTCATAATTAATTTGGGCACATCTTGTCCAAATCAACTCCAAAATTAGAGTTGGTGTTAGGTGTTCTGATTAGAAAATACAAAAATTAAATATTAGAGCTTGGGTGTGCCTCAGAACAAGAACTCTTATTTTAGAATTCATAGCTGGATGGATGAATTATTTTAATTGCTATATCCAATTTGGAACATATGGGAATGGGCAAACTACAATGTAATGTATAAATAAAGTATAATCATTCACATTTGATTAATCTGGATTCCTCTATATTAACAGATAGAAGGCAGCCATATTGCATCATGTTGGCAGCTAATTATTTCAACAGATCTTAATCTTAACTATTAAAGACTTTTGGACATTGCTGTGATCAGTGTTTAAATTAGAGTCTATTCTTGCATTTTAAATCTCTGGGCTATAATTCTTAAAGTGACAGCAAAGAATCTACCCAATTCAGTTTCTGGGCAGGATCAGAATTTTTAAGGGAAGAGCTTTGATAATAGTCAAACTATTCTCCAAAGCACCTGAGGGTAGGACAAGAAGCAATGGGTGGAAACTAAACAAGGAGAGAAGCAACTTAGAACTAAGGAGAAATTTCCTGACAGTTAGAACAATTAATCAGTGGAACAGCTTGCCTCCAGAAGTTGTGAATGCTCCAGCACTGGAAGTTTTGAAGAAGATGTTGGATAACTATTTGTCTGAAGTGGTGTAGGTTTTCCTGCCTAAGCAGGGGGTAGAAGACCTCCAAGGTCCCTTCCAACACTGTTATTCTATTATATGTTACGCCTCTCACTGAAAAAGTGACGCTGGGTGGCTTACGGACAGTAAAAAGATAAATGTAAAACAATTAAACTTTTAAACCTAGAACCAATGAGACTGAGGACTCAAGGATGAGATCTTCTCAAGTCAACCACTTCCAGCAGTGACCACCTACCTCAGGGCCCCAAGCCAACTGGCAAAACCAGGTTTTGATACTCTTCCAGAAAGATGGGAGCAGTTCTCACTTCTGGTGGTTGAATATTCCACACGGCTGGGGGCCACAGTGAAAATGGCTCTTCTTCTTGACTCCACCAGCCAGAATTCCTTGGCCAACAGGATCTGCACAGGTTGTTTATGCTGGAGCGAGTAAAGCAGGCTAGTTGCATTGGGGTGAGATACACTGGACTCATGCCATATAGGGCTTTAAAAGCAATCCTTTGAATTGGATCTAGAAGCAAACTAGTAACCAATGCAGCTTGCACAACGGCAATATTATATGTGCCACCTTGTATCTTACACATCTCAGTAACTGGAGAAATTCATTCCTGACTAGGCAAGACTTCATTTGACCCTATTCATTTATAATTTGATGACCATAAATCAATCAGAGATTGATGATGTACTGACTTGAGCTCGGCAAAGCAGTATTTTCTTAGTACAACTCAGGGGCGGGTTCCTTTTACCTTTTCCTACTGGTGCGCATTGAAAAGTTTCACACGCATGCGCTCGCTACGCTCATGTGCACTCGTGCGTCCCGGTGCAAAATTTTAGTTCTGCGCATGCGCAGAGGGACGATTTTACTTGCGTGCATGCTCAGAAAGCCGAAAAATCGCCGAAAATTAGGAAAAAAAATATGGCAGTGCGTACGGACCAGCACAGACAGCACCAGAGCCGTCACGCCTAAATTACATCAGCAGCAGGCTACTACTGGAGCACCCGCACTGGACCGCACCAGTAGGAACCCACCTCTGGTACAACTGGTATCTGAGTAAAAGAACTACAATGTTGTGGCCCAGTTAGTCTTCCTGCCACATATCCTTCATGGCTAAGGTAGTCACTAAGCAATGAATGATGTTATTGCCTTAGAGACAGCTTCTTACTGTTAATCATGTAGTTGTGCGTGAATTTATGTTGTTCAAATATTAATGAGTGAAATCAAGCCAAGTCTTCTAGAAGAACAGCACAAGCCTTTTTATTGCACATTTTATATTCTGCAAGCTGACCTCTGGGAGTCATGATTATCCATTTGTATTCATTTCAAGAGATTTATTTAGTTGACGGAATTACTGTGCTGTTTAAATAGACTCCTTGCTAATGCAAAAGCCTGCAACATCAAGGGCATTATCTGATTATAGCTCCATACAGGGACAGCCAAAGGTTACAATTACAAATTTCCTTCTCCTTGTCCTTCATATGCCAGGATATCTTCAGAAGACATTCTGGCATATGAAGAAAGTAATAATCTGTTCCTCGCTGCTCTAAAGGAAAGTACTTCCTTATTAGTAACAGGGAATATAAAATTTGGCTGGGGGCAGCTTTTTCCAGCTCCATGACAAGTTACACAGTTATAAATACCCTCTTATAGAAAGTAGATATTGTATTTTGAATGTTTGTGTGCTGGAAGGTAATTTTTTATATTGCAGAGTCCACATTTGTTTCCTAGGCTCTACTTTCCAACACTACTTATTTCAAAAACAGCCGTTTTGGAAAGGTGATTTAAATCTGTTGAAATGTGTTTGGAAAAGTTTGGCTGTGCGTGTTGTTTCTTAAACATAAATTTCACAGTCTTAAAATAATCTTGAAATGTCTGGAAAGAGTGTCATTCAAATAAATCAAATGGTCAGGGCACTTACAGCTGAATGAAGAAGAAGGGGGGAAGCAGAGCAGAGACGGCTGGAGAAGACAGTAGAAGAATAGTGATTAAGTGATTCAGATAAAAGACTGGAAGGAATAGATGGACTATGAAGTTGAGAGTCAAACAGAAAAAGGAGAGGAGAGGCAGTCAGAGACAAGGAAGGGGAGAGTAAATGCTGCTGAGCAATCCAGGAAGATAATCAGTGAAGAGCAGAATCTAAAACGCTTGGCTGAAAGATATATGGGAAGTGATGGTGGATAACCTCCCTTAACTAGCCTTATATATCAGGGCTAAGGGAGGCAAGGAGAAGGGATGCACTAGGGCAGGGGTGGCCAAACCGTGGTGCATGCGCCAAATGTGGCGCATTGGATGATTACAAGTGGCGCATTGCATCCTTGCACCTACTTATTTTTTTTAAATAGGTGTCACAACTGAATCTATCTTCATATTTTCAACACCAAAGCAATGTTCCCTGTAAAATTAGAAAACGGCGCACAGCAGTTAAAAACTGCCGCACGGCATTTTCTTTTCATGTGTGTGGCCGTGCAAGCGCGCAGCCTCTGCAATTAGAAAATGCCAGGCGGAAGTTAGAAACTTCCGCACGGCGTTCTCTCATTACGTGCGCAGCCGCGCGGCCACGCACCTTAGAGGGAACAGTGCACCAAAGTGATCTCAGTTCAATTCGTACAACCTTCGATAATGTTCAACTTCTCGGTGTCTGAAACTTAGAATGGAACTTGTGAGATGTTATTTTAGGCGGGTTTACAAACGTACGAATATTTTTATCGGTGTTGCCATTGCGCGTTCCTGCTCAAACAATCGCAAACACCGCGCACTAGCAACACATCATGTGTTTGAAGTCACATGCGAATGAGCGGCGAGTGTTCGATATGGTCAGTCAGTTCTGAGTGAGCCATTGTGGCGTGGAGTTTGAAGCAGTATTTTATTGAGTGTACTAGCGTGGTTTTTGTATTGAGAGTGATTGAAAGACAGATTCAAGATTAAATATATATTAAGTTTGTCAAATTTTGAAATGGCGTAAATTAATTAATTGAATTGCGTGATTGAGTTATTCCTTTTCCTCCCTTAAGCAAAGCAGATCCTACCCCATTCCTATTCCTATTTTACAACCCCAAATGTGAAAGTAAGAAAGTAAAAGACGTGCTTGAGTTGTATGGCGCATCTGAACTCGTCTGTGAAAAAATCGGCGCATGGTATGCTTAAGGTTGGCCACCACTGCACTAGGGAGTATAAAGGAGTGAGAGAATCAGTGGGCAGTGAAAATAGCTCAATCAGATTTTTCCCTACAGCAGGGAGTATGTGTAGCAATCGAAGAATGGTAGGTATTAAAAGCTGAGAGGATAATGATGGATGGGGTGGTAACCTAGATGGGAGAACAGGATAGAGGAACATAAGGAGAAAGAAAGTGAGTGATGATGAGCCAGGCAAGGTATGGCAGGAGGAATTAGACAGACCGTTCAGAGGAAGGACAATGGGCAAGTTCTCCCTTGGATCAACCAAATTACCAGATAAATAAATAAGGTGCCTGAATTATGGAACTAATAAAGGAAACTTGGATCTAGAGCTCCTTGTAACCTCTTTTAAGGTCTCTGTAGAAAATATACTCAATAATTTGGATTATAGCATTAGGGTTGAATTTTTGCATCTTACATTTGCAGGATTCATGCAATCCTAGGTCCAAGCAGTAGACTTCTTTAAAGTCCAGATATCATTTAACTCATTTCCTTTGGGAATAAAAGTTACAGAATAAGTCACATCTTATGCTAATTTAGAATATAATGCATTTGAGCATGTGAACTTAACCATTCCACTGTGATTTATTCTGTAAACCATGGCTTAATGTGATGCATATGTTAGACCATAGTAGTGGATAAGTCAATTATCTACTTTGATTCTAAATGTAATAATACTACAAAAGAATGATTTCTATCGAGAAAGAAGGAAACAGTCTGAACACATTTCTGAAGAAATGTCTTACTGCAGTTGCCATTAATCCTAATTGTCATTAGTCGGGAATGTGGCGGCTTTTAAACCACAGGAGATGAGAATAACAATTTTGTGTTATCAATCTGCATTGTTGCCTGCATCTATAAAACAGCACATTTTAACAACATGCCAGCCAAATAAACCCAAGACAGAACATTTCCATGTCATATTGATTGTGTTTAAAAGGTATCACTGCATTTTGATCACGAGCAATTTTGCCTTTCCAAAGGACAAAATATTATGTGATATTTCAATGAATTATGCATTATAGGATAAAATATAAAGTACGGTTGTTTATTTGTATGCCAAATACTAGATGATAAAGAAAAGAATTTGGGAAATAATAGATGACTGAACGACTGAACAACTCAAGGTTAGAGTTAGATAGTTTACCACCTCATTTGCCAAAAAAATGAAATGAAATTGATGTTTCCTCAATAAAAGGCTGGAGTTTACTCATCACGTCTTAAAATATGTTGGTCCCATAATGATGTGACAAATGTGTAACACTAAGAAAATATATTTAGAACCTTCAGCCATGCAATGCAATAAAAAAAATGGCTCAATTTGATCTAAAAACTAACCAGAGTTAGTTTCTGGAGTTCCTTCTTTGTCAGAAGAACTAAAGCAGTTTTGAGATGGACTTGAGGCAGAGACAATAGATATCATACACTACTGCTTCTAAACATGGACTGTTATCTGATATTACAGTAACCGAGTGGGAATAAGACAGACAGACATCTTTATTTCAGTATGGCAAGAACTATGATCCCATATGGCATGACTTTCCGGTTCCATGAATGAAGAGAGGATTTTTCCTGCATGCAATGAAGTAAATCTAAGAGCTCATGCCATAAAAGATATATTACTTTGTAATAATTGATAGTTTACTATATAAAAGCTCACTGTAACAACGTTGTTAAAAAAGCATTAAGAGTTGTAAACTTAATTTTGTGCAGCTTTTTTTCTGGAAACATTGTATTGCTAATTACAGCTTACAAAATTTATGCTAGACCAATTTTAGAGTATTGTTCAACTGTTTGGAATCCCCATCACATATCTGACATCAGTACAATCGAGTGGGTTCAGAAGTACTTCACGAGAAAAGTCTTGCACTCTTCTGTACACAATAGAATTCCTTATGCTACTAGGCTCAAAATTCTCGGTTTGGATAATTTAGAACTGCGTCGCTTGCGGTCAGACCTAGGTATTGGTAAATTATACGTAGTAATGTTTTATATGTAAATGACTTTTTCTGTTTTAATCGCAATAATACACATGCGAACAACCGCTTTAAACTCAATGTAAATCATTCTAAACTTGACTGTAAAAAATATGATCTCTGTAATAGAGTTGTCAAAGTCTGGAATGCCCTACCTGACTCAGTTGTCTCAGCTACAAATTTTCACAGTTTCAGTCATAAATTGACTTCCGTAGACCTTACTTCATATTTAAGTGGTCAGTAGAGGGGGCATGCATAAGTGCACTAATGTGCCTTTCGTCCCTGTCATTGTATTTTTATTCTCTTATTCTTGTTCTTGTTTTTGTTTAATAAATTCCAATAAATAAATAAATAAATACATACATACATACATACATACATACATACATACATACATACATACATACATACATACATACATACTGTTGATCAAATGAAAATAAATAATAGTAGGCCCCAAACTCTTTGACTCAATTATTAGATGTATATTACACCTTTATTTTGTATAAGTCAAGCAATATTACTTAATGCTCTTTCCTCCAATTTTTCCTCATGACAATGGCCCTGTGAGGTGGGTAGAGTGACTGGCACCAAGATGTCTTTTATTTTATTTTATTTATTTATTTGGAGGTTCTTCTATGCCGCCCTACTCCCTGTGGACTCACGGCAGCGTACAACATTTTCTGCCTATGGCAGATGTAGAATTCACCAGTTCTTGGTTTGTAGGCCAGCATCTGAACCACTATCTGAAACTGGCTCTCCAACAATGCTGCTTGAAATTGCAATGCTTTGCAAATAGGAATAAGTCCCTTTCAACTTCTGAATAAATCCTACATAAGGTTGGCTCCGTATATTATTGCCATTTTGTATAATGGCAATCAATGCGCCAGAGGTGGGTACAAGTAGCAGGAATTTCCCCCTGCTCGCCGAACCGGCAGCAATGGCCGGCTGGACATGCCCCTGAATCGGCTCTCTCAGCGGCGCCATAGGTGCTGCCATTTTGTTTTTTCTTCTGTGTGCAGCACATGAAGAAGCGAACCGGCAGTGAGGTAAGTCAGAACCCACCCCTGCAATGCACATTGTGTAATGCTCCCGTGATCTGGAGGCTTAATATGAGAGAGAGAGAGAGAGAGAGAGAGAGAGAGAGAGAGAGAGAGAGAGAGAGAGAGAGAGAGAGAGAGAGAGAGAGAGAGAGAGAGAGAGAGAGAGAGAGAATTTAATGACTGCCCACTTAACTCGCCATCCAAGAATGTGTCTTTGTTTTGTGACTTGTTCCAGCTTCTAACAGGGGAAGAAGAATTATAAGCCTTTGGTAGCAGACTGGGGGGGGGAGGCCTCTGTCATTGAAAAGTATATTCAGTGACTCGGTTTCCTTTTTTTAAATGCAGCTCTTGGTTTCTGATAGAGTTATCATTTAGCCTGAACAATGAATTTCAACACAAGGTTTCTTTTTAAAAAAGAAAAAAGAAAACCACAAAAACTCCATTGTGTGTTAAACATGAGGGAACCCAATGGGAAAATGAGGAAGAATGCAAATCTTTGTTAAATTTTTAGTTCTGTGTGCAGCTTTGACAATACTCTATTTTATTATGAATGTGAAACGAGATATCTGTTCAACTGTTGTTTGTTAACTTTCTTTTTTTTTTAGTACATTTGGGATGTGGGGGTGTGGAATAAGAGCTAACTGAAGATATATGCTAAGGGCTGGGATGTTTATGAAGTCAGTATTAATTTAAGATTAACAAGAAAACATTGATGTATACAACTAACTAACATATATTTCATAAAAAGATATTTCTAAAATTTATTTTGGATTAAGGCATTCATCTGGCATGTGCCTTCATCTATAAAATTTTTCTGTACAGTGCCACATGTTGCATTATGCCATGTTGTGTTTAATCATCATCGGTGGTATAAGCCACAATTATCCACTTTACAATATAAAATAAACCATAATATACAAACGCTAATTGCAGGTTTCTCCCATCAAATTCTAGATCTGATTTAAATGGAAGGCAGAAAATAAGTTGAATTGATTTTAGAATGAATGGTACCAGAGAGTAAAGGGCAAAACTATCACAAATATCAGACTACATAACTGCTACATGGATTTCAAATAGTTAAATTTGTTGTATAAAATAGCACAGCTACTATATACTGTATGTTTGAGAGTGGGCCTTCCCCAAAGTATTGTAGGTTAAGCAAAAAGCTGTCTTATTTTAACCCTGAAGGGTTAGAATATAGGACAGATTTCACTGCAGCAGCATGAAAGTCCAAAAGGCGCTTTAAACATGACAAATACTATAATAATATGGAACATATGCCTAGAGAAGGGCATAGTGACAATATCAGTTTCTGCCCAGCAAAGCCACCATCTGGGATAACGCTGTTAACCTTCCTGAAGATCACCATGCAAAAGGCATCTTTTTTTTCTGATATGGACCTGCTATTCATCTGGGGTATTGCTCATATGAGGAAACTCAGGAAAGGCTCTGAATCTTAACTCCTGTAGGTCAAGGGGGAGCTGAAGATGGTGTCATGGTAATTGAATGGCAAATGTCCAGTGCTGGATCACATCTGCTACATTGACAGGGTTCGCAGTAATAATGGCCATATGCTCCTCAATATAAATCAGGGATAGCAAGGGGGGGAAACCTCCCAAATCTGCATTTTAGGAAATTGATCAGCACGAGTCTCTATGAGGAATGTCCTTTCCAGTCATTCTCTCTTCATCAGCAGTTTTATACAGAATAGCTTGTAAAAATACATCTTCCAGGGCAGAATCTGGAACAAATCAAGTTGGATTTGTTGCATTCTATGACGGGCCCATATAGTCACTTAATTCACTGATATTATTTTGAATATGAGGACATAAAAATATAATGAAGTACGGTGGGAGGGAGGGAGGGAGGGAGGGAGGGAGGTGTTTCCTAAACTTCAGAAGTTATGGAACTGTATTCCTATATGCAGGGGTGGGTTGCTCTCTTACCTCGCTACTGGAGCTCTGCGCGCGCATCACCCCTCTTTTTGGGGGTAAAAAGCTGCGTCTCATACTCCGAAAAATACGGTAGTTATTTTACTTTTAATTCTAAATTGGAGAATTGGGATGTTGTAGACCATTCAGAGTCAATTGATTGGAGTGACTTATAAGAAATGTACATAATAAAGACATAAACAAAACAAAAACCTTGTCAATATGATGAAGAAAACTTCAATATTAATGGCTGCATTAGGTGATTCAATTACATTCAGTATACATGAGTTTGAACAGAAAATATCTGGTTTTCTTCTAAGAAAAAAAATGTCATTTTACACTGAGCAAGAATTTTTGGAACAACCGTGATGAGTTTAGATTATCTTATTTAAATTCTCAGCTCCATCTAATTGGATCAGGCTAATTCACAGGCTAGGCTTCTTTAGACTCAGCTTATATTCACACTTTTGGGAACTGGGTTTGACAATGCAAATTAAAAGAAGTACAAGTTAAGGGAAAATTAGCATTTGCTTTTCCCAAATCATCTGGAACTAAAGGAAAATCTTTTATGTCCTCTGTGACCTTGGTCCGGCTACTGTGCAAGAGAGTTGGATCATGTTTTATTGAATTTGGCTCCTGAAACAAAACATACCAGGTTTAATTTGCTCCATTCTGGGCACAGCAAATATTTAATCGTACAACTACATTAAATAATTTAAGTAAACGAAGGGTAATGTTTGATACTGATCTGCAAACAAGTAAATTTTAGTGACTCAAGGGGGAAGATATTTTTGAAAGGAAAGTCTTAAATGATTTGCTTTTTACTTGTCTTACTTGTCATCAGATATCACATCCCCCTTCTTACTATATTCACTGTCTGTTAGTTATTGCATGTAACTAATATAAACCAAACACTGGCAGAAGAAAGGCCTTTTCACAATTAAAAGATAATGCTGTCAAAAATTGGCTTTGTTTAAATTTGGCAGCCAAACTCCAGTGCTGAAATGCATTTTCTTCGTGTCCTAGACAGATTTCAAAAAGGGAAAAAATAAACTTCTATAAAATCCACCCAGAACTGGTGAATGGTGTTTGTGGGCAAATAATAGCTCTACCTTTTGCACATTTAGGGATCACAGTTAATTTAAATGTTTAGTCTTCTTTAGTATGAAATAATTCCTAAACAGAAAAGGGCTATCAAATGATATTTATCATGCCTCTGGAAAGATTGCAATCTAAATAAGTATGCATTTTGGTGGGTAAAATCACACAAAATTCCTTTTCTTATTTTTGTAGCCATTAAGTGGTATGCCAGTTGCTAAAGTGTATCCATTATCTCATGCAAATATTTATAATTACCGTATTTTTTGGAGTATAAGATGCACCTTTTTACTCCCTAAAAGAGGCTGAAAATTTGGGTGACTCTGAATGTAGCTTTTTTGAAGCTTTTTTTCCAGCCCTAACTAGGTGCTAACGATCTTCCCAGCTCTTACCGGCTTGCTGGTTCTTTCATTGTTACTCTCTCCGAATAAGGTTTTTCCAGCCCTAAGTCTTTGCAGGCTTTTTTTCATTCCTGTACTTGCTCTGAATAAGTTTCTTTCCAGCCCTAACCAAGTGCTAACGATCTTCCCAGTTCTTACTAGCTTGCTGGCTCTTTCATTGTTACTCTCTCCGAATAAGGTTTTTTTAAGCCTTAACCAGGGGATAAAATAATGTGCTGAAGGTGACCACACTAAGGACACTAGCCAGATAAATACCTGGTAGGCAGATTCCCCCCCCCCTATTTTCCTCCCCAAACACTAAGGTGCGTCTTATACTCCCGTGCATCTTATACTCTGAAAAATACGGTAATTAACTTGAAACTAGAGATGCTTGATTTGCAACACAATTCCACAATTCTAGGGTAGGAAAACAATTGGATAGGGCTGAACTGATTTCTAATTCTCCATATTTCCTTATACCAAATTATTGTTAGGTGCAATTATTTAATATCTGAACTGAAGCTGTGTGATGAGCCAAAATCCTAGACTGAGTTTCAACTGGGCAAAGCAAAAACAGGACACTATTTTGCATATAGATATCATGATGTTAGCAATAGCACTTTAACTTATACGCTGCTCCACAGTGCTTTACAGCACTCTCTTAGCGGTTTACAATGTCAGCATTTTGCCTCCAACAATCTGGATCCTCGTTTTAATGACCTCGGAAGGATAGAAGTCTGAGTCAATCTTGAGCCCAGTCAGAATTGAACTCCTGGCTGTGGGCAGAGTCAGCCTGCAATACTGCAGGCCATCAGGACTCTGGTGTTAAGTGAAGGTAAGAATCTTTAGCTGAAATGAAAAACTCTTAAGTTTCAGGACCCTGGTCAGTTGATAGAGCTTGGGAAGAGAAGTTCTAATTACAGTCATCTAATTTGGACTAATAAAGAACTGTTCTCTAATGCCAATTCTATATTGTTGCATTTCTAAGTATTATCCTATGCAGTGGTGGGATTCAATTTTTTTTACTATCGGTTCTATGGCCGTGGCTTGGTGGGCATGGCTTGGTGGGCGTGGCTGGGGAAGAATACTGTAAAATCTCCATTCCCTCCCCACTCCAGGGGAAGGTTACTGCAAAATCCCCATTTCCTCCCGATCAGCTGGGACAAGGGAGGCAGAGAATAGATGGGGGCGGGGCCAGTCAGAGATGGTATTTACTGGTTCTCCAAACTACTCAAAATTTCCGCTACTGGTTCTCCAGAACTGGTCAGAACCTTCTGAATCCCACCTCTGGCTATGTGTGAATATTTATTTCTTGTCATGATTTAAAGTTAGACTGTTTATCAAAAACAGGCTGTGGAAATATCGTAATGCAATATTCTGTTTTCTTTCCTTAAAAATATTCTCAGAAAATGTTTAAAATAAATGAGAAATGTAAACAAATAGTAAGTAATAATAACAAAACATATTGACCCCTAGTCAAATGAATAAACACCTTTGTTTCCTAATTTTGTTTCTATCACCAAGGCTAAATATTTTGATATTAGAGTAAAAACCAACCTCTCTTCACATAAGATGCTATGGCTATAGATAATCTTGCTACAGTCAACATTTGTAACAAGATTTTTCTGCAAATGTTCTATACCCACCCATGCCTACAAATCCAATTTGACTACTTGAATATTTTAAAAGTTTATGAAGTAAGAGAGAAAATGGGAAAGGGAAAAGTGCTACTATGAAATCTCTTGATAAAAATTGTTATTTTGAATGTTACATCAGGGATCGTGCTGAAAATTTACCTCTGGACAATAAAATGAATGGACGATTTAAACAGATAATTATGGTAGTAAATAAATCTTTCCAGAATCTACTGTTGATGTTTCACCCAAAAAAAAGTAGACAATAGCTTTGGAAATTATTTGCATGTTTTATGGCCAACTTGCAATAGGCCCCCTGTAGCTGAAGTCTTTCTGTTATTAATGGCAACCGAAGCCCTTTTGACCTTTTCAATGTATCATCCAAGGTAGTAATGGTCATCTGGCTATCATCATTTGTTGGGACTCCATCTGGACAACCAGCTGGCTTCCAGACATATGGAAGAAACTGACATAGGCTCAGCTTCACAATGGCAGCCGAGCTAGAGTCACCAGATGCATTGACAGTTGTGCCCAGTTAGATCTACAAAGTCTGAAAGCTAGTTCAGTGGTCTTTGTTTTGTGCTTGAATGGGATGTTTGTCGCATGCTAGGTAGAAAAGAATGCCATTTCCCCCCCTGAATTAAACATACGTCATATTTTCAAAACCACAATACACCTAGAGTGATGTATCAAAACACTCTTTCCAAAGATTCCATATCTTGAATTCTTTGACGTTTTTAAATTCTTGGGCTTATAATCAAATTAAGTAAACTTGAAAAAAGTATCACATTAAATCTGATACATTCTAATAGAGCCCCCCACAAATAAATATGAAATTTTACTACAGATTACTTAGAACTAGAGGGGGGCATCAGAAGCAAAAGCATTAAGTTGTGAACCACGTTTATAGAAAACCCATGTGTAATAATTAATATATTTCTCCCTTTCATTAGATTTGCTCCTATGTCAGGAGGTGTATATTTGAATGCAGCTGGAGCTGCATGGGTGCAAACTTTTTGTTTAATCTTTAGGATTAACAGCTACAGTCACTTATTTTTACAGACAATTGATGGTACCTTATTCAGCTGTACATCTATGGAGATTCTCAGTCATCCAGGTCATGGTTGTCCCAAGGGTGCTTCTTTCAAAAGGCAACTGGCTTTGTTTTTCCTTGAAGGCATTTCATTTCTCATCCAAGAAGCTTCTTCAGTTCTGATTGTTCAGTTCAGTTCAGTTCAGTTCATTGAGCTGTGCGATGTATAATGCCCAGTTGGGATGTGGTACTGATGTTAGTCACATGCAGAACAAATGTCTAGCTCACCTTCTTTTCTTGAATTTCACCATTTTATATTTTATCAAGTTAAAGTCACATCTGATCAATTAAAACAAATAATATTTATAATGTAGGGAGAAGATCAAATAATTTTGAATACATTGAGTCCTTCTGTACCTAAGACAAATTCCTTGTGTGTCTAATCACACTTAGCTAAATAAAGCTATTCTATTCCATTGCATTCCATTCCATTCCAGTCTTTCTATTCTATTCTATTCTATTCTATTCTATTCTATTCTATTCTATTCTATTCTATTCTATTCTATTCTATTCTATTCTATTCTACTCTACTCTACTCTACTCTACTCTACTCTACTCTACTCTACTCTACTCTACTCTACTCTATTCTATTCCAGACCAGAGTCAGAAATGAAGTTGCAGGAACTCTATGGGAATAATACCATGGGTAGCACACACGAGATCAACCATAGGGTTGGAAATGACCTTGGAGGTCTTCAAGTCCAACCACTGCCCGAGATATCCCAAAATATTTTCAAAATCAAGTTTAGTTTGCTGCTGTCACCTAGCTTGAGAATCCTAAAAAATAGCAAATGAATTTAATGTATTACCAATCTTTCTTTTAGCATGGCACAGTTTTATCTATCATATTTCTTGGTTAACCAGCTGCAACAACTGCTTCTTATAATATTTATGGTCTAGTGGTTAAGGCACCAGGCTAGAGACCAGGAGATTGAGAGTTCTAGTCCTGCCTTAGGCATGAAAGTCTGGCTGCGTGACTTGGAGTCAGTCACACTCTCTCTCTCAGCCCATGAAATCAGGCTTGGGTGACAAGCCAGTCAGTCAATTCTTGTCACAACGAATGGATCAATACTCCTTGAAAAGGAGGCCCTGTATTTGTGGGAAAGTCCTAGAAAGAAAAAAAGTGTTTTGCTTTATATTGTTGAAGGACGTTGTCTCATGTTTAGCAAAAAAGGAATAACTACAGACTTAGATCTTGAATATAAAAGTAGGTTAAGAAATAAAAATAGTGATGATGTTTATTAGAGGGACATGGGTACAGATCAGGGGTGGGTTCCACTTACCTTCGCCACCAGATCGCATCGCAATGTTTTGCGCATGCGCGCAAGTGGGTCCCCTCATGCAATTTGGTTTCCGCGCATGCGCAGAAGCAGGAATCAGCCCGAAACACAGCTGAGGAACACATCATCTGTGCTTCGGGCAAAGAAATAAAGGTCAGTACTAACCCGCGGGCAGACAGGAGGGCTCTTTTCAAGCAGCGAAAGGGGAAAATTTGCAAAAAAAACCCAAAAGATGGTGGCGTGCACGGACTGGCACCGACAGTGATGTCACCAGCGGGTCGCTACGGGCGATCTGGTCCGAACCAGGAGGAACCCACCCCTGGTACAGATAATATTGAACCATCTATAAAAATGTCTTGCTTTTAAAGGTCAGCTATAACTATTTTATAAAAAGAAATTACTATGTGAAAACCAGTTCTTCTCTGTTTTGGCATAGACATTTTGTTTTTTATTGGGAAAATGGAATACTAAGGGAGTGACTTACACAGCTCTGAGCAACAGTTCACAGCACAAGTTAGTATGAATCTGTTTATGACTAGTGTTTTCCACTGTTGTATGATAACTTCAGACAAAAAAAGGTGTTTTCTTAAAAGAAAAACCAATCCATAATTTTGTTTTTATTGTTTCAATGTAATTTAATGTATATTATTTCTACCTGATCCTATTTATAAATGTATTGCATGTGCATAAAGCATGCTTAATAGTTTCTTTCATGTGTGTTTAATACCATAAAATTGCTCTCTACATTTCTGTCACTGGAGATCAGCTCAAATTTGTAAAATCTGCCAACTGGATTGGAAGGACATATATTATCTAAACTGTGCCTTTGTTTTGCTTTTCTGCTTTTACTAGTGCGTGAATTATATGAATAAATTCACCAGATGTGGTTATAAGCACTTGAGAGTATGAAGTTTTTTTTTATCCCAGTGTGTACAGAAATAATTTCCATGATAAAACAATTCTACAACAGAGTTAGATTTATACATTGAAGGGATCTGTACACTAGTTCTTTGGGACTTCCAACAAAGGTGTTCAAATATAACAAGATGTTTAAAAGAAGTAATTTGAAAAATAAGTTTGTAAATGTTATATTCCAATTATACCCATTATGTAGGTTCTAGGATAGTGTCTACAGTACTGAATGTTTTTTCCCCTTTTTGCTGGCCTCATTTTCTAGTTTCTCTACCCATTTCTAGCAATTGAAACACGTGGCATGACCAAAATAAGCCTCAAGTTGGTAATCTTAGCTTCCAGTGATATTTCTGACTTGATGTGGTCTAAAATCTCCTGGATTTTTTATTTTTGCTGTCCAAGGTTTATACAATAGCCATCTTTTATTTGCTTTTCTAAACTGTCCAACCTTCACAGACATGGCTAGTTGTAGAAAAAAACCAATAACTTTTAATATTCTACCCTTGATATTAAAATGGCATGTTACTTCAACTTCAAATGTATCTTTCTGCTTCACATTTCTGTTAGTTAAGTGGTTGCAGAACATTCCTAGTCACACAATTCTTCAGTAACCCTTCCATCTAGTTTTTATTTGCTTCTGGTCATTCAGTTTTTCCCATTTTTCCCTATCTTTTTCTTTCATGCAATGAATGGTATCTGAATTTTTATTTATTAAGGAACAAGATCTCTAGTGTGTCTTTTTTCCCCTTTCAGTTCCTTGCTAATTTCAGTAATTATATTTGTCTCTTGTACTTGTTCTTTCTTTTTCTTTTTCTTTTTTTCTTTTTAGGGTATGGGACATGTTTCTGGGCTGTTTCCTTGATAATTTTTTAAAATATCTCCCCACAGTTCATCTGGTTGTTTTACCATGAAGTCAAATCTGTTTCTTACTTTGATTGCATATAACATTTAGTTGAAATCCTATTTCCTGGATGCTGTGTTATTTTTGGTATTTCAAAATTCAGATTTGAAACAGGTAGCAGATAATCTAAGCCATAGTCTGCACCAGGTAAAGTTTAAAAGAACTAACTATGGTTTCCATCACTGTCTGCACAAAACAATCCATTTAGTTGTGTGGAACAATCTGTATGGAGATGTTAATTGGACAAGCAACATTTGAGTTACATATACAGTAGAACCTCTGGTCACGAACACTTCCGACCATGACCAAATCGGGTTCCGACCAAAAAATTCACTTTTTTTTCCTGCGGCCAATTTCCCCTTCCACGTCATTTTTTTTTGTAAGTGCCAAATTTCCAAAATTAGGTTCGGGTCATGACCAAATCGGATTGCGACCAAAGTTATGGAACGAATTATGGTCGTGACCAGAGGTTCTGCTGTATCATGTATTGGTGATCCTCAGCTGATTTTCTTTCTTTAATTATTTTGCGTATGGCCATCTGCTTCAGTAGAATCTAAGTTGCTTACAAAACTCAATTCATAGTGAAAACAGTTAAACATGTCAGCCAAAGAAACCAAATCTACTGACGATTTCTGCTTCTACTTTGTCTCTGTTTTTGTGTTAAATTTTTACATGAAGTATAGCACTGTTTGAATGTCAACATAGAACTGTTGCATTTCTTCTTTGGATGCAACTGTTGTGCATACTTATGGAACATCAGGATAGGGTTGTATAGATTAATAAAAAAATCATTGCCGTTTTCCTATTTATACCAAGAAGTAATTGATGCTGGAGTTCATTTTGTTATAGTGGCATTTAATTAAGAAAAATTGTAACTAATTACGATACATGTTGAAAAAACCCATGTCTCTCTTCTTCTCTGTACAGAGGGGCCTCCTTCTCATTATGTAGAGCAGCTTTGAGGAAAGTTCAGGAGATTAGATGATGAAAAATTCTGACTTCTCTAATTCCAAAGAGGAATTATCTGCAATTCTATAAGGAGAGGCAGAGCAATTCATTTAGATTCTGATCAGGGATGTGGATTTAGCTAAAACAACAACAACAATAACAACAACCCTGGAGAATATTTGGAATCACCTTTTGCGACCTTCTAGCAAGTGGTACAAGAACTCACCAGCCACATTCAATTAACAACCGTGTTACTAACTGAACAATTGCAGTGATTCACTTAACAATTATGGCAAGAAAGGTTGTAAAATGAGGCAAAACTCACTTAACAATTGTCTCGCTTAGAAATTTTGGGCTGAATTGTGGTTGTAAGTTGAGGACTACCTGTATCCAATTTCTGACATTCTGTAACGTAATTTTTTTGGTTGGGAGTGACTAATGGGACTCTGACAACGATTAGGGCAGTGGTTCCCAACCTTTCTAATGCCGCGACCCCTTAATATAGTTCCTCATGTCGTGGTGACCCCCAACCATAAAATTATTTTCGTTGCTACTTCATAACTGTTATTTTGCTACTGTTATGAATCGTAATGTAAATATCTAATATTCAGGATGTATTTTCATTGTTACAAATTGAACATAATTAAAGCATAGCTATTAATCACAAAAACAATATGTAATTATGCCAGATCAGAAATTCTCGGGCCAGTCTTTGCAAGAGCACAAGGAATATCATCTTCCACAACAAGTCTACTTCTGTATTTAGACTTGATAACCAACAAGTGTACAGCAATATTTCTCAATCTCAGCAACTTTTAAGGTGCCTGGACTTCAACTCCCAGAATTGAGAGCAAAGCTGGCTCCTTAGCTGATGTTGCCAAAACTCGGCCGCCAGGCGTCACAAATGCCTCTCACTGAATTGCACCTCTCCCAACCAATCGGAGGGCTCTGGCGAGTTGAGTCGATATGGTCAGGCTTGTGGCAGTGGGGGGGGAGCTGAGGATGCCGGGGCGACCCCTGGGAAATGGTCATTCGACCCCCAAAGGGGTCCCGACCCCCAGGTTGGGAACCACTGGATTAGGGCAACCATGTAGCAAAGAGCCAAACATGTTCGGACATGTTCTCAGTATTTTCATGTGCCAAGCATCCCCTAATCTTGATCTCAGTGGGCTAAAAAATGCAACACCCAATCGACATATTTAAATGAAAACTACTGGACTTTATTCTTGGCTTTTTCCTTTTTATGCTGTAAAGTGTCTGATTTACTTAAAATGGGCAATTTTGTGGTGGAAGAAGATAGCATTTTATCTGGATGTACCATTTACATTTATAATCATAGGCATATGCAAGCAAACTGAGATTACACCAAAATGACAATGTAGATGTGGTGACATCATGACACAAACTTGATCCTTATAAATTTGCATCCAAAACAATCTACTGTAAAATATAAATCATTTTTTGTGTGCCATGATGCACATCTCATCTCTTCCCCCACCCCCCAGCAGATGCCTAGGTTTTAAAAAAACAAATGAAAGCAAATGTAAATGTGTAAAAATTATAGATGCAAAAAAGCCATGTTGATTTATCCCAAACGTATTGATTTCAGAATCCAGAAAAATGAGCATAGTAATTTAAATGATACATATATTTGTTTCATACTTTAAAAAATTTTCTCTATTATTTTATCTGACGTGTAATCTTCCACACTAAGGATAAGATGCTGTTCACCATCTTTTAATGGCTTGATTATAGACTGCATTTCTTAAAAATACCATCCCCTAAGCTGTTTTCTGTAACAGCATTTCTTGATTACTGAGTTTCTCATAAAGTTCATTACTGAAATAATTAGGGACAATTTCCTCTCATCCACTTTACCAAAATAATCTGCTTTACAAATTGCCTCTCTAAACCCATTCAGATATTAAAATCCTTATCATGAAGAAGAATTTCAGGATAAGGGCTTTTAAAATGTAATACCTGAGAATGTTTTGATGAGGACTGGACAGTGTGTGCACTTAAAGTCTTAAACTAAGAAAAATTAGTGCCTAGAAGCATCCAAGGCTGTTAACATCCTGAATTATGGCACTTTACTCTTGTATTAATTGAGCAAATGACCTAGCCTGGATGTCACTTAAGCAACATACAAGGGAGTAAGGAATTATTTTGTTTGTGCTGAGGCATTTTTTGCTTTTAAATGCTAAGTATTATCATAGAAGAAGAGCAGTACTAGAGGATACTACAAAGAGGTCTTCCTTTGCCAGTAGATCAGCATGGATTTATTTAGTATATGGCGTACAATGTTAGGGAAATTTACAAATGCATTGCAGTCCTGACAGCCTAAATTGCTAGCTCATTCTGTTCAGCAATTGTGTGCCTATCCAGGGGGTGAACTAGCTTATACCAGCTGACCAGCGGCGTTCAGGTTGCTGGCTCTTTCGGGCTCCTCTGCCAGGTTGCCTTGCCTTGTGTTGCATTGCCTCGCATCTAGCCAAGTTCAGCTCAGGCTTCTGCTCTCTGCACACGAATGCAGCTAGGTATTTTCTCACTGAAGTGGTACCCATTTATCTACTCACAACATTGCATGCTTTCAAACTGCTGGGTGGGCAGGAACTGGGGAGTGAGCAGCAGGACCTCACTCTGTGTCATGGAGCCGGGCTCGAACTGCTGTAATGCAGACCATTCAAGCCGGCAGTTCCAATATCATTAAGCCACTGCGTCACTGCGTCGCCATCAGCATGGAAATCTTCACCCATTTTCAGGTTAAAATAGTGAACATTCTATTGTAAAAGAAGAAGAGGGGGGAAAAACACATGCTCACTTTATATAGTTGGGCTGTGCAAGACTTGGAGAGGTTGGGAGCAAAGCAGCTCTTGGAAGCTTCTTTGTGAAGAACTTTTAAGAGGGAAGAAAACAGTCATGTGAGTTTGCTTCTCCTAGTTTGCTCCCCTGCTCTGGCAACTGCAAATTCCGGAAGATGTTCTTGTGCAATAGAAGGTATAAGAAGACTAAGGGGATCATACAAAGCATCTCCCCAAAGTAAGTTGTGCTTCTCATCTCAACAACAGGTACTTTGTCAACAGAGTGGTGGAAAACACCTTGTGACGTGATTCTGACTCACTTCTTGAGACTCTGTTGTGCATTGACAGGATGAGAAGGTTAAAGAAATACCAAAATAAGGAAATTTAATGAGAGAGCAAACAGTTATTGAACATGTATTGGCCAGTTTATGTCAAGTGAAAGGATTTCAGATAGGAAAAGATCCAGAACTCAAAATTATTGTTGCACTTTGAAGTCCTTCAAAATTGCTGAGGAAAAAAATGGCAGCAAACCATCAAATAATGGTGGCACTCCTTCCTTCCGATAGGAATGTTATACTTATTTGTTTGTTTGTTTGTCAAACATGTACAAGATAGCAGGTATTGGTATAAACATAAACATTAGCAGAGTAGGTACAGATAAATTAGGCAATAGGACAGTAGGACAGGGACGGTAGGCACAATGGTGCGCTTATGCACGCCCCTCACAGACCTCTTAGGAATGGGGTGAGGTCTTCACCGCATTCCTAAGAGGAATGAGATTGGCAGGTACTTCTGCCAATCTTAATTATGCCTTTACCAGTAGTGGGTTCCTCCCAGTTCAGCCCGGTTCTATAGAACCAGTAGTAACTTGGCGGCCTGGATCACTAGAACCGGCAGTGACCCAGGCCTGCCATGCCCCTGAGCCGATTCTCCCGGTGGTGCCGTAGGCACCGCCATCTTGTTTTTAGCTTCTGCACATGCGCAGAAACTTTTTTTAAGTACTGCGCATGCACGCAGCATGCAACACGCACGCGCCCCCACGGCATGTCCCTGAGCGAACCGGCAGCAAAGAAAACCCTTTACTTTCCAAAAATATCTTCCCCAGCCCCTAATTGGAAAAAGGAAGGAGATGAAACTTTCAGGTCTTCCATTTTCAATGGAATCTCCAGTCCCTAAATAAAAATTTCCATAAATGTTTCTCCTGGCTGCAAACGTAAAAGTGCAACGTGTTCAGGAAAATCTTAGACCTGAATCAGATAGTGGAGCAGGTGAATCTGATGCACATTTTGATTCTGGAGTGCTGTGGACCTGGGAATTTTTCCAATGCCCAATTCCTGACAGTATTTATTTATTTATTTTGTGAGATTTATATACCGCCTCACAGTGCAAGCACTCTCTAAGCGGTTTACACCAGTAAGCAATGTATATTTATATTGCCCCCAACAATCTGGGTCCTCATTTTACTACCTCGGAAGGATGGAAGGCTGAGTCAGCCTTGAGCCGGTGAGATTTGAACCGCTGACCTGCGGATCAGTGTCAGCTAAAGTGGCCTGCAGTACCTGCCTCTAACCACTGCGCCACTTTTATGAAGTAGTTGAAGTAATTATGAACAAAGATTATTTAGTAATTCATAACTTAGATGCTTGTACTGTTCAGTATTATTTAAAGTTTCATTTTAAACGTTCTGAATTGTGATTCTTAACCGGAGGCATAAATGAAAAGGAGATAAATTTTTGAAGTGAAAGAGAAGTATTTCAGAGTGCATTCTGAATGGCACTGGGGTCCTCTTTACAGCAATTTTCACTTTAAAGACCTCTCAAAATCCTTGGCATTTAGATTCAGAGAGATGATAGATGATAGCAGTTGATCTTCCCAATTACACTGTATACTGGTGAAGTAAACAAAGTTCTCTAGAAACTTTTAGGTGTCATACATTTCCTGCTTATTCAACTCTTTGATAAGGAAGCAACACATTGCTCTCTTCATTCCTCACAATTGCCCCATCAGAGGAAGGCTTGTGAATTCTTGAGAGTTTAGTCTATTTTTTCTCATGTGAACCGTGCTTTTTTTTTTAACTGTCTGAAAAAAGAAAGGAAATACAAGTTATGGACAAGAACAACCTGAAGTACAAGTTTCAGTTCTCTTAATATTGTTTGTGTGCTTGATTTTTTTTTCTTTTCAAGAATTAGTTTGATTTATTGGGAAGAAAAAAGAGAAATATACTCTGGAAGAAACTTAAAATAGACTATTTTCTGTGTGAAAGAAATGTACCAATTTCTTTGCCTTCAGACTGATCTTTCAGGTAGAAACCCATACCATGAAGTTATCCAGGTCAGTGAGAGAAATAATTCTTATTATCTGGAATACTCAATAGCTGAGAGATTTACTGACACGAACTCTTAAACCGAAGAGTTTCACAAGAGAGTGTTTTATAGCAGGTCACCAACCTTTAGGACCTCAGGGATCATTAAATTCCTAATTTTAAATCCCGCGGACCACTAGTATGATCTGCCTAATGACCAGCTGGGTGGGCGTGGTTAGGGGGTCATGTGACTGGGTGGATGTGGCCAACTCGATGTCACTCACATCGAGGGGCACCTCGATGGCCTCTACTTGCCCCTCCTCTCCCAGCCCCTCCTCGCCTGCCTGCCCGGGCTCCTTAGGGCATCAACAGGAAGCAGTTGTTGGAGCTAAGCAGCCGCCATGAGAAAGAGTTGGCAAAACAGCTGGCTCAGTTCAAATTGGATCTCACCGAGAAGGAGGCTCAGCAGAAACGCCTCACTGAGGACTAGGAGCATAGGCTTTCCAAGCAGAGGGAAGACCTGCGTGAGTGCAAGGCCAGGTACCGGCGCCTGGAGGCTCAGCTGGCTGAGATGGTCAGCCAGTTCCAGGCCATGATGCAGTCCCACTGGAAAAAGGCCCTCCGGCTCTTCGCCACCAGCGGCGCTTCCCTCCAGTCTTCGCCCAAAGCCCCACACCAGGAGGCTAAAGCAGACCCCAAGTCAGAATTTTTGCCCCCCTCCAACCCGCACAAAAAGATCCTGAAGGGGGAGACTCTCTGCAGCAACACAAACATTCATTGCATGTATCCGTCCCAGGGGGCCGTACTTTGAGGACCCCTGATTTAGTGCAATATAAAAAATGCAAATAATTTTTCTACAGACCACCAAAATTTTCTTGTGAACCACCAGTGGTCCACGGACCACCAGTTGGTGACCGCTGTTTTATAAGACATTTGCACAACTCAGTTTTGTTGGGGTAGGTAGCCCAACCAGCCTACCTTCTTCTAGTTCTCAAGTGATGTTAACATAAACATTTTTTTAAATTTCCTATCTCTACCTATAGAATATTTTTTATTGGCCAAGTGTGATTGGACACAAAAGGAATTTGTCTCCAGTGCATAAGCTGTCAGTGTACATATAAATAACAAAGTGATATTCATAGAACCAATAGGAGAAAGTAATAGGAAAAATGAGAAGGATAATGAGACAGTCTTATGACTATGTATGTGAGATCTTATGAGGTCTTACATGTGAAATCCTTGAAATTTTGCAAAGTGGGGAAAGCTAAAAGAGAACAAAATCATGAGCATGATTTAAATCCTCAAGATTGACACTAAAGAGGCTGGTGAATGCTCAGCAGATTTAACTGCAAGGCAGGGGTGAAATGCTCTCAGTTTGGGCGGGCCGTCATAGAGCCGGTAGCGATCGCAGTGTGAGGCTTCCCCCACCTGCCCGGACGCTGCTATTTGGGTTCTTTTACCCTCTGCGAATGCGCAGAACGCTTTGCGCATGCGCAGAGGGTAAAAGAACCCAAATGGCGGCATCCAGGTGAATCGGGGAAGCCTCAACCTGTGATCGCTACCGGCTTTGCGCATGCGCAGAGGGTAAAAGAACCCAAATGGCGGCGTCCAGACAGGTGGGGGAAGCCTCGCGCTGCGATCGCTACCAGCTCTACAATGTCCGATTGGCCTGCCCGAACCGGGAGAATTTCACCCCTGCTGCAAGGAGCCATGAACCACAAGACCTTCCAATGACAAACTGATCTAGGATTTCCCAGAATATTAGACTTTGTGTTTGAGGAATAAGGCAAGGAACTAAATGGAAAAGCAGGCTAAGACAGCTGTTGGAATAGATAGAGCAAAGACAGCAAAAGCTTGCAACCCCTTCGCACCCCTTTTGCCTAATCAGCATTTCTAATAATGATCATGGCCTATGGGTATGCCTTGAAAGAAATAAAAATACAGCCAAGTAACCACACTCATGTCTGATAAGTGGGTTTCCCCCCCACAATCATAATGTGCTTCCAGTCTACTAGCAAGTACAGAAAATAGAAGATGTAATCTGTCAGTGGAAATACTTACGGCTGTTATTCCAGAAACATGTTTGAAAGAAGGAAAAAAATCTGTCTCCTGCTAAGAAACTGTCAGATTGTTTTTCCACTGAAAATAACATTGCCACATTCAACACATGCTATCGGATGTCTTCAGGATAAAAATGAGAAAATATAATCAAGAAAGATGCCGGAAAAGAACTCTGTTTGGTTAACTTTTAGAATGTTAACGTGCAACCTGCACATTCATTCTTTCATATCCTTAACCAGGGCGATTTGACTTGAAGTGTTGTTGACCCCCTAAGGAAAAAGAACCACTTCACAAAATAAATCACTTCACAAATGCCTGGCACAACACAGGAGAACAAAGCCATCAGGACAAGATTCAGCAGCAGCAAATCTGCATTTGAAAGACAAAGGTCACTCCTTTGATGACAGCAAAGTCCACATTCTGGGCAGAGAGGACCACTGGTTTGAAAGAGGAGTCAAAGATGCCATTTATGTTAACACTATTATTATTATTATTATTATTATTATTATTATTATTATTATTATTATTATTATTATTATTATTATTATTATTATTATTATTATTATTATTATTATTATTATTATTATTTGTCAAGTGTAAGATAACAAGCAAAGTATATACATAGTATAAACATGAATATATATAATACAAGCATGATTATGAGTAAAAGAATTATGAATATATGGGTGCAATTGGACAGGAAAGGTAGGCACGATTGTGCGCTTATGCACGCCCCTTACAGACCTCTTAGGAATGGGGTGAGGTCGATGATAGATAATCTGAAGTTAAAGTTTTTGGGGTTTGGGGAAGAAACAATTGAGTCAGGTAATCTATTCCAGGCATTGACCACTCTGTTGTTGAAGTCGAATTTTTTGCAATCAAGTTTGGAGCGGTTTACATTAAGTTTGTATTTATTGTGAGCTCGTGTATTGTTGCGGTTGAAGCTGAAGTATTCATTAACAGGTAGGACATTGTGGCAGATAATTTTGTGAGCTACAATTAGGTCAGATCGAAGGCGGCATAGTTCTAAATTTTCAAGTCCCAAAATTTCAAGTCTGGATTCATAAGGCATTCTGTTGCGAACAGAAGAATGTAATACTCTTCTCGTGAAATACCTCTGGACTTTCTCAATTGTGTTAATGTATTATATTTAGTGTGGATTCCAGACAGATGAGCTGTATTCAAGAATTGGTCTAGCAAATGTTTTGTATGCTCTAGTTAAGAGTACAATGTTACCAGAAAAGAAGCTACGCAAGATTAGGTTAACCACTCTTAATGCCTTCTTGGCTATGTTGTTGTAGTGGGCTCTGGCACTTAGATCATTAGCTGATCATTAACACTGATCAGCACTCTCTCAACAGAGGGAGTGGGATATGACACCACCTATCTCCTGTTTGCAACACAGTCCTTTCAGCAGTTCCAAGGAGGTTCCACACCCATTTGCACTCTTCAGATGACTCTGAGGGCACAGATAAACCTCCAAGTGGCCTCAATAACTCTCAGAAGAAGCGCTAATGACCAGAGGACTGCAAGGAATATAACTCCTTCCATTCTCTACCATTCATTCAGAACTGAAGAAACTTCTTGGGTGAGAAGTGAAATGTCTTCAAGCAAAAACAAAGAAAGTCCAGTTGCCTTTAGGGACATAAGGAAAATGATTGATCTGAAATTGGAGCCAACATGGATCCCAAATAGGATCAGAAGGATCCCCTCCCCCTTTTTCCGTTCAATTGCTTTGCCTCTTGTAATGCTAATCCACACACTTGGCTGTCCAGGGAAGTATGTTGTAGAAGAGGAAGCAAAATCAGTAAACCTGGTGATGGAAAAGTTCTGCCATGCTACTCAAGCCCATTAAGCTAAAAATGTTCCGAGAGTTGTGAGATGATTTATTCAGGTTTGACAAAAAAGAAAAAAAATTCAATTTAGACTTCCTAATTAAAATACACAGCAATAGTAGTTTTATAGTTGGCTTAATCAAGTCCTGTACATTATAAGGAGGCACCTCATTATTACTGTTCATCAGTTAAATGTGTTTACATCAGCCCATAGTAGATTTGAAACACTATTCTAAAGATACACTGGTGAAATTCATTACACTTAATAAAATCTAGTACAAATTAAAATTCCTTTGAACAAAATCTTTCAATGTTATTGAAATAAATCATGGATGGGTTTCCTATTTCCTGTGTTCTCTTGAAGCAGAGTAATAACTCAGGGCTGCTTTTTCTGCGATATTTTGTTCTTGGCTATAGATAGGAGACTAGAAAAAGACATGAAGTACACATTTGTATTGATGGCTTTTTTCTCTATCAAAATCAATGAAATCAGCGTCTTGGAAAAAGACTCATCCTCAATTTGTAAAAAAGGAAGGGGTATTACAATTTATCACAGTTTTTGTAGCTGATGTTATTTATCATCTACAGTTAAGAAAAAGGAGCACAGCTATCAGCCTAACATTTCTTTTCTGCTTTCCTTCACAATTATATCTTCTTTTTTTACTGCAGTTCCAAAGGAATGCCATTAACGCAATCCTTGCAAAAGATTAATCCCTATGGAAAGGACACGTTGTTGTGATCATACTTTATGACTAACACTTAAATGAAATCAAGTAATGTATGGCAAATGTCTGTTTATATGCCTCTTTTCCCAGCACTGGTTTTACCACCACAGTGCCAGATTGTGTGGCTCCAGGATTACTCACGGTGTTGACTAAGACCCTGTGCTTGGAAGATTTGCAGCACGAGTCACAAAATCTGAATCCCATTGTATTGGGGAATTCCTGACAATATACCTGGAAAGCTTCTATTTTTGTGTGTGGGGGGGTGTCCCTTAACATGTACCAAAGGTTCTCTTGGTTGGCCTCCCCTGTGTTCCTTGGGGAACTCCAAGGCAACTTAGGAACAATTGGTTTGTAATTGAGGATTTGCTGCAACTCATACTTGCCACAACCTGCAGGAGAGAGGCCACTCAGTTTTCTGACACAATGTGAGCTCTTGGGCAAGGCTGAGGTCTCTATAGGAGACAGAAGTGAAACAATGTGGACATTTCGTTGAGATTAATTGAAGTTCATATGAAGTTCTACAGCCCTCTAAAACATGTTTGTGTGCTGTCCCACTCTCTTTCTCTCTCACATACACGTCACTGTGGTTTAGTGGGTTTATTAATATTCCCCCATGACTCCCTTCACCAAAAACCCAGAACTGTCTCAATTAAATCTAGCCACAAGCAGACCAATGACCAATGAATCCATAAGGCACTTGAAAGTTTCCCGAACAAGATAAACCCACCAGGCAAAATTAAATCCACAATACAAGAGATTTCACAAGGTACAATCTAAAATCAAAGCACAGTATCAATCCAAAGCAAGGCAGGAATCACAATGACCAGGAAACACACAGCTAGGAAACAAACATGTTGTTCCCACCATCATTTCCATCTGTCTGCTATGCTAAATAGCCTGTTTCTGGTGCAGCCCATCAATAAGAGTGAGGCTTTCTCTTCACGAGTAATCTGGCTGACCGTCTCTGAGCCTGCTTTTTCTCTGTTCTATGTGTTCTTGGATCAGGTGCAGAAGGCAGTTCCTCCTCATCATCACTGACTGGCTGCAGCTGCATGCTTTCTCCACCTGAAGCCTCAGGGCTGTCCTGCTGCACCAGTACTTGGAGCCATTAACCAACTCCCCTCCAGATGTTCATCTTCCTTGAAGCTGACATCTGGAGAGATATCTGGGGAAGCATCCAGGGGAGTCGTTACAGTTTGTCAGTGCTGTAGTATTTCTATATTCTCTAGGCCAGTGATGGCGAACCTATGGCACGCGTGCCACAGGTGGCATGCGGAGCCATATCTGCCAGCACGCGATCCATTGCCCTAGCTCAGCTCCAGCGCACATGTGCGCCCCAGCCAGCTGATTTTCGGCTTGCACGGAGGCTCGGGGGGGCATTTTAGGCTTCCAGAGGGCTTCTGGGAGGACAAGGGAGGGCGTTTTTACCCTCCCCAGGCTCCAGGGAAGCCTCTGGAGCCTGGGGAGGGCGAAAAACGGGCCTATCAGGCCCACCAGAAGTTGGGAAACAGGCCATTTTTGCCCTCCCCAGACATTGAATTATGGGTGTGGGCACTTGCGCATGTGTGTTAGCACATGCGCACACATTTTTGGCACCCGAGGAAAAAAAGGTTCGCCATCACTGCTCTAGGCAGTACCTGTATTTTTAATATTTGGGGGACAGGAATATTCTTATTCCCATATCTCCAAATGGTTGCCATTTGCTCTGGTTAAGATGAATAATGGGCAACCCTATTGCATTCATAACTGTACGACTTTTGAGCTTCCAAGACAAGGGCAGACCATCAGTAATGTGGCTTCCTTGAGACTGCCTGAACTGGTAGCGAGCCGCTGGTGATGTCACAATGACGTCACCAAGCCGGATTGGTCAGTGCTGGTCCATGAGCACCGCCATCTTTTTTTAAAAAAAAATTCAAATGTTTTTGATTTTTTTTAAATTGATTTTTCTTCTGCGCATGCACAGAAGCCGAGTTTCCAGGACTGCGCATGCATCGCCATTTTGTTTTTAAAAAATTCGGGTTTTTTGCAGTGTGCATGCTCATGCGCAAAGCACATGTGTGCCCACAAGGTGTGGCCATGCAGCGCGGGAGGAAGCAAACCGGCAGCGAGGTAAGTTGGAATCCACCCCTGAACTTTCCTAAATGTATGAGTTTGGGTAACGATGCAATATCTATACAATTTTTTAGAGTATAAATATTCTAAAGTGAATACTAGTTGATCTTCTGAATTAAGTCTCTTTGCTCGTGTCACAATATAGTCTATTTTGCATATCATGTTATTTTACTTGCTGTGGGGAGAACCTCTCTACCTGCCCAGGAATAATTTACTTTCATGCAGTTTACTTTTATTTGTCTTCAGTTTTGTCAGTGTGATGGGTGTCATGTTTCTAGTTGGATTTTTTAAAAATTATTCATTTATTATATTGTTTTTATCCCACTTTTATTATTTTTATAAATAACTCGAGGTGGTAAACATACTGAATATTCCTTTCTTCTGTTTTCCACACAACAGTGTGATAAGGTGGGTTGGACTGAGAGAGAATGACTGACTGACAACCATCCTGCTCGCATGCCTAAGGCAGGACTAGAACTCACAGTCTCCTGGTTTCTAGGCCAGCACCTGAACCACTGCACAAAACTGGCAAACTTGTATGAACAGTCTCTGTACATATATTGCCCCTAGCTATCTGTTTTTCCATAAAGTGTAGCTATCTAGGATGAAAGAAAAATTAGGTCCATTAAAAATGATGAAATGAAAGGTAAATATCATTTTAATTTAACAGTTTTCTATGAGGTTTTCTCCTTTTATTGTAATTGCACTTTTAAAAGGTGTAGGTCTAAAATATAAAGCTAGTGTAAGAAATGAGCATATGTTTGTGCTGCCGTTATGATGTCTTCTCTGAATCCAAAATGCCTGATTCACCCCATGCTACCCTTGTCCCTCTGTTTCAATGTATTTTTAAAACAAATCCTTTACAGTTCAGGATATTCATAATGATATCTAAGCAAGCCAATAGACGACAAACAGACAGACAGACAGACAGACAGACAGATGATAGACAGGTAGATAAATAGCTAGATGACAGCTAGATGATTAGATAGATGATAGAGATGATAGATAGATAGATAGATAGATAGATAGATAGATAGATAGATAGATAGATAGATAGATAGATAGATAGATAGATAGATAGATAGATAGATAGATAGATGGATCATAGGTAGGTAGGTGGGTAGGTAGGTAGGTAGGTAGGTAGGTAGGTGGGTAGAACAAAATTTAAGGTGCTCTGAAAAAAGGTAATGAGGTGTGCTCCTGAGGTCAAGGCAAATGTTAAGATGAAATATGAACATGATCTGGACATTTTTGGCTTCTATTTTAGTTATGGGCCCAAATTATGCTCATGACAGTATCCAAGATTGTCAGTTTGGTGAAGGCAGAACTAGAAGATTGGATGTATGGATTAGAAAATTGTTCAGATGGGATTCATAGATACAGTATCAGGTATTGTTGGATACTATGGGAAATTTCCAGTTCACTTTGCATCCAACACACTCCAGTCAATCCATTGTATCTGAATCAGAGCAAGTACACATGTCAATCAATTCAGCTACTGTAATAAAAACTGGAGCTTGTTGTATCTTTATTATTTTCATTAAAAACAATGAACTGGCAAAATAGGACAGAAAGGCAGGCCAAAGAACAGAGAGAGAGAGAGAGAGAGAGACATGAACATCAAGTAAGAATTTATATTAATTATATATCTCTAGCAATATGTCAAAAGGATCGGAACTTTCTAGAACCACTGGAAGCAATATTGTGGGTAATTAGCATGGCCACTCCCAAGGGGAGGGGCCTTTACCTACTTCAACGTTAATCCTGTTATGCATACAGCAGCAGCAGAATAGAGATTGAAATTAAAACACTGGGTAATCTTTGCTCTGTTCTGCACAATGAAATAAACGCTTTAGTGGATGAGGATGGCATATCCATCATCTATTACATTTAGAGCAAAAGCAAAAGCAACATGTGTTTTAACAGAACATCTGAACAATTTTAGAAGCATTCCCTTCCAAGATTATATACACATTTTAAAAATGTTTTGGGTTGCAAAAGGAACCGAGGCAATGAAACCATGCTCTTACGTTGCTCATCTGATTCAAAAGAATAGCTTCACAGATGTCACCCTAAAAAGTTAGTTGTAGACTAGGTAGTATTCAGATAAGATAAATACACATTTGTACCATTCCGAAGTTGCTTAAAAGGTGTTTACTTCCCTGTCTTTCTTTCTTTTTCACTAATATAAGATATCACAAAATGATCTTTCCGGACAAAAGATACTTACTGCTTTTAGGTGAAAATTGAAACGAACTTAATAAACTTTATCAGTACCTGGAAAAATATTCTAGGAACAAATTAGAAAGGTGAATTCTCTTTGCTCTCCAAAAGTCAGCAGTGAAATTTTCTGTTGTGTCTGCACAACTTGAAGCCAAGAATTATGCCATGGGATCTACTTAGATAGGTGACTCTTATGTAAAGAGAAGATGATGAAGATGAAGATGAAGATGCAGGTGGAGGAGGAGGAGGAGGAGGAGGAGGAGGAGAAGAAGAAGAAGAAGAAGAAGAAGAAGAAGAAGAAGAAGAAGAAGAAGAAGAAGAAGAAGAAGAAGAAGAAGAAGAAGAAGAAGAGGAAGAAGAAGAAGAAGAAGAAGAAGCCTATAATTAAGAAATTATAGATAAATTGTGAGAATGCTGTTTCATTTCCCACCTGTTTTATGTATTATAAATATTTGATACATGGAATACAGTATATACGTTCTCAATTATTAAGCCAAAGCAAAATCACTGGGTGTGAACATATTCGGTATTAAAACATTTAGAACTATAAGGAGTACAGGATTGATTGTGAATATTCTTAGTGAACTATGTGATATGTTAATTGCACAATGACAACATGAAAACAATTGTTGCTTTCTTTTGCAGCAGGGCAGCCTGATAATGCTTATTTCACGTTCATACTTTATTCCTAAAGAAACCAAGAGAGTGCACCACCCAATAAAAATGATTAATACAAAACAAATGAAATATTCAGTCATAGCATCGAAAATGATAAATGCCAGGATACATTCCACAGCTATAAGTCAACCATTTACCATCAAGAAATTGACACTTGATGGTAATTGGTTGGGCCAATTGTGCTTCTTCAGAGAACGAATGCTATAGCTGGAATGTTTTGAATTATCTTGCCATGGGCCATTCCTAACTAGAACTGTTTTCTTTTTGATTTTAAAGTATAAGTTGGCAGGTATGAGGAAGATGCTCTTAATATTCCATATAATCATTTTTGCTGATGTCTTCTCTGTTCCGGGGAAAATAGGATGTCAGTTTGGGAGTTAAGAAAACAACACAAAACCCCTAAGGTTATAACACCTGCACATTCTTCCATTATCTCAAAAAATGGAGAGTCAGCTCCCTGTCTATCAAGGGCTGTTAACAAGAGAATGAAGACATTTGCACCCCAGAGACCTTAGAGATAAATTAATTGCTAAAGACAACTTTTTTTAAAAAAAATGATCATCCTTCCACTACACATGCCACATCTCACAAGGGAACCATCTAATAGCATTTTATCATCTAGATAGTTGTTTTCGTTGTTCATTTAATTTGTCTTTCCCTACTTTTACTACTGGAATAAGTGGAGATTGGAGATAGTAAGTTGAAACTTGAGAGCAGAATTCTTCTCTTCTACCCTAACAGGATCTCTTGGGAAGCATTTATACTATAGATGCCTGAATAAAATCGGTGAAGGAGATATTCTGTTATGATGGGAGGAAAACACGTATATTAATAGGAACCTTGTACATATCGGAACCTTAGATTCTGAAAAAATGTATAATTTCTGTTGATACACAAAAGAGATGGGTCATGCAATTGTTTTATTAGAGATGGAGAAGACACTTCTAAACATCTCACACATGTCAATACAGCTGAGCTTTACAATTATCCATCTAGTGAGTACATATGAGCCGTTTTGTGATTATGTTCAAATACACATGAACACCTTTGTCACACCACAACTTTGAAATCTTCAAAGTGTTTTCCTTCTTCCAAGTAATCACCAGTTCATCTGGCTAAACTGCATCTAAAGCTAATAGATGGTAAACAGCAGACCAGCTGATTTCTGATGAAAATGGACAGTAGCAGCCAAAAAAAAAAGCAAACCAAAACAAAACCCTGTAGTTAAGTCACATGCCTATTGGTTTATAGCATGGGTGTCAAACTTGATCGCATCACGTGATGTATCATGATACTGTATATAGCGACATTTCTTTCCTTTGTGGAGACGGGGTGAGTGTGGCCTGCATGTGACACATCCGGCCCACGGGCTGCCAGTTTGACAGGCCCAGTTTATAGGTATTCCTCATTTACCAATTGCCTTGTTTAATCATCATTCACAGTTACAACAGTGTTGAAAAAGTAATTTTACAACTAGTCCTGTAGGAGATGAGCAGACTGAGCTGGGGGGCGGAATTAGATGCGTCATTAGCCTAGAGTCATTATGTTCCCACAAATGGTCCAAGTCCAACCCCTCCTGAGTTTTGTTGACACTTATTTGGCACCAATTTTGTGTTGAAATGTAGTTGATCAGATTCTTGTTTATAGGTTTGAATAAATCTTCCGTACTGCAACTTAACGAGTAGTCCTGGTTCTTTGCACCTATGAAATCCTCACTTTTATGACCTTCACAGGTCTGTAAAGCAAAGAAAAACTGACGTAAGATCATAAGCTTGGTCAAAATTTCACTTAGCAACTGCTTCACTTAATGACTAAATTACTGGCCTTAGTTGTGGGCTCTAAGTAAGGACTACCTGGATATATTTACAGCAAACGAAGGAAAGAAGAATGATGGAAATTTAATTTGATTTAATTTAATTAAAAATTTTTATAGGCCGCCCAATCCCGTAGGACTTAGGGCGGCATACAGCAAGGATAAGAACAATACAATATAATTAAAAAAAAACCCACTTAAAAAACATTACAGAAATTAAAACAAACCCATTCATCCATGGGGAAAAACCGATCTTCTTCACCCCGCCTGCCGGAATTGCCATGTCTTTATGGCTTTGCAGAAGGCCAGTAGGGTGGGGATAATCCGGATCTCTGGTGGGAGTTGGTTCCAGAGAGATGGGGCTCCCTCAGAGAAGGTTCTCCCCGAGGTCCCACCAACCGACATTGTTTGGCTGATGGAACCTGGAGGAGACCAACTCTGTGGGACCTAACCGGTCGTTGGGAGGTATGTGGTAGGATGCAGTGAAATCCTGTCATTATGGCTGCATGGTATTTACGAACTAAGACATTTTCTGAAATTTATTGTGGAGAACTATAGGAGAACTGTCACTGTTTAAATCCTTGCATCATTTTCATCTCTATTTAATCCTACACAAATTGCCAAATTGCTTGTTATAGCACAAGCAATGTCCAGATCTAGTCATGATGAACTCTCTTGCTTTGTCATAGAATGCAAGCTAGGCTGCAAATCAATCAGCAACTCAATTTGACACACTTTTCAATAGCACTTCGCACTCTGTTCGTTCTTCTTACAGGATTCATCTGTGATTTGGCTATCTTAGAAATGTAGCTTTAGATAAAACCTCAATTTGCTGAAACTATCTAAACCCGTTTGAAGTTAATTGGTGCACTTTCAGCTCACAGATAGTTAGAAGAGTAGTTTAACTTTCCCAACAGCACTTTAAAAAAAACTCAAATGAGAAAGCAGTAACTGGATACTATCATTTTTTTTAAAAAGTGATGTTGAAAATCTCATAATTATGATGATTCACTCTGATACTTTCTTTTCTCATAATAACGAGAAAGCACCTGCCTTCAGACTATTATGACCGTTGATAGAAAATGGTTACAGAAAATGACAAGATTTAAGCTTCTGATTCCAAAAGAAATATCAATTTAAAGAGATGATTTTACACCTTTGAATTTAAAAAGTCCCTTTGGATACCAGTCCACAACAAAATACATAGCTGGAAGGAATTCCTTGGTTTTGCAGTTGGGAAGAATATTTTTTTCTAAGGAAACTTGAGAAACTGACTAGTTCTTGGTCAGCTCCTTAATAGCAATAGCACTTAGACTTATATACCGCTTCATAGTGCTTTACAGCCCTCTCTAAGCAGTTTACAGAGTTTGGCATATTGCCCCCAACAATCTGGGTCCTCATTTTACCGACCTCAGAAGGATGGAAGGCTGAGTCAACCTTGAGCCTGGTGAGATTTGAACAGCTGAACTGCTGAACTAGCAGTTAGCTGGAGTAGCCTGCAGTAGCTGCATTTAACCACTGCGCTACCTCGGCTCCTCCTCACTCCTGTCTTTCCAGCATACTTGAGTTCATTAGTTGTTATATGAACTGAACCCTGGGACATTTCTGAGGTCTCCTTTCCGAAGCAATCACTTTTTTTAAAAAAAGAAAATCCAGAAGAGCTGACAATTTAAATAAAACAACTAACCTTTTTATCTACTTATCAATAACATTTGCTGGGAAAGACATAAAACATTTGTAGAACCCCCTTCCAGTAATAGTAGAGCCAGTTTACTCCCTTTCTAAAACCTTGTGTAGTTAGTGATCTGGAGAGGTCACTGAAAGTAGTGGAAACTGATAACTATTTGATTTGGTGGGGTTTAAACCACTTTTGTACACCAACGATTTGTATAGTTCTTGAATAAAAGTGGGGATTTCATATGAGCGAGGCATCTGAAGCCTCCTGTTGAACTCTATTAACATTTCATCCCACAAGATGCTCTGTCTGTTAATGCACAATATAATAAGATAATTTGTCAGTAGATGTGTGCAGAACTTTTTTTTTTTGACTCTTGGTGCTTTTTTATTTGCATATAAAGTGGGACATTTACACTCAACAATAACTAGGCCTGAAGGAGTGATATTTAATAGGAGAATATAATTATTCCACTCAGGTCATAAACATTTTCTTTAGGGCAATGGGCAATTGTTTAAGGATAAGACTCATAATCGTTCATGTAAATGACTTGAACATTACAATATGGAGCTACTACAGATTTAAAGATGTAAAAATAAGTGCTGTGATTCAATTTTAATGCAGTATTTATCTCTTTCTTATCAACTGACCTATCAGTTACAGTCAACAAACTTTCTACTTTAAATGGATATTTAGCCTCTAAACATACATACTGTGTGTCCTGACTTTCAGATTTGCGATAGGTTTTAAGGCATATAATTTATGGACCATTCAATAGTTGCTTTTTCTCTTAATCTTATAAGGAACATGACCTGCCTAAATAAAAGGAATTTGTACAATAAGCCATTAAAAAAAGAAAAGATTGACTCCTCAAGGATAGAAGAAGTAAGCACTGAGCTTACTTAGATTATATCTAGCATCATAAAAAATTGAACAATTTCAGCTACATAGCTTAAAGTACATTATTTCTCCTTTTCTAGACAAAAGCATAAAGTGCAGATAATTTGGATAGCTTTCTTATATACGCTTTGAAGAATAGCACTATTTATCTAATCATAGATTGACTTCATTGGAACAAATTTGGACTGGTTGCTAAGATATGGTAATTTAAAGAACTCCACAATGTATTCCTGAAAAATGTGTATTATATGTATGTGTAGAAAAGCAGATGAGAAAGGAACATGGTGAAAGCAGATGTGGGAGGCAAAATAATAACTACTACAGTAGTGAAGTGGTAGTTAAGTATAGCATAGATAGACTAAGGAACTGTCCGTTTGTTCTCTCTTTAATCTTTGAGAAACCTTGATCTTGATATAATCCATGGGAAATTATGTTAAAAGATAAAACCCAACTCAATTGACTCTTGGTAAAGCCAATCTTTATAATTCCTCTTATTAAGGTGGGCATGGTATTCTGGGCAACTGAAATGTCCTCCTACAGGTTTTTGAATATTACCATATCCAACTTCAGATATTACGATTTTTCCCCTTGTTTAACAGAGTTATAATTTATCCAATGTAAAATGCATTGGGCTACTGCTGTAAATGATGTAAAATATTACATAAATGATTCGCTGATACATACTGTGGCAGAATTTTGGGGCCTTTAATAGTGTTGGCAGTAAAGTTATGGAAGTAAAGATGGCATTTGGGCCCACCAGAAAATTTGAGTTTATGCCACTGTAGCATGTTTTGTGTTGCTGGTTAGTAGTTACTTGTTGATAAAATGTATAATCATACAGCATTTAAAAGGAAAGTATCCCAAATAGACTGCATGAAACTTTTCAGTAGTGTTAACTACCGGTAAGTACTGTTGGTGACAACAAATGCTGTTTAGTTGTTTTAATGTTTGGTTCTCTCTTATAGTAGATTGCTGGAAACCAGCATTGATGTTCTTAGCTCAGGGGTGTCAAACTCATGTCATCACGGCATTGTCACATGACGTATTGTGACTTTTCCCCCTTCTCTAAACTGGGCATGGGTGTGGCCAGTGTGTGACACATCTGGCCCGGGGGCCGCAAATTTGACACTCCTGTCTTAGCTAAATTGGATGGACATTATAATTTGAGAAATCTTGTATATGGATGTTTCTGTCATATGGGTTTGAGTTGCACTGCAACCTTCAAACTAACAAAAGCAGCATCACATTGGTTCAAGTGTATGTATGACTTTTACATCTTGCAGAATTCCTTTATTTGAAATTGCATATTGTTGCTGAGGATTCAGTTTTGCTGGTTTGTCAGTTCAGGATGACAAACATTTTCCAAACCTTGGAGCTCATTTGGTGTAGAGGCCAAGGAGCTGGGCTAGTGTCAGCCCTACAAGGGATACGGGACCGAGAAACTGAAGTCAGGTGTATGCAAAACTAATTCTTATTAAGATTGGCTATGGTAACATAATTTTGCATGTCTGAATGTGGTTCTTCTCCTCTCTATTTTATCTTCATGTGAATTGAGGAGCGGGGTATCTGAGATGCTTCTGAGTCTCTCTCCCACCCCCATGCAATGTTTATCTGCTCATTGCCTGAGTAATGGATTTGTCAAAGTCATCCTCTTTATTCTCTGCAGCTAGAAATTAGGATACTGCAAGTTCTAATCCGCCCTTAGAGATCAAAGCTATAACTTTGGGAAACCAGGTTGTTGCTATGTTATTGTAGCACTGTAGCATTAGGATATTAGATTTTAGAATTACTTTTTCAATCAGTTTATGATGTTTAAAAAATACCCAAAGTCTTGGAAGTTGACTACGCATAACAGAATTATACCACTCCCAATTCCACACGCTCCCTTACATTCAGCTTTCTTTGCTGAAGCAAACTTTGAATGTTGATTCTCATCTGGATGAACCTTAAGACTCTCCTTAAAATGCAAAGCTTCTCTTCCTAACCTATGCTTGCTAACTACCCCGTGGCAATGATTTGAGGCAGGGTTTTCAATGGCTCTTTAAAACTTTGAAGTACAGTTTTTGATCTGTACATTTGGGTTAGTCTCAAAGTAATTGAGGAGAGACTTGGCCTTCCTCTAAGGCATTGGTGGGTTTATCTGCTGGGGGTGGAAGGTAAAGGATCTTGAGATTTCTTCAGTGCAGCTCTAACAAATAACTGCTTCAGGAAACAATGTGCAAAGCATCTCACTTTCACCCCCAAACCCAGATAACAGCTTCAGAGGGACTTTAGCATCCCTGGGCATCAGGTGATAGACAGTACTGATCAGTTTTTCTTTCCTCTTTTGATTAAACAATCTGGAACTGAAAGGTCTTTTGGAAAAGGATTCATGACATTTCCAGAATTCACTGGTTTTTTAAAAAAAACAAATACATAAATAAAATGGAATGCAGTTTGAAGTTGATGGTCTCATTTTCTTCTTGATAAAGTGATGGAAGGTCCCTTGCATCAGGTAGATTCTTGCTACACAATATTCATGTCTTGCAGAAGAAAAATTTGTCCTGCTCTGTGTGAGACTCTCTAAATGTTTAATCCTGTATTCAGGAACTTGTCTGCAGCAGAAGCTCACACACATGACACAGTTAGGGTAAAAGACACAAATAGTCCAAAGGCTGAACACAGCAATACACACATACACACAAACAAACACACAAACAAACAAACAAACAAACAAACACACACACTTGGCAACACTTTAGGGTGATTTTTAAGATGGCTCCCATATTGCAAATGATGTGTTGTTACTATACTTCCTCTCTCTGTTCTGGATACTCTCTTTTTTATTTCTTTAATAATAATTGTCCATATTTTATAATGGCTGTTTTTATGTTACTGATTTTATATTGTGATTTTATTTTATGGTTGTACACCACCCAGAGTCACTTCTGGCATGATAGGCAGCTATACCAATTTTATAAATAAATAAATAAAAACATCAACACCTATGACACATCCCAGGGGTGAAATCCAGCAGGTTCTGACAGGTTCTGGAAAACAGGTAGCAGAAATTTTGAGTAGTTCGGAGAACCGGTAGCGGAAATTTTGAGTAGTTTGGAGAACCGGTGAATATCACCTCTGACTGGCCCCGCCTGCATCTATTCTCTGACTCCCGAGTCCCAGCTGATCGGGAGGAAATGGGGATTTTGCAATATCCTTCCCTCGGGAGTGGGGAGGGAATGGAGATTTTACAGTATCCTTCCCCTGCCACGCTCACCAAGCCACGCCCACCAAGCCACACCATGCCCACCAAGCCACGCCCATAGAACAGGTAGTAAAAAAATTGGATTTCACTACCTACATTAACACTCACACGTCTGATCCAGATTTCAAATTCTAGACATTTTCCTCCTGCTTTTGTGAGTCAACTTAAATTTGGTCATTCTTTTCCTGTCCTTAAAGTAGGAGATACCTGCTGAATATTTACACAATGAAAAGCATAGCTTGAGAGTTGTTGACTCCTAACTTCAACCGTTATATGCTATTGTTTTCTTTGTACATGGTTTTCATAGGATTGTTGCATTACAAGTACTGTACTTAGTACTAAAAAAGTATAATTAGTTTCTATGCCTGGAAGTTGATTGGATGTGATTAATTAATGAAATGTCTTTGCAGTAATTATCAAATATAAAGAATGGTAAGAAAGAATGGTTTTACAGAAATTATCCATGCAAATATTATGTAAAATACGCTCCAGTTAATTCTATGACTTACTTTTATAGATGGAGCGACAGCAAATCAGGAAGAAAGCTGAATGTGGTAGAACTGATGGTAGATTTAGCATGATAGCCTTTTCTGGTAGATCTCTGCAAGTGGCACTGTCTGGACTAAATAGAGTTGGGTTAGGTCTGTAGTTGGATGGGAGACCACTTAGGAATATTAGGTTTGAGACGGAAGGAAGGAAGGAAGGAAGGAAGGAAGGAAGGAAGGAAGGAAGGAAGGAAGGAAGGAAGGAAGGAAGGAAGGAAGGAAGGAAGGATCCAGTAGCAACTTCTGAATTATTACCAGAAAAACTATTTAGATGTGCCCATAAAGTCACCAGGAATCAAATCTGATTTGAGAAAGGCTGTGCTTTATAATAATTGATGACTATTGTGCTATAGAATTAAATATTTTATTATAATTTATAAAATACTAGCTGATAACCTGGCGTTGCCCGGGTATTTATTTATCCAATCCTGTATTAGACAGGAAAAGGAATGAATTATATCTATAGTGTCAAAATAATTGCCCTGGCCAACAGCATGGGACAAATTCTACAGGGAACAGCCTTTGAGGTGATTATCTGCATTAGCAGGCAACTCCCCCGACAACTTGCCCTCTTTGCTGGAAGCTGAGGGCCTAGGGCAGGGGTCCTCAAACTTTTTAAACAGGGGGCCAATTCACAATCCCTCAGACTGTTGGGGGGGGCGACCGGCTGGGTGTGTGTGGCTAGATCATGTGACTAGGTGGGTGTGGCCAATTTAACAGTCCATTAAACAATGCACACAAATTAAACTTTAATTTGTTTTGCTCCTGGGTGTGTTTTATTTGTTTTTGTTTGCATGTTGCTCTTTTGGTTGACTTTTCTTTTTACTAGATCATTTTTTCAATTGTTTAGTCTAGTGGTCCACTTCAGAAAACTCAGTTTTTGAAGCAATTCTTCTCAGCTCCAAGGAGCTTGAGAAATATCTCTCTCTCTCTCTCTCTCTCTCTCTCTCTCTCTCTCTCTCTCTCTCTCTCTCTCTCTCTCTCTCTCTCTCTTTTAGAAGTTAAAGGTACTGCCTTATAGGCAGGCTGCCCAGGTTCAAATCCCAGCAAGCTAGCTGATGAGAGCTAAATAGCTTGAAATAGATCTATACTAGTCTCCCTTCAGTTTCATTATCAGTATATAATTTTATAGAGTAATAGTAATAAAGTAGTTAAAATCTCGATTTCTATTTCCCCCCTCCCAGATTTACGACTAGATAATCTATGCTTATAAATGTTTCAGTTTATTTATAGATAATTAATTACGTTACAGCTACATGAAGAATATAACATAAAAAGCACACAAAAGGTCTAGCTTTTTTCTGTAATTTAATATACTCATATGAATCCCAGGCTTTAGACAACCTTGGATTTATTCCATTAGAATAAACCTAACAACATATGAATAATACTGATACTAACAGATCTCCCTAAATCTAATTGCCCATGACCCTATTGTGTTTTTTAATTATATTGTTATATTTCTTTTCTTTTTTTTTAACTTTATAAGCAAAGTGCAAGTTAGGCAGAAAATAAGAAGCTTTGTTTCCCAATGTGATGTTATTATTCTGAGGGCTTTTTCCCCACAAAATTATCTGGCAAATCCAAGAATGATAAATATTCATTTGGTATGACTGAACAACAAGCACAAAGCCGTAATACAATCGTTCATTCTCTTGATAAAATTGTATGATGTTAATGGTCCTGCAATTATAAATCCCTTTCTGTTCCTTGCTACGGGAAGTATACTTTACCTTTATTCAGCATCGAAAGTCTGGCATATCGATTTTGTTCAATGGGTAAGATGATTAGAAGTCTCCTGAGTAACAAGCAGGTGCCACTGGTTTCCAATTGAAGTTTTCAAAAGGAGACATTCAGTAACAATGGACTTTATTATCACTGTCCCTTCTAATGCTATTTCACAACAGGGATTTCTATTTACAGCATAAAAGCAACAAAAGTAATGGTGGAGTAGACAAGGGGAAAAGAATCAATGGCTTTGCAATTGCAATCAGCAAGGTGCTTTTGTTAAGTGAAACTTATCAATATCCTGGGAAGATAATAAAAGCAGTTCCCGTCACATATCAGAAGACTGTCTCCCACGATTTTATTGTAGAAGTAATAATGGAATTTTTTTTTGCAACCACATGCTGTTTAGAGTGATTTCTAGACATTTAGCAAATACTTTCTTTTAATGAAATTTCATCCCTTTTATTTAAAAAAATGCATTTGATATGAGATTTCTGGAAAAAATATAAAATGCCTGTCCTATAAAACCACAGAATGAAACATTTTTTTGAAAAAGTTTTTTTGGCACTCTCTTCACATATACATCAACACATATACCTTGAATCATATCAACCTTTACATTAGTATACATTACTATCTAATAAACAATTAACAAACATCCTAATCTTGCACCTTTTATAATCTTGTTACTTGTCTGTTTTCCCATAATATTTCATATGACTCCCTTCCCTATACCTCCTTCTCTTTCCCCTACCTTCTTTCTCCTTCTCTCCCCCCTTCCTACTTCCTTCTTCTCCTTTCTCCCCGTCCCTCCTTCCAGCCTTACCCTCTTCTGCACTCTTCCTTTTTCCCCTCATTTTCTCTACTTCCTCTTCCTCCCTCTTGTTCCATTCCTGAGTGAATTCATTTGCATTCTATCTTAGAATTAACAGAAAAATAACTCTTCTCCCTAACTCACTTAATTTACGGTACATCTCTTAAGCTTATATTTTTATATATCCATATTTATGTACATATTATTTTCTCTAGGTATATTTTTATTGTTATCTTAATACTGCCTCCTTAAACTGCCTAGTTTTGTCACCTGGGTCTAACAACTTTAACTTTTAATTTTCCTCAACTTTATTTGGTGTAATCTATCTTCTATACATATTCATTTTCCATTCCATTATAAATTTTCCCCCATATGTTATAGTATTCTGAATCTTCTTTTTCTTTAATTGTCATCGTCAATCTGTTCATCTCTGCACAATCCAATATTTTCCTGATTACTTCTCCTTCAGAAGGGGCTTTTGTTGCCTTACAATTTTGTGCAAATACAATTCTAGCTGCTGTAATTATATGAATAATTAAGTATGTATTTTCTTTATTATATTTATCTGGTAATATACCCAGCAGGAATATCTCTGGTTTCAGCTCTATACGTTGTTCAATATCTTTTCTATCCACATTTGAATTAAACTCCAATACATTTTAGCTTCAGTACATGTCCACCACATATGATAAAAAGTACCAGGTGTTTGGTGGCATTTCCAACATTTCATAGATTTATCTTTAAACATTTTAGCTATCCTTTCTGGTGACATGTGCCATCTATAAAACATTTTATACATATTTTCTTTATATGCTGTTGCCATTGTCAATTTATAATTCCTTTCCCAAAGCTGTTGCCATTTATCCAATTCTATCGTATATCCAAAATTCCTTGCCCATTTTATCATTGTATCTTTCACTTGCTCTTGTTCTAACTTAATATACAATAAATAGTTATACAATTTTTTTATTAATCTTTCTTCTGTTCCTTTGAGTATTTCATCTAATTCTGTTTTTTTTCTAAATTAATACCCTCTGTTTTAAAATCCTTGTCATAACATGATTGTATCTGCATTCTCATGAACCAATCCATCTTTATCCCTTGTTTCTCCAATTCTTGAGTAGATTTCAATTCTCCCTTATCAGTTAAAATATCCTTATATCTTGCAATATTTCCCCGATTTAGTCTGGGTGGATTAGTGCTTCCATTATTGATAACCAATACAGTATTTTCAAATAGTGTTTATCTTTTATCTTTTCCCACACCACATACAAAGAGTTCCTTATATGATGTCTCTGGAAATAGCTGGAAATAGATGTCTCTGGAAATACTTCTTCCATACCATAAAAATGTGTGCCAACCTATATGTAAATCATGTCCCTCCAAAGTCAAAAGTCTTTGACTTTTTTTGACTATTTTTCAACAGAATCCATTCTCTCAACCATGTCAATGTTGCCACATAATAGTATATCTGCCAATTTGGTAGTCCAAAGCCACCTCTAGGTCTTGCATCTTGTAACATTTTTATATTAATCCTCGCCTTTTTTCCCTGCCAAACTTCAAAATCATTTTATTTACCTCATTAAATTTCTTTTCTTCTATTTTAATTGGTATTGTAGAAAATAAAAACAGCAATCTTGGTAATATGTTCATTTTAATTGTTGCAATTCTTCCCATCAGCGATAATTGAAGATTTTTCAATTTTTCCAAATCTATTTCAATCTGTTTCTTTAATCTGTAATAATTATCTTCTTTAATTGTTACACACCTTGCTGATAACTGGATGCACAAATATTTTACTTTTTTGTTATTTGTATATTTAACTTCCTCGTTAATTCCTTCTATTGTTTTTCCATCATGTTTTTAACTATCAGTTTCGTTTTGTCTTTATTAATTTTTAACCCCACCACTTCTCCATATTTTTCAATTTGTTGTATTAATTTAAGTCTCATTTCCAATGGTTCTTCCACGATAAATACCAAATCATCTGCAAACGCTTGTAATTTATATTCCTCTCTTTTGATTTTCATTCCTTTTATATCTTTACTCTGTCTTATACATCTATTCAATACTTCCAATGTTAAAACAAATAACAATGGAGATAAAGGACATCCTTGCCTTGTTCCTTTCATAATGTCCACCTTCTCTATCATATATCCATTCACTATTGCTTTTGTTGATTGTTCTAATTGCATTAATGAATCTCTTCCCAAAATCCATATTTTGAAGTTGTATTATCATAAATTGCCAATTCACATTATCAAATGCCTTCTGTACATCTAAGAACATCAATGCCACTTGTTTTCCAGGATGCATTTCGTGATATTCTAATGTGTTCAAAATTATTCGCATATTGTCCTTATAAACTGTCTTTTAGGTAGAAATCCATTCTGATCTGAATGTATAAATTCACTTAGAAATTTTTTAAGTCTATTAGCCATTATTGAAGCAAAAATTTTGTAATCCGAATTCAATAGTGAAATCGGCCTATAGTTTTTAATTTTCTGCAAATCAGTCTCTTCTTTCGGAATTAAAGTTATAAATGCCTCTGACCATGAATCCAGTATCTTTGTCTCTAGTAAAAGTTCATTGTAACGTTCCAACATTACAATTCCTAGTGTATCCTCTAAAGTCTTATATAATTCTGCTGGTAACCCATCTAGGCCTGGTGCTTTACCATTTTTCTGTCTTTTAATTGCCTCCATTAATTCCATCATTGTTATTTTTTCATCCAACAAGTTCTTAAATTTTTCTGGTATTTTAGGTCATTTTACTTCCTCCAAGTATTGTATTATATTTTCTCCATTTATTTTTTCTTTTTTATATAAATCCTGATAGTATGTCCACACTATCTTTCTTTTCTCCTCATTTTGATATTATAGGTTCCCCTCAGTATCTTCCAGTTGTTTAATCCATTTTTTTTCCTTTCCTTTTTTCATTTTGTCGGCTAACCATCTCCGGGGTTTATTTGCATGTTCAAAAAAATTCTGTTTAGACATTTTTATTTTCCTTGCCACCTCTTCATTTTCCATCATATTCATCTTATATTTCTTAAACTCCATCATATTTTTAATCTTTTTATTTTGCGTATCTTTCTGAAGTTCTTTTTCTAATTTCTTATATTGTTCTTCTAAGTCTTTCTTATTTTGCCTTCTCTGCTTATTTCTTTTACCCATATATGTCATTACCAATCCTCTAATATATGCTTTCGCTGTATCCCATACAATTTGAAGTGAAATATCACTCTTTTTGTTTTCTTTAAAAAAATTCATTTCTTTTTCCATGAATTGCTGAAATTCTTTTTCTTTCAATAGTTCTTGATTTAATGTCCATCTAGCTTTTTTCTTTTGTCCTTTCCAGGTAACTGTAATGGAGTTATGGTCTGCCCATGTACCAATTTCAATATTTACATTTTGTATATTTGCTAATAAGTCTATTGATATCCACAACATATCTATTCTTGACCAAGACATATATCTGGAAGAGTAAAATGTATATTGCTTCTCTGTTGGGAACTTTCCCCTCCAAGCATCAAATAGTACGGTTTTTTTTAAAATTAAATTTTATTGAAAATCAAAAAAAAAATCAAATAGTACGTTTAACTCATCTGTCATTGTAAAAAAGGATTTTGGTAGTGTTTTTCTTAATTTCTTATTCTTTTTTGTTGTCTTATAGTCCAATTCCACCTCTACTATAGCATTAAAATATCCCATCAAACAAATAGTTTCATATGCCAATTCCATTATTTTAGCATGTAGCATAGTATAAAACTTTTCTTGACCTTCATTTGGTGCATAAATTGCTACCAATAGTACTTTTTTATCGTGCATTACTATTTCAACCATCAAAATCGTACCTTCTTCATACATATATACATTTTGGGCTCATTTTTTCTGTACATATAATACAACTCCTCTTTTACTTTGATCTGCTAATGCAGATCATTAGCAGATGATATAAATCTCCCAATGTTGCGTATCACAGAATGAAACATTGAGCAGCATGATAGATTTTTAAAAATGGCCTATGCCAGGGGTCTCTCATGATGGCTGAGGAATTCTGGGAGTTGAAGTCCACAAGTCTTAAAGTTGCCAAGTTTGGAGACTTCTGATTTTTGTATTTACAATAGAGTGCCATAACCCACTACTGTTCCGTGGTAAAATCGCTATCTCCTATCCAATATTCCCTTTTTATTACCTAGGCCAGAGCTACTTTGATACTTGATAATTGTAAAGTACTTGACAACTGTAAAAAAAGTAGCTAGATATTCTGGTAGAAAGAATATATTTGTACCAAGAAAAAGGATTTAAGAGGAGGAAAGTCAATATCTACTATACAACTCGGAGATTACAAGAAGGGGTTGCAATCTTTAGACCGAATATACCTGAGAAATTATCAGTTATGTTATGCAGGTAGTCCCCAATTTACAACCATTCGTTTAGTGACTATTCAAAGTTACAAGGAGGAACCGTGATGGCACAGTAGTTAGAATGCAGTATTGCAGGCTAACTCTGCCCACAGCCAGGAATTCGATCCTCACGGCTCAAGGATGACTCAGCCTTCCATCCTTCTGAGATTGGTAAAATGAGGAGCCAGATTGTTGGGGGCAATAGGCTGACATTTGTAAACCATTCAGAGAGGGCTGTAAAGCATTATGGAGCGGTATATACCGTATTTTTCGGAGTATAGGACGCACCGGAGTATAGGACGCACCTAGATTTTAGAGGAGGAAAACAAGGAAAAAAGTATTCTGAACCAAATGGTGTAGTAATATATTATTTAATAAAATACCAGTGTAGCAGAATACTTTTTACAACCATGTAAAAGACCCCTGGGTTAGGGATGCAAGGGCCTTCAAACTTGGCAAGACTTTTTACAACCATGTACACTTTTTACAAACTTCAAACTTGACAGCTTTAAGACTTGTGGACTTCAACTCCCAGAATTCCTTCTCCAGTCATGCTAGCTCAGGAATGGGAGTTGAAGTCCACAAGTCTTAAAGCTGTCAAGTTTGAAGTTTGTAAAAAGTGTACATGGTTGTAAAAAGTCTTGCCAAGTTTGAAGGCCCTTGCATCCCTAACCCCGGGGTCTTCAAACTTGACAGCTTTAAGACTTGTGGACTTCAACTCCAATTCCTGAGCTAGCATGACTGGAGGAGGAATTCTGGGAGTTGAAGTCCACAAGTTTGAAGACCCTTGCACCCCCTTGGCAAGTTTAAGACTTGTGGACTTCAACTCCCAGAATTCCTCCTCCAGTCATGCTAGCTAGAGTTGAAGTCCACAAGTCCTCCCGTTCTCGCAGCCAGTTCCCTCCTGAAGTTCAAGGGCTGCAACTTGAGCTGAGCAGATCTGTGGCGAAAGCGGCGGCTCCTGGTTTTCCCGGCCAAAGAGCGCTCGCTAGAGAAGAGCAGCTGAGGAAGCAGGCGAAGCGCGGCGGCAGGCAGGTGTTTTGGAAGCGCCGAGGGCAGCACACATGTCCGGGATGCCCCTCTGTGCTTTCTGCTTAGCCGGCAGCAGCGGGCGCAGCGAGTCCCGTCCTCACGCGCGTCCCCGGCGCTTGCTGTGGCGACGCTGTTTTCTCCGAGACCTTTGTCTCGGAGAAGGAGCAGTAGACAAAGGTCTAGGAGAAAACAGCGTCGCCACAGCAAGCGCCGGGGACGCGCGTGAGGACGGGACTCGCTGCGCCCGCTGCTGCCGGCTAAGCGGAAAGCACAGAGGGGGGCATCCCGGACGCGCGTGCTGCCCTCGGCGCTTCCAAGACACCTGCCTGCCGCCGCGCTTCGCCTGCTCGCACGCCCGCCCGCTCACTCGCAAGCGGGCAGCGGTGGGGATCGAAGCGGAGCGGTGGCATCTCGAAAGGACTGGGGTGCTAGATTTTATGCTAGCTCAGGAATGGGTGGTGGGGGCAAGCAGCGGTGGTGGCGGCGGCAAGCAACAGCGGGGACGGCGGGGGCAAGCAGCGGGGGGCGGGGGCAAGCAGCGGTGGCGGCGGCAGCGGGGAAAACCTCCGAAGGGTGGGGGCTGGGGGGGGTTGGGGGCTGCATTCGGTGTATAAGACGCACCCACTTTTTGACCCCCTTTTTGGGAGTAAAAAGGTGCGTCCTATACTCCGAAAAATACGGTAAGTCTAAGTGCTATTGCTACAACAGCACTGAAAAAAGTGACTAATGACCATTTTTCACACTTACGACTATTGCAGCATCCCCGTGATCATGTGATCAAAATTTGGATGCTTGGCAACTGGACTGTATTTATGACGGTTGCAATGTCCCTGGGTCATGTGATCACCTTTTGCAATCTTCTGACAAGCAAAGTCAATGGGGAAGCCAGAATCATTTAACACAGTTAGTGTGTTACTAACTTAACAACTGCAGTGATTCACTTAACAACCGTGGCAAGAAAGTTCATAAAATGAGGCAAAACTCACTTAACAGTTGTCTTGCTTAGCCATGGAAATTTCGGATTTAGTTGGCCAATAAGTCAAGGAATGCCTGTGTAGTAGCCTTTCTCAACTCTATTTACTCTTCAGATATAAAGACTCCCAGAATCCTCAACAATATCTACATTGGTTGGGGAATTCTGTAGTTTGCAGGTTACACATTGGAGGGTGCCCCAGATGGGGAAAGCTATAGGAGTTAAAAATAGAACAATGATTTAAGTAGGATTAGGACAATGACTTAAGCTGTTTTCATTTGTGGTAACAACTCTGAGGGTCAAATGCCAGAAAGACGTCTGCCTTTAAAGAAAAACAAATATTTTTAGCTGACCCTCCCCACCCCCGGGTCTAAAATACAGGATTATGGCTTCTGGCCAGTCAAGTCATTTTTGTCAGTCAAAGTAGAAGAAATGACCTTGATGAGGGCATACAGGAGCCATTAATGGAGGCAAAATGACATTTAGTCCTGTGAAAGGGAAAAATATAAGAAAGAAACTCAAAGGAAACCCACCTCGATGAAGTTTGGTATAGGAAAGGTGCAGAGGAAACTTTGGGAGGCTTTCAGATTTTACAATACTAAAGAAACGTTTCTGTAATCTTTGAGATTCCAAGGAATAACAGCCACATTTTTAAATACATTTACTTCAAAAATTTTGAAGATTAAAATAAATGACTACATAAAAGAGAAAAAAAAGAAGTGAGAAAAGACGTAGTGGCTGTAAGATAAACTATCAATAAATAAACAGAGAATTTGCAATTGCCATCCTATTTAGAATTCATAATTTCATTGATTAAATTATTAATTGAATATATAAAACAAAAATTGTATCATCTCGAGAAATTATTATAAGTCACTATAAAACTCTCAGCTGTAATATTTATATTGATGTCACAACTATTTAAAATAAAAAAATTCAAATGAACTTATGAAAAGAAAAAAAACAGGAAAAAATGAAGACTGACAGTTAATGTATAGAACGAAGTGTGATGGATATTTTTCTTAGTTGGGATTAATTATGAGATAATAAGAGAGGGGTGGGGGGGTTATGTTACAGATATCAGCATTTGAAGAAAGCATGTGTGTGAAGTGAAAAGGAGAGAAGTGAGGGTGGTTGATTGACAATTGTTAGATGTAAATCTCTATTTCTTGGGGTCTGAATCAGAGGTGGGTTTCAGCAGGTTCTGACAGGTTCTGGAGAACCGGTAGCAGAAATTTTGAGTAGTTCGGAGAACCGGTAGCGGAAATTTTGAGTAGTTTGGAGAACCGGCAAATACCACCTCTGGCTGGCCCCAGAGTGGGGTGGGAATGTAGATTTTGCAATATCCTTCCCCTGGAGTAGGTTGAGAATGTAGATTTTGCAATATCCTTTCCCTTCCACGCCCACCAAGCCACGCCTACCAAGCCACACAACGCCCACCAAGCCATGCACACAGAACCAGTAGTAAAAAAAATGGATTTCACCACTGCCCACCCCCATCTATTCTCTGCCTCCCGAGTCCCAGCTGATCGGGAGGAAATGGGGATTTTGCAGTAACCTTCCCCTGGAGTGGGGAGGGAATGGAGATTTTGCAGTATCCTTCCACTGCTATGCCCACCAAGCCATGGCCACCAAGCCACGCACACAGAACCGGTAGTAAAAAAAAATTGAATCCCACCACTGGTCTGAATGTAGGCTAGTGGGTTAATTATGACATGGCCCTGACCTCAAGTGATGGCTAAGACTTGAAGATGGAATGTGAATCATTGGGATCTGGAGCTCCCATATTGCTAGCAGAAGATACAATCTAGTTCTGCTTTCTGAAGGTTGAGAACTCCAGGTCTCATCTTCTAGACATCTTCTCCTGAGCTTACTTTTCACAAAGAGCCAAGCATTATCCATTATATTGAGATACCATGTTTTCCCACAGCAAACAGGATAGGCTAGTAAAAAGGGGGGGGGATCCTCTAATGGAGCCAAACTTCGGATACCTTTTCAGAATCTTCAGAGAGACATTAAATTTATTGTTTATTGTCTCAGTAAATCATTTTCCAAAGTCTAGTAGTTTATTGTTCCTATGTTTTTTTTAGCAGTCTCTTTCTGCTCTCTAAATCAAATGAACATTCACCCTGTCCATCATGTTCTACATACTTTTGTTGCAAACAGCGACACTTCTCTGACATATTTCATGTATTTCAATTCAGTCAACAAGTTCTGAGTACACTTTGATAAGGTTGCCTTAAGGATGCACTCCTATACTTATTATTGGGAAGTAAACCTTACTGTACCTAGTCAGCTTTATTTAATAATATAGCAGAGTTGGAAGGGACCTTGGAGGTCTTCTAGTCCAACCCTACACCACTTCAGACAAACAGTTATCCAACATCTTCTTGAAAACTTCCAGTGTTGAAGCATTCACAACTTCTGGAGGCAAGTTGTTCCACTGATTAATTGTTCTAACTGTCAGGAAATTTCTCCTTAGTTCTAAGTTGCTTCTCTCTTTGATTAGTTTCCACCCATTGCTTTTTGTCCTACCCTCAGGTACAGATAAGACTTTTTTTTATTGACTAATGCTTAATGGAATCAATAATATATTCACAATATAATGCATAGATAATTAATTCAATAGTAACTAGACATCAACATCTATCACAACACGTAAGCCAATACATACAATATTAACTATGTCAACCTCAGTACAAATTCCAAAATTCCTATTAATATTATTTCATACAGCTATTGCAAAATATTAAAGATAGTAGGAATAATTTTTGAGAATTGCTTCATTTGTTCAGTTGCAGTGTTTTATTCAACACTCCATCACTCGAAATTTGCAGTGATGCCTAGTAGGTCATCCAGAAACAAAGAGGGGGGGGGAGCCAATTAAGTTTCTAAGGGAGCTGGAAAACACTCCCCAGTCTATAAAAACTGGTTACTTCACAACAATAATAGTCTGGTTTTACTGCCTCTTGGAATAAATAAATGTTCCTTTAAAAAATGTAAACATTCTGCCCTTCGATACGTGCTCTTTAATGCCCTCCTATGCGACTGTGAAAGCTTACAAAGAAATTTGTTCAACTGCTTCCTAAGCTCCTCACATAATTTCACAAATGTCAAGTAATGCAGACATTTTTCTTGGTGGCTTCAGAATGCAGAATTCCCAGGCTCCCCGTGATTATGGTCCAGGATTATTTATGACTCACAAAGAGAGCGAGGTATTTATTTTTATTGCTGGAAAGCTCAGGAGGCTACTTTTCAAACACAACTTTAAGAAGCGTCTATGGAGGCTGGAATCTCTCTCCTTGATGCTATTCTACTCCCATGGCAAGTTACAAAATAGGAAGAATAGACGCCATGTTTTTCTAATAGAGGTAGTCCTCAACTTACGACCACAATTGTGCCCAAAACATATGTTGCTAAGTGAGGCAGTTGTTAAGTGAATTTTGCCCCATTTTACGATCTTTCTTGCCGGACTGGTTAAGAGAATCAGTGCGGTGATTTAAGTTAGTAACATGGTTGTTAAGTGAATCTGGCTTCCCGATTGACTTTGCTTTGTCAAAGAATCGCAAAAAGTGAATCACAGGACCCTGGGACACTGTAGCCGTCATAAATATGAATCGCCTGCCAAGCATTCAAATTTTGATCATGTGACCATGCGGATGGTGCAACGGTGGTAAGTGTGAAAAACAGTCATAAGTCACTTTTTTCAGGCAATGTTGTAACTTCGAATGGTCACTAAATGAACTGTTGTAAGTCGAGGACTACCTGTATTTTATTTATTTCTTGCTTCCATTTAAATCTTGCGGCAGTCCTGGGAGACTTTTGCCATGCTGGTAACACATCCTACTAAGGATGGTGCAGGAGTATACTATGTGCATATAAACATACTAAGTTGATTGTGGGCAATTTACTAAGAGACCTCTGCTCATCTATCATTAATATTCTAATATAGGCCATTTCACCAGTATCAAGATGAGCTGCCAGATTCGGTTACCTTTTTAAATATCTCATTAACAGCAAATGCTAAAATATTGATGAGGCTAAGGGATAAATTGACTTGTATTACTTTTTTCAGCCATGGAGTCCTGCTGAACTTGGGATTATAATTAACTTGAATTTGAACTTGCATTATAATAAAATAAGCTGGCTCTGTCAGGCTGGCCATAGATGTAATGCTCTGTGTTGTCTTCCAGGTTATTGTTGCTAGTTTATGAATAGGTGTTCTTTTTTTTGCACAGAAGGAAGCATTAATTAACACATAGAATAACTTGTATGCAGGCAATTATCACGCTATCTGCTTCACATGGGGCTATTTATTAAAAATATGCTTTGGGTTTTACTAAAAGGAATAAAGTGACCATATTCAGAGAAGTCAATTCTTAATGTTTTTAATTGCCTGTAGGTATATACCCTGAAATTTTAAACTTTTCTATTCCCTTCCAAAAAGTAAGGCTTTAATTCTTGGGACTTTTAAGTTCTTTGGCTAAGCTTTGTAAATATTACCATATTTTTCGGAGTATAAGACGCACCTTTTTACCCCCCAAAAGAGGGTGAAAACGTGGGTGCGTCTTATACACCGAATGCAGCCCCACCCACCCTGCCACCCCCACCCTTTGGCCTCTGTCTTCCAGCAATTTACCTGCTTGCAGGAAAGAGGGAAGAGCCTGTAAAGCCAAGCAAGTCAGTAGGAGTTTCCCAATCGACAGCTGATTAGGTTTGCCACCTGGGAAAATGAAAGTGAAACTAATTACAAAGGCAAATAGCTGGGAGAGACAGGCAGATTTTTATTTTTTGCTGAACTGGATGGAAGGGGGTAAGTGAATAACTATAAATGTCTGTAGAATGTTCAAATTATTAGACTTATTTTTTAAAGACTGCTTTGTTATTGTTCTAGAGCCAGGGGCAATTTTAAGACTTGTGGACTTCAACTCCCAGAATTCCACAGCCAGCTTTGTTAGCTTTGCTGGCTGTGGAATTCTGGGAGTTGAAGTCCACAAGTCTTAAAGTTGCCAAGGTTGGAGATCCCTGTAAATCTAGACAACTTAACAAAATAAAGAAGCTTTTTAAAATAAATGCTTGCTCTGAAGAGGCCCAATTGTATATTCTTTTAAATAGAGAATAATGTATACTTCCAGAAATTTTAATTAATTTTAACAGCTCTGTACAAGTATAGTATGAAATGTAACAGTGTCCTGTTTAGTATTAGAGTTTAGTTACCTTGGAGTACATCTATTTAAATAATTGGGAAGAGTTAGTGTGACTACATTTAAGAAAACTTTCTGGCATAATGTACATTTGCTATTTCTTTGCTATTTCTATGGGTCAGGCACACATGCACAGAAATACACAGCAAACAGTGTATATCATCTGTGCTGTTTGCTGTTTGGCAAATTGCTTGGAGGCAGAGGCCTTTTTCCCTTGTTTTCTTCCCCCAAAACTAAGGTGCGTCTTATACTTCGGTGCGTCTTATACTCCGAAAAATACGGTACTTAGCCAAATATTCGGCTAAACTTTGTAAATTAACTTGGTTGGTTTAAGAATTTTAGCCTGGAAGGCTCAGTGCTCTAGAGACTCCAGTGACCAAGCATTAAAGTTTGGAAGCTTCAGTGTAGACATGTGCACATATAACTAATTTTTTGTGTACATACTTGGAGCATCAGAACTCTATTAGTACACTGTGAGGAAGATCATTGGATCTGGCTGGTGTCTCCCTAGTAAATGGTTTGCATACAGCCTAATAAAGTACATTCTCTAGACAGATCTTTGGCCCAGTCGTTGGCAACACAAAGGTTTTCATGAAAAATGAGAAAATAGAATTTTGAAAAGAAGTAAAGCATTCCAAACTAGCATTAGTTAATTGCTTTAATACAGTTCCTGCTTGATTGGCTAAGCAGAACTGTGAAGTGTTGTGCCATAAATTCTAGTCCTCTGCCTAATGAACATTGGGACATCAAATCAGGTCATTGTTCATATTGAGAATAGAGCTGCATCTGCATGGGGAAATCTGCATTATACCTCTTGCAAATCTCATCCAGGCGTGAATATGTTTGCATGCAGTTAAGCATTATGTGGGAAAATTGCCTTGGTTCAAGTAAAATGGATTGATAATTACAGTTGTGATGTTTATCAATTTATTAGCATTGTTACTGAACTTATAATTTAATTGATTATCAAAATCTCTTGGCATTTGACAAAGGAAACTCCAAATTGATTTAAAAAAAAAACATAACACGGCTGGTTATACAGCAATCAAATACAATGGGGGAAATGAGATAATAATATCCCTACATTTTTGGTAATACTCAAAGACTGTTATTCATCCACTAATAAATGGCATGTTTATGTCAATAGTTTGCACATATTTACGTGAATGATTGGTTCACTTAGGAACTCAAGAGATATTTTTGATTATAAGAATGATTCTCTTTGATAATAGCAGATCCCACTGAGAAATATTACGGGACAGAATCCAAAGCAAATCAAATAAAAATAAAATACAACTAGAGAGGGCATGCATACAGGAAATAGGTGTGTCCTCTATAGAAAAATTGTGCTGGTTCCAATTGTTTGGAACAACATAACATGTTGGCAATTCCCTTTCCAAAGATTGCCATAAAATAAAAATAAAAAACTAGGAAAGTAAAAGTAATTTATCCAAAATCGTATCATGGTGATGCTTGTAATCTTCTTTCAGGCCACAAACTAACTATTAAAAGTAGAAGTCAAAAACTTTATAAAAACCTGGCTATGGTTATTTCGACCTCGTGGAGGCTTACTTCTTGATGCTGTACAGAATGACATTGTTCAGATATTAACTGGAATCAGAGGAAATCTTATTCATAGAGAAGCTGGAGAACTCTGTAAACACTTCACTCAATTTGCTTTAAAAAAAAAAGTTGCTCTCCAAATTCCTGAAAATCTGCTCATCATGGAGGTTGCACAAACAATAAAAACAATGTCTTAAACAACACTTGGAAGCCTGAAAAATGATTAATACTGACTAACCATTTGAGGAAGGTCTTTGGTTTAATGGTTGGAAATCATAGTTGGAGTTATATCCTGCCTTTCTGCCAGTAAATAACCATCAAGGCAAGATGACTTGGTAGAACATACCCACATTCAGACTCCTGAAAATGAAGCCAGGCTTCCTTTGACTGGTTTATCCTTTTTTAGCAAAAGGGCTATGGGATTAATAAGCTGCTTTTGCCCTTAATAGATACTGCTGGTAACATGTACCTGCTTGCCAGTTGGCATTCTAATACATTTACCGGTAACTACCTGATCTGCATAGAATTCATAATAGTCTTAAATTGTTGAATGTGCACAAATTGTTCCAAACTTTAGTCAAGGGGCAGTCATTACTCTTAACAACAGGAGCTTTGCTTCCTCCTGAGAAAAATGTCCAATTGCAACTTTCAGTCATAGTAGGAGCAACAGGAGACAAATGCCTGACAACATGCAAAAATGTCAGGATGCAGTCAATCAGAAATTCCGTTTGCTGATAGACAGGCTGAGTCATAGCAAGATATGAAATGAAATCCTTAACTGACAGGTTTGATTATGTTTTCTCCCAGGAAATGATTCACTCGCAGAATTCTTCTCTTCACCTAATGGATAAAATACAGATATATTTGTATATGCTTTCCCCACCTTTACTTTGGAATTTTTACTGATCTTAATATCCCTTGTAGGAATGTGCAGTTCACTATGCATCTGGTCTATGTCAGCCTCATAAGTGTTTGCATATTTATTTATTTATTTATTTATTTATTTATTTATTTATTTATTTATTTATTTATTTATTTATTTATTTAATTTGTCAAAACATGTACAAGATAGCAGGTATGGTATAAACATAAACAAAAGCAAAGTAGGTATAGGTAAATTTGGACAATAGGACAGTAAGACAGGGAGGGTAGGCACAATGGTGCGCTTAAGCATGCCCCTTTCAGACCTCTTAGGAATGGGGTGAGGTCAACAGTAGACAGTCTAAGGTTAAAGATTTTGGGGTTTGGGGAAGAAACCAGAGACTCAGGTAGTGCATTCCAGGCATTGTTGCTGAAGTCGTATTTTCTGCAGTCGAGTTTCGAGCGGTTTACATTGAGTTTGAATCTATTGTGTGCGCATGTATTGTTGCGGTTGAAGCTGAAGTATTCATTCACAGGTTGGACATTGTGGCAGATGATTTTATGAACTACATTTAGATCAGATCGAAGGCGACGTAGCTCTAAGCTATCTAAGCCCAAAATTTCAAGTCTGGTGGAATAAGGAATTATGTTGCAAGCAGAGGAGTGGAGGACTCTTCTTGTGAAATATTTCTGGACTCTCTCGATTGTATTAATGTCCGATATGTAGTGCGGGTTCCAGACAGGTGAGCTGTATTCGAGGATTGGTCTGGCAAATGTTTTGTATGCTCTGGTTAGCAGTGTAATATTGCCAGAGAATATTACGTTATTCTGACAATAATAATAGGAGGATAGATAAATAAATATAACAGCTTGCAATATGGTCCCACTGTCTCTTCATTGTCGCTAATATCTATAGATATTATAAAACGTTATTATCTCTGGTTTTATGTATTTCCTAATTGTGCACTTTTAAAAATACAAATGCTCTTAGTATACCCTTTTTTTGTACACAACTTCCCTAAATATGTTTTTATCTTGAATGTCTCTTTTCACAATATATGGTTCTTTGTGTGCATTTTTGCACATGCATGGATTCCATGTATTCTGACTCATCTATGATGCAGCAGAATTTGTTTGGAGTAAGAGGAGCATTTCAATTCTCTTGGAACTGAAGATGCTTTTCTTGTCTAATCAGCTGCCCCAAAATTAGACATGCAGACTGAATGCTGAGCTTTGGCCTGAAAGTCTACGGACCATATTTTGTTTTGCCATACACACATGTAAAAATATTGGGCATAAGTTCAGCTTCTATTCTAATGCAGTCAGGCATTCAAAATTTGATGTGATTGTGTGATGGCATATCACATTGCATGTTATACACAAAACTGTTTTGACTCCAATCCCCATAAACATGGCCACTGGTCAAGGATAGGAATACTGAATCCAACAATATTGAACATATCCCAGACTGCTTCTGTTTAATACATACTGGCTCAGGCTTGATATTAAGATGGAGAAGATTATATAAATTACAGTAGTATAATCATGATGGTCTCCAAATCCTAATGCAATTACTTCTGCCTTTGAAGTCTTGGAGGTTTTTTTCTTTCCAGTCTGGAAGCTGAAATTCTCTTTAATCTTTGGATTGCAGCCTTGTCTCCATAGGGACCTCTCTCGAATTGCTTTTCATTATTTACTCAGTTTTTCCCCCCTAGTTTGTTACAGCACAGATAGTGTAGCATTCTCTTCACTGAAGAGACCAAATATCAGAGCAGAGCTAAGGTAAATTCTATGGTTAGAGGAGAAGGATTAGATAGGCACAGGATAAATAGTTAGGAATGGTGCCTGTTGTGAAAAATTATGAAAGAAGTTACGATAAAGCTTGTCCTGTGGAATCTTAAAAGAAATATTGAGACATTTCTCCTATTTGCATTTAGAAGAATGTTCTTTATGACTTACGGATGCTTTGCTATTTTTCCCACCCTAGAAACCTACTGTTTGCATACATTCAAACCAGTGGTGGGTTCCTACCGGTGCGGTCCACTCTATAGCACCGGTAGCGGCCCGCTGGTGACGTCACAGTACCGGTGCGGTCGGTTGCCGGTGCCTGGGTGCCGCCATTTAAAAAAAAATTAATTTTTTTTTAAACATTTCTTCTGCGCATGCCCAGAAGCCGAGCTTCCGGCACTGCGCATGCGCTGCCTTCCTACCCCACAGTGAGTCCAAGCAGGGGAGGATGGCTGAGGGAGTGCGTGAAACGCTGAAAGAACAGGCGGCAGGAGCTATCTCCATTCCCCTCCCTTCAGCAGTCCGAGAAACCACGAATGTGCAGTGATGATCCTAGGTATTTTCGCAGGTTCGAAGCTTCTCGAGCTGCTGAGGGGAGGGGAATGGGCGACAGGACCTATCTCAGTTCCCCTCCCTTCAGCAGTCCGAGAAGCCACGCCCACCCAGTCACATGGCCAGCAAGTCACACCCACAAAATAAGCCATGCCCACAGAGTGGTAGTAAAAAAATTAGGAACCCGCCCCTGATTCAAACCTCCTGACAGAAATGAGTTAGCTATTAATATAAAAACATTGATTTTCTAATATTTGCAAAATGTAGTTGTATTACACTTAATACAAGGAAAATAGATAAGGAAAATAGATAAGGAAAATAGATAAGTAATTCATACAGGATTACCATTACAACAGTATTACAACAAAATGCTTAGGCACTGTTCTTAAATTATTGGGTCCTTGGTGCTCTCTGAGCATAGTTGTTTTCTTGCAGACATTTCATTACCCAACTAGATGACATCATCAGTGTTAAGGAGGCCCCGAGGACCCCCTCAGTGCAACCCTGAAGTACAAATGTTCTCTTTTGTAGGTACTATTCTTAAAATTAAGGCTTAGCTTTTAATTAATATATAAATTGTTATGTATTATGTTGTACGCCGCCCTGAGTCCTACGGGAGTTGGGCGGCATATAAAAACGACCAAATAAATAAATAAATAAATAAATTTTGATGCATTCCAGAAAGGAGGAACGTTGTGCTGATCTTACAACTTAATGGAAAGAGGAGGCCTGCTTCCCGTATTATCTTCCTCTTTGTCAGCCTTATAAGATAGACCAGACAAAACAACCAATGCCATATAGGTCAGGGCTACTTTAATGTATCAATTAATTAAATCTGCATCCCCTTGGCTCACTTTATCTTTGCATAGACTAAGAAAGGATTTGTCAAGAGATTTTCTCAAGTTATTTTCAAGACCCAGTTATTTGACTGTTGCCTTGGTAGCAGCTCTTCCTTCTGTCCTTCAAGGGAATTCTTGATGCTCTCTGCATTTGTGTTTTAATATAGAGTTGTCCAACAGCGGACCAGCGAGGGGAGGGGGGGAAGGGGATGGTTCCATGTAAGCGGTGGGCAAGCATGTACATGCAAATGCTTTTGAACAGCTCAGAGCCTGATAGTGGGCCATGGGCCATGGGTTGGGGGACCCTCTGGGGTGGGTTCTGGATTCTGCTACTGCCGATTCGCTCAGGGATGCACCGCGTGGCACCCCGCACACATGCACAGTACTAAAAAAAGCTTCTGTTCATGTGCAGAAGCAAAAAACAAGATGGCAGCATCTATAGTGCCGCTGAGAGAACTGGCTCGGGGGCGTGGCAGGCCTGGGCCGCTGCCAGTTCCAGCGACCCAGGCCGCCAAGTTACTAATGGTTCTATAGAACCGGTCTGAACCAGTAGGAACCCACCTCTGGGGCCCCTGCTTTAATAGATAAAACTTTTTCAAGGCATAATGAAACATAAGCCATAAAACCAATATTGTGATGGGTGTTAACTAAAAGAACAAAACTTCTCCTGAGTTTTTGTATATAATGTTTGTATATAATGTTTGTAAACACTTTCCTAATGTTTTTAAATATTTCCCTGTTTCTTTCCTGCAACCCTAAAATAATAAATGATCTCAAAAACCCTGTAACATTTATATATAGTCCAAAGTGACCAGATTTTTTTTTTAAGCGGGACGGGGGGGCGGGCCCGCCTGGGCGCAATTTGAGTTTTGCCCTCTGCGCATGCGCAGAACGCTGCGCATGCGCAGAGGGCAAAACAATGCAAATGTCGGCGTCCAGGTGGGGGGGGAGGCGGGAGGCCTTTCCTCGCCTCCCGCCTCCCCTTCGGGAGCCGGCAGTGGCTTGGGCTGGCAAGCAACGAGCAGGAGGCGGGGAAAGGAGGCAGCCGGCAGCTTACCTGTGAGGCGGCGCTCCCGCAGCAGCCCATGGCTAAAGTGGCCAAGTTTGCAGATCTCTGTGCTAGATGACCTACAAGGTCCCTTCCAACTCCGTTAATCTGTAAGAAGAGAAAAGAGGAGGGAGGGGGTCCTCCTCCAAGCAGCCTCGCCCCCCCTTGTCCTCCTCTTCTTTTAAAGGACCGCGCTCCACCAAGAGCAACTTTCCAAGCTGGGGGTGGGGGAAAGACACCCCTGCCTGGGGGGTGGGGGTCGCGATGGGGCTGCCCCTCCTCACCTATGATGATGGTACAGGCGCTGACCAAACCAATCTCATTCTATATTGAGCACCACTCGCTCCGTGTCGCTGCTGTCCGGGCTGGGTGCTTGCGGGGCGCTGGGGCTGTTGCCAGGCAGCGGGGGCGATTGCGGAGCCAGCTGCTGAGCCGCGAAGCTCTTCCTGAGGGTCCGCTGCTGGTTCTCCCCAGCCATCGCCTCCTGCCCGGCCGCTGGTGAGGATCTGCCTTGGCTTCGCCGGTTCCATTGGAGAGCTGGTGAGCCGAGGTGCATGCGCGGATCTGGCCCCACTAGATGACCCGCAAGGTCCCTTCCAACTTTGTTATTTGGAGCAGGCTGCTGTGCCTGGCAGGACGGCTTCCTGGGAGGGCAAGGGGAAAGGAGGGGTCCTGGCCCTCGCCCCTCTTGTCCCCGAAGCTCCTCAGAGATGGACACCCCCTCCCTCCACCACCCCCCACACATCCAAAGTCCAGAAAAGTTCCTGGCCGGGGTGCCTTTGCCGCTTCGCTCGCCCGCCCGCCGCCCCTGTGTTCCGCATCGGCTCCTCCTCTTGGCTGGCTCGCACGCCCCCCTTTCAGGCCAATTTTTGAAAAGAATGCCCTAGTCGTGCATTCTTTTCAAAAATCGGGACTTTTTAGAGGACGGGCGGGACGCGGGACAAATCATTAAAAAGCGGGTCTGTCCTGCCAAAATCAGGACGTCTGGTCACCTTAATATAGTCTCAAGAATAGAAAGCCAACACATTATAAGCCACTCACTTATTAATCATTTTCAGTTGCTTAGAATGAGTTGTTCATTACACAATGATGACCAAGCAGTTATGAAATTTACTTATACGTCTTAACTCTCAAAATCTAAACATGGTTTGCCTATTTCCGCGCATCAGCATTGCTGTGACTCTTTATCAATAGCCAAGAGGGAAAGCATTTAGCTCCTTCATATATTTTAATGGACAGAACTTCCACACTTGCATATTAAAGACAAGGTATGGGGAACAGGAAAATAATAGCATCAATTAAAAGACTAGCATGGCAAGGCAGTACGCAGGCAATAGAGAAAGTATTGGCTTCTTCAGTGGGAACATGAAATTGAACTACCGTGTTCGAAAGAACAAGGGTGAAGTGACCAACTTGTGTATTCCACTGTGCATTCCTTGGTCAATGAGCTAAATGCTGGTTCTTTGTGGTGTAGAGGTGCTACATAAAGACCGTGAAAGATCTCATTTAGGGAGAAGTAATGTGTCACAAAGAGCTCAGCCAAAGCAAATTATTTCAGAATAGGAAACCTTGGACCATGTATTCAGGAACTTAAAGGCACAAGGCATTGAACTAGTTAGAACAGCAGCTGGGGTTAGGCAACCCCTTCCAGTCATACTAATCACCAGTTTATGGAAGGCCGAGGAAAAGAAGGCCATCCGCAAAACTGGTATTCACATTGTATTTCCACAAGTGTTATTGAAATATTATATTTATTTTTTAAAAAATTAAAATGGATGCGAAATAAATCTTTTTCTCATATGGCTGGTATAATGTATTATAATATAACATTACAATATAATAACAGGCAATAATAACAATCACAATAATTCCTTTACTCATGAGATTTCCATTCAGTCTGAAGTATGTTCGTAAGAATTTACTTACCGTATTTTTCAGAGTATAAGACGCACTGGAGTATAAGACGCACCTTAGTTTTTGGGGAGGAAAATAGGGGAAAACAATCTGCCTACCAGGTATTCATCTGGCTAGCATCCTTAGTCTGGTCAGCTTCAGCACATTATTTTATCCCCTGGTTAGGACTTAAAAAAACCTTCTTCTGAGAGAGTAACAATGAAAGAGCCTGCAAGCCGGTAAGAGCTGGGAAGGTAGTTAGCACCTGGTTAGGGCTAGAAAAAAACTTATTCGGAGCAGCTTCAGCACATTATTTTATCTCCTGGTTAGGACTTTAAAAAACCTTCTTCTGAAGGTGAAAGAACCTGCAAGCCAGTAAGAGCTGGGAAGATCGTTAGCACCTGGTTAGGGCTAGAAAAAAACTTATTCGGAGCAAGTAGAGCAATGAAAAAAAATTCTGCAAAGACTTAGGGCTGGAAAAACATTCTTTGGAGAGAATAACAATGAAAGAGCCTGCAAGGTAAGAGCTGGGAAGATCTGTTAGCACCTAGTTAGGGCTGGAAAAAAAAGCTGTATTCGAAGTATAAGATGCACCCAAATTTTCAGCCACTTTTAGGGAGGAAAAAGGTGCGTCTTATACTCCAAAAAATACGGTAAATATACACAGTTTTCAACCAGATGAAGCTGCTGAAATTAGCTTCAATTTTTGGTTGTTATTTGTTATTTGTTATTTTTCTTAATACCTTAATACTTTAATACCTCAAATAGCTCAACCCAACTGCATATTTAATTTAATTTAATTTAAATTTAATTTATTGTTCTTATAGGCCGCCCAATCCCGTAAGCCTCAGGGCGGCGTACAACAGAAAAAAGAACAATATGCAATAAAAGATACAATAAAAACAAATTACAAAATTACAAAAATTAAAAAACCAGACATCCATGGGGAAATTAAGATCTTGTTCACCCCGCCTGCAGGAAGAGCCATGTCTTCATATCTTGATTGACAGCTGATTTGGCCAACTCTTATATTCTGTTGCAAAAGCTAATGACAAAAATGAATCAGAATTGTGTTTTCTGGTCATCAGAAATTAGATGGAATTAACACAATGGAGAAACAGTATGGAATATGTGACAATTAATGGGAAAAGGAAATAGAAAGTGCCTATTTGTATGAAAATGAGAAGTGTGGAGCTACTAGCTTGGTCTCCAAAGCTTTTGTACGTAATTCATAGAAAGCTAAAAAGCTTTCTTCCGTTCATACATGATCACACACCTCAAGGAAGAAGGAAGGAAGGAAGGAAGGAAGGAAGGAAGGAAGGAAGGAAGGAAGGAAGGAAGGAAGGAAGGAAGGAAGGATCTTATTATATTGATACAGATAATAAAAAGAAGAGTCTAATGGACCCTGATCGGTTTTTCTTCAAATATTATTTACTTGTGTTGCATTTAATTTGCATGATAATGAACTGTTCAGAACAGCCAACTAAATAGTAGCATATAAGAAATAAATTAGAAATTTCCACTTAGATACAAATTTTCTCTAGAGTTACCTTTGGATATGGTTACTGACTATTTTCCTTGCACATTGCATTAAGCAATATCCTTTGAATGTATTTCCTGTTTAAGAATAACTGTTGGTTTATCTTGATCCTTTCGCTTAACTTCTGTTAAGCCGATACTAATGTTTTCCAAAAGGAAATTATTAAATAGTTCAGCTCTTTCTTTTAAATTGCCGCCTCCACATATATAATCCTGGGGGCTCAAGGGGATTTGCATGTGCTCAGCACCTTTGCATGTAGAACTCTTTTGATTACAAAATTCAGGAAAATGAAAAACTCCCCCCCCCCCAAAAAAAAATACATGCACATAATTTTAACACGTCAAACAACTTCATAACACGGACAAAAATGTGAGATAGATCCCCTATTAGCCTTAAATGAGAAGAAACTCATGTTCCTATCTGGAAAGATTGTGTAGATATTCTGAAAACATTTTCTTACCATCCATTTAGGTGAAGGGAAGAATCTAAATTATGATTCACTTGATCATAAGTACTTTAGACTTAATATATTTAACTTGGAACATAATGGAACTGTGGATGTGGTAGATTGTTCTGCAAAGGAGATTTGAGATAGAGACAATTCCATCTTTGTGATAAAGAGGATAATCTGAGAAGTAGCTGTAACTATGTTTAACTAAATGTGGGCACAATATGCTCTCCAAACTTGGCAACTTTAAGACTTGTGGTCTTCAATTCCCAGAATTCCTCAGCCAGCCACATCTAGAGATCCCTGCTCTAGGATCAGGGAGAGAGAGAGCCATCTGAATTCTTCATTGTGTGGAACTTTGTGACTATGTTCAGCTGAAAACTATTTTGTCTAGAGCTGTTCATCAGAAGATGAGATCTGCTCTCGCCTTCCTGACCTTCTGGAAAACCCTAAAATCCTGGCTCTGCTGCTTGGCCTGACGCCCAGACAGACGCCTGCTTCGTTGCGGGTTGGCTGACGGGATAGAACAGATCCCCATTCCATAGGTTGTCCATCATCTTGGTTTTTAGCTTTTCTATTTAATTATTCTAATTTTAATTGCCTTATAAGTATTATTTTTTTACCTTTTAACATATTGTAAGCCACTTAGAGTCACTGTAACAGTGATATGGGTGGCATAAACATGTAATTTTTAATTACATTATTTAATTACATTAATTATATGTAAATAAACACCAAACAAATAACTTTCTGATCCAAAATGTCTGTCTGTCTGTCTGTCTGTCTGTCTGTCTGTCTGTCTGTCTGTCTGTCTGATTGATTGATTGATTGATTGATTGATTGATTGATTGATTGATTTTTATTCTACCTTTATTACTTTATAAGTAACTCAAGGCAGAACATATCTAATACTCCTTCCTGCTCCTACTCTCCCCACAACAATAACCATGTGAGGCAAGTTTGGCTGAAAGAGAGTAACTGATCCAAAGTCACTCAACCAGTTGTCATGCCGAATGTGGAACTAGAACTCACACTCTTCTGGTTTCTAGGCCAGCACCTTTACCATTACACCAAACTGTCTGTCTCTTAGGGCCATTTTATATTCACAAATTTTTGCCATTGAGGACTGGAGTGTTAAATATTTCAGGAAAGCAAAAAACAAGGCACTGAGTTTCTCTCAGAAGAGGCAACTTGGCCCATGTACAGTAAGAGCAGCAGGAAGAAAGCATTTCAAACAGAATCCACCTTAATCGACTCACCATAACGGGCTGAGAATTTACAGCATTCTTAAAATTTTCGAGATTTGTTCTTCACCTCAGGCTGCAATTAAGGTACTTTTTAGAAATCTGTGTTGTTCTTTCTTCCTAAGTGTTACCAGCTACATTGAGCTTGACACTGCGGGATGTAGAAGAAGGAGGGCAGAGGGCAGAGGAAAAAGCTCTCCCCTTGCAAGAATGGGATTTTAGTTCGTGCAACATTCAATTTTACTATATTTTAATTGCCTTTTTTTCTCAGTCTTCTTCCCCCTTCAAGGGCACTTTTATTCTCATTCCCCTCTGTCCCCACCACAGCCTGGTATCTGCACTGAATTGGGAAAGCTGAGTCAATTAACTATCAGCCCAATTTCTGCTCTGCAGCACATGTTATTAAGATTCACATTTTCATTCAAAATTATTCTAAGGAACAGAGCATTTTACTATTATCTTTTTATTCGTTAAAAAGGTAAAGTTAAATTAGCTTTCCACCCAGTTAAAAAGTTATTTAAAATCTTATTTCAGACATGCTTTCTCTAGCTAAGTTTGTCTGGGATTTTCTAATTATAACTACTATTTTGAAACAGCCACTTTAGTTTGCTAAATCTGTCCCATGTTTCTTCTCTGGGCAATGTCACGTGATATTATCTACTTCATCTATATTGCATTTGGGACAGATTTAGCAAAATGAAGTGGATAATTCTGTGAACACTGAGTGTAGTTATGTGTGTGTGTGTGTGTGTGTGTGTGTGTATGGGTGGGTGGGTGTTTCCCTACTGTCTCATGCTGAAAATAAACCTTTTTTAAAAATGCAACATGTCAGTATCTGTACTTGGTCTATTGTTTAGCATTAATGCAAAAATTGATTTTCATTTGTGTTAGTTACATGTACATGATACAAAAAATAATAATACCTATCAATCATCATCAGACATTAATAGTGAAAGCTAACTGGCTGCAAAACTAAAATATCTCTTTGCTCTTATTGGCCATAAATATCCTTCAAAAATCCATCTTAAATGTATTTAGGACTGTTGTAAACATTTCAGTGTAGGAAATATTTGTAGACAGATATGGGTTTCTGAGTATTTTTAATAAACAGATACAGTACAACTTGGGCTCTTTGTAATACCACATACAGTACTTAATACAATCAGCCACTAACCTAGTCAAATGTCTTTATCATTACTACTAGTAACTCGCAGTGAGAAATCAACACAAATCATATTGGAAATATAGATTCTCATCTTCTTTCGTTAATACTTTGTATCTAATATTTTTTCTTCCTTGAGTTATTTATAAAAACAATAAAAGAAGGATAAAATTGTCTAAAAAATGACTGACTGGTTTAACCTTGTCCATGACTGGTTGTGTTTTGATTTAAATTTAATTGTTTGAGGTCAGCTAACTGGATTAGGTAATCATTTTTTGAATTCTTATGATATATTGCCCCCTCCCGAACTTAATAAGCATGTTATTGGAATAGGATCCTGTTGTTACAAGAACATTTAAATCGTAAAATGTTTTGCTAAATATATAATGTTAATGGCAATTTGTTATTAAAATTATATAACATTAAAGTGTTAAATGGAAAATGCACACATGCGATTAGACATATTTGCTTTGATGGATTGAGCTAGTTTTATCTTGACTCCTCAACCTGAAAAATTCACCTTCTGTCATGGGTGTTTCTTTCTTATTCAAATAGTCTCCAGAATTAATGCATAAATAGATGTGCTGGAGAATAGTCAGAAGATTTTGGTTCAGATTCATATACAATGGAAGTTCAAAAACAATGGATAAGACACAGTGTGAAGGGTGAAATGAAATAGGAACTTTTAAAATACGCTTGATGCCATAAAGAGTAGAATGTCCTAAAGAATAAAATATAGCAATAGTCAACGATATTAAATACTGCATTTTTCTTAACTCCTTAACTATGCAAGACAATTCAGAATAAGGTAGAATTGATCTTGATGCCCATTTCTCAGCTGGTCAAACCAAACAACTTCAGTTGTTAGGACGAGTAAGGCCATCATGCCATCTGGTCTATGGAAACATGATCTTCTATCAGCACTCAGCACTCTATCGGGAAATCTATAAGTCTTAACAAAATAACAGGGACCTTGGAGGTCTTCTTGTCCAACCCCCTGTTCAAGAAGGAGATCCTATGCCATTCTGGACAAATGCCTGCCCAGTCTCTTCTTAGAAACCTCCAGATGGAGCACCCACAATTTCTGAAGATACATTAACCTGGGATATTAACTTCCTAGCTCACTAGCGCAACCAACACACGTAGCTACAAGGCAGCCATGCAATTAAAACTCACCTCTTCCATTGGAAGCATATTCTGCTATCTGTTCCTAGAAAAAGTCCTATTTCAGAAAATATCTTTTTCTCAATGAACCAGATATCCAAACCAATCAAGTTTACCAGTAACTCAGTTTTAGAAGCACTAATTCTATACAATTCTCTAATCGCTGAATCTAGATGATGGAGAGATGAGAAAGAGAGAGATAGAGGTATAGATATATTTCTGTATATATGAATGTATATCCATGCAAATATATGCCTAACTTGGTATATGTATGAGGTTATATCAGAGGTGGGTTCCACCCGGTTCGCACCGGTTGTATAGAACCGGTAGCAAACCGCTGGTGACGTCACAGAGCCGGTTCTGTCGGTGCCGGTCTGTGGACACCGCCATTTTTGGGGGGGGGGGTGTTTTTGGGTTTATTTGTTTTTTGGAATTTTTGCAGATTTTTTTTTCTTCTGTGCATGCGCAGAAGTCGAGTTTCCGGCACTGTGCATGTACCGCCATCTTGTTTTTGGCTTTTTTGGGGGGGGGGGTTGCAAATTTTCTGCAGTGCATATGCACCCCTGGGTCATATGAACAGGCCAAATCTAATATTCATTGCAGAGCAATTGTCCTTTAAACAAGGTAGAAGCAGTGATGAAATCAGCACTGCTGGCTACTGCAGAGCAGATGCTGCTTTCCAACTTGCCTTAACAAGCCCTATTCTTGCAGCAAAAAAAAAAAATACATATATTTGTGGCTAGAACTGGGTGCCCTGCCAGACATGGAAAAGAAAGACAAAGGACTGCAGGAAACAATGAGAGTAAGCTGCCTTTCAGCTGTCTTACTAAAAGACTGAAGAATGTGTTGGCATGTCTACAGACAAGGCAGCCTCAGCTTCTGCACTCCTGTTGGCCTCTCGTCGCTAATCATTCATGTCTGCATTTTCATGACAGGTCACAACATACAGGAGCTACTGTATATAGCTCTGGGGAATGATTTTCTAAGTCGGCAATGTTTTTCTAAAGACAGTCATAGCCACCAAACGAGAGTCTGTGGACTGAAGAATTTTGATGAGCTTGCCTCCTCAGTGGATGCTGCTTACAGAGAACATTCCATCTAGAATTTATCTAGCTCTCTGTTCTGAAATGCACGTAACTCGGTGTCCTTAATTTTAAAACAAAATAAGCCAAACATGTGTTGCCTCTCTGCACAAAGGTTTAATGAGTTCTGTATGGACTAACAATTACAAGCTTTAGAAAAACTCCTTCAGATAGAGTTTCTGGTTGGCAAGGGGTCACATCATCTGCTTGGTGAAAATCATGATGAATAGAAAGGTAAGTAGCTAAAAATAGGGCTTGGGCAGTGATGTTTGAGTATCCCAAGTGAAATCATACCTGAGATACTTGTTACAGGAATCAACATTACTTGGTAATCCCTGCATGGGGGGGGAAGACTTTTTGGGTCTTTTGAAAGTTCTACACATGCCCCTCCTTACAAGCACCGATGAAGTTTCCTAGTTTGGCTAATGAAACAGCTGAAAGAAAACAACCAAGCTCAGAAGAACACCAAGGACCTCCCTCCCCAACCGTTTTTTTGATACGTTGTGTGTGTATATATTTACACTAATCTCGATACCTCTCACAGCTTGAGGCGATTTACAGAATAAATATAAACCAAAATAGCACATGTTACGAATAAGATCCAGGTATGCCATCTTGTCCCCAAAACCCTTCAGAGTTAGGGTGGTTTCTATAGCTTTGCAAAATGCAAGCAAGGTGTGTGCTTCCTAATTTTTCACACCACAAGAAGCTAGTGATGTAGGTTGCGTAGAGAAAAATGGCTTAGCCCAAAATCACTCAGTGAGCTTCCATAGCTGAAGATGGACTAGAACCTAAGTCACCCATTCCCAAATCAATACCTCAACAACTACTCCACTCTACAATGTCTCTCCGTACATAATAGTGAAGGTCTTAAGAGAATATGGATCATGAGATGGAGTCCATTGGAGCATAGGAAAAGACAAACAGTAAAATGGCTGCTACATTTTATTGGATAAGGACATTTTCCCCTCACAGACAGCTTGAAAAAGGTTACTTGAACAACCACATTTGTTGATTTGTCTTTTCTCCTTCCCTCCTGGAAACCTTGCTGGTGTAAAATGGGCACAGAAATCTTACCTCAGATGGCATATACAGTACATAAAAGGCAAGGATGGGCCAGAGTGGAGTGGGTAATTTATATGGATTGTGATTCATTTCCCCAATATATGTACTGAAGCTGAATCATATGCTGATATCCTGAATTTTTTCATGCAAAGCAATTCATGCTTTTGAAAAATGCATTCCAAATGTGCGTATTAGGTGAACGCATACACACACAAAAATCTTCTGTTAGTAGCAAATGCTTGTAAAATGCAATTATTGGGAAAAATACAGCCAAGCAGAGCATGTTATTAAAAGCTGTGTGCTGAATCTGTGTACTGGGGAAAACGTGTCACAAATCAGTTAAATGAGAAAGAAAACAAAATAATGCCAGATTTGTTCATTTCTTGAGGAAGTGAGAGAATTTCTTACATAGTGAGAGAATTACTGCTGAGCTTTTATATCATTTTTCTTAGCACTGATTTTAGGCTAATATGAGCTTGGAAAATACAATAACAAGGTAACAAGGCATCTTAGGGCACTAAAGACTAACGTTAAGATGTAAGGATCTATCTACTGTATATCAGGCAAAAGTTATCCATCTTGTTGAAGAAACTATGCAAGACTGCAGCGAAAGTAAAATCATAATTTTTTTAAGTCTTTGCACATAGCTCTAGAGCCAAATTTAAAGACTCAATAGTGCTTTCAGAAACTCATAAAAATTGCATTAAAGGGGGAGGGAGGCTTTCCTAGGTTTCTCTAGCACAGCACATAAACACTTTTCATGCGTGTTAACATTTCATGACTTCTTTTTGACCTATCATATTCATAAGTCACTTGAAGACATCAAATGGTCAGAAACTTAAAACTATCATATACTTTTAATGCAATGTGCACCACCATTTTGTAGAACCTATGTTTTTGTAAACAATTGTCCAGTAATGGCAATAGATTAAATACGGATTACATTGAACTTACTTATCTTTCTCCCCTTACTCAATTTCCTTTCTTTCTGTGACAACTGCCTTTTAGGCCAATGTTGTTAGGCCCAAAACCAAGAAAGACAGTGATTTTTCCAAGAGGAGTTATTTATGTTTTCACACCTATAGACAGAATTTTGCCAGACTGAAGACACTGTGAACGTTTAGAGAGGGGCTATCTTCACTCTCTTTCTTTCACACATACAGTGCATTCAGAAAGTATTCAGATCCCCTTCACTTTTGTCAATTTTGTTATGCTGCAGCCTGATTCTACAGTTGTTGAAATTCATTTTTTTCCTCATTAATCTACACTCAGTAAAATGACAGAGTTGTCCTTAAGCCACTTCTGTGTTGTCTTGGTTGTGTGCTTAGGATAGTTGTCATATTGGAAAATAAACCATTGGCACAGTCTGAGGTCCTGAGTGCTGTGGAACAGGTTTTCATTGAGGATAACCCTGTACTTACTCCATTAAGCTTTCCCTCAACCCTGACCAGTCTCCCAGTCCCTGGTGCTGAAAAACACCCCCATAGCATGATGCTGCCACCACTATGCTTCACTGTTGGGATGATATTGGGCAGGTGATGAGTGGTGCCTGGTTTCCTCCAGATGTAACATTTAGAATTGAGGCCAAACAGTTCAATCTTGGTTTTATCAGACCAGAGAATCTTGTTCCTCACAGTCTGAGAGTCCTTCTGGTGCTTTTTTTTTGTTGCAAACTCTAAGCAGCCTTTATGTGTTTTGCACGGAAGAGAGGCTTCCGACTAGCCCAGGGGTGTCAGACTCACAGCCTGCGGGCCAGATGCGTCACGTGCTGGCCATGCCCACCCGTTTTAGTGAAGGAGGGGGGAATTCTCTATATGTCACATGACGACAACATGATGACGCGAGTTTGATACCTCTGCCATAAAGCAGAGGTGGAAGGTTGCAGTAATGGTTGTCCTTCTGGAACTCTGTCCCATCCCCACACAGATCTAAGGCCCTTCTCCCCCGATTGCTCAGTTTGCCTGGGTGACCAGCACTTGGAAGACTCCTGGTTGTGCCAAACCTCTTCCATTTGAAAATTATGGACGCCACTGTGCTCTTAGGAACCATCAGTGCAGCAGAAATTTTATTGTAGCCTTCCCCAGATCTTTGCCTTGCAATAATCCTATTTCTGAGCTCTGCAAGCAGTTCCTATGACCTCATGGCCTTTGCTCTGCTACAGTATGCATTGTCAGCTGTGGGGTCTTTTATAGAGAGGTGTGTGCCTTTCCAAATCATCCAAATCCAATCAATTTAATTTACCACAGGTCGACTCCAATCAAGGTGTAGAAAGAAACATGTCAGCAACAATCAAGAGAAATAGGAGGTACTTGAGCTAAATTTGAAGTATTGTTGCAAAGGGTCTGAATACTTATGCCAATGTGATGTTTCAGTTTTTTTCCTTTTTAATAACTTTACAGACATTTCTAAAATTCTGTTTTCACTTTGTCATTATGGGGTACTGAATGTAGATTAATGAGAAAAAAATGAATTTCAAAAACTATAGAATCAGGCTGCAGCCAGGGGTGGGTTCCTACCTGTGCGGTCCACTCTGTCGTTCCAGTAGCGGCCCGCCAATTGCGCAATTTGTGCGCGATGGCTCCAGTACCGTCTTCGCGAGTCCATCATGTGGTGCCATCTTTTTTTCTGAATGTTTGGCGATTTTTTGCTTCCTGCGCATGCGCAGAAGCAAAATCGTGTGAGGAGACACATGCGCTTAGTGAGTGTGCATGCACGAGAAATCTGATGATGCGCGCGCAGCGCACCGGTAGGCAGGTAAGAGGAACCCGCCCCTGGCTGCAGCGTAACAAAACTGACAAAAGTGAAGGGGGTCTGAATACTTTCTGAATGCATTGTAATATCTGGACTGAGTTGCTTCTTACTCCTCTGGAATGCACCCCATCCCTCCTGGGAATCCACCTCGTCACTACATTCCATCACAATTATAATATCCCACTTTTGGGGAGGAAAGGTGTCAGTGTTTTCCAACCCTTCAGCTTGTTTTCATTTGAAATCCATAGAATTGTTTTGTGACATTAGGCTTCATTTGCAAGCTGATGCTTTCTCTTCTAAGTTCTAATGTACCTTGGGATCTAAACAGAACAAAACAAATAGGATTTGGCTGGAGCACTATGTAGAAAAATCCAAGATCCACAGAAACAATATAGTTTTAAGTGAACCACACTTGTATAAAGTTGCAATATAAAAACAGGGATAATAAAAGTTCTAAGGTTGTTATTGTTATTGTTGTTGTTGTTGTTGCTGTTGTTGTTGTTGTTGTTGTTGTTATTATTATTATTATTATTATTATTATTATTATTATTATTATTATTATTATTATTATTATTATTATTAAACATGAAACTCAGTCAACTGAACATTTTAAAATGTGTCACAAATACCACTGACTGGTGCTAATGCCAGCGTCCTAGGTATCAACCAAGTATCTTCTTAAAATGTATGATGTTCCGAGTAGCGCAGTTTTTTGCAGTTCCGCTGGTGTTATTGCAGGAAGCTGCAATTTCTTGATGTGTTTTGTGAAATTCTTGGACATGGTACCAAGTGCCCCAATGACAATGGGTATCACTGTTACATGTTTCATCCATAGCCGTGTAGTTTTGATGGCCAGGTCGCGATATTTCATATTTTTTTCCAGTTCTTTTTCTTTGACTCTGGCATCTCCTGGTACAGCAATATCAATAAACTGTACTCTTTGGCCCTCAACAACCATGATATCTGGCGTATTGTGTTCCAAATGACAATCTGTCTGTATTCAAAAGTCCCACAAGATCTTCGCCGTCTCATTTTCGGTAACTTTTTCCACTTTGTGCTCCCATGACTTTTCGGATACAGGTATGTCGTATTTTTTACATAATGACCAGTGGACTAATTTAGCAACTCGATCATGTCTAGCTTTGTAATCAGTTTGCGCGATTTTGCTGCACTCACTTATTAAGTGTGAAACAGTTTCAACTTTGTCGTTGCAAAGTCGGCAGTTTGGATTGTCAGTGGATTTTTGTATCTTCGCTTTCATGGCATTAGTTTGTAATGCTTGTTCTTGAGCAGCGAGTATTAAACTTTCCGTTTCTTTCTTGATGGTTCCCATCTTAAGCCATGCCCATGCAAGGTTGTCATCACAATGATGATGATGATGATGATGATGATCATCATCATCATCGTCATCATCATCATCATCATCATCATCATCATCATCATCATCATCATCATCATTATTATTATTATTATTATTATTATTATTATTATTATTATTATTATTATTATTATTATTATTATTATTATTATTGCAGCCTTGCTTGTTTGACCATGAATATAAGGCATTTCTTGGCCAAAATGCCTAGAGTGCTGGATTGAGTTTTAAAGCAGCCTCATGCTTCATCAAAATGCACTCATGTGTATGGTCTCTCAACAGATTTGAGAGAAGCATGCCTAGCCAAAACAAGCTTTCAAAACAATGGGATTCAACATGGAAGTTTATAAAACAGGTTTAATCATTTCTGCTGAGATTTAATATGACATGCTAACGTTGAAATATTATGATCAGCTAAGCACTCTGTGTAAAATGTTGTTTAAAGCAGCTGCAACTGTTTGTTTTAAAAGATTATGTTCAAAATTAAAAGGAATTCAGTTTCCAGAACATAATGTGAGCTGCTTGTAAAATTCCTTGGTTTTGGGCTTTTGCTAATTTTTCATAGCAAACCATCTGACCATGACATTTATTTTTGGTAAATACAATTATGGATAGTAACACAAATTAAAATGAAGGAGGGAAGTAATAAGTAAGCCAAGGAAGATTAGGTTGTAGTGTTGATCCAACAGCAAATGAACATGCTTCTTAGCTTGGATTTTCTTTTTGGTTTGCATCCCAGATCATTCATCTTGGGACATTCTTGGAAACAGATTTCAGGGAGGGATTTGGGGTGACAGGTAAAGACCCTTTTATATAAGCTTTTCCCTGTGGTTACAACAGTATAAGAAGTCTTTGTTTCACTCTGAATAACTGAATTTTCTTATTTAAATGTCTATTATTATCCTCCCTCCAAACAGTCAGGATGTCTCAATGATGTTGAAATGTTTAATGTAGCTCACAGCTACACGCATAGCTTCTGTGTAGCTCACAGCTCAGCAACATTTAAAACATGCTTTCTCCTGTGAATACCCCTTATATGTATAATTAATTTATAAAATATTAATATTTTCAAGCAGAATGTAAAGTTTGGAAGGATTTCAGATCATTTTGTAACAGAGTGTGGGGGTGATCTCAGGAGACAAGAGGAAGCACCTCAGACTAGACAACAGTCAGATGAGCAACAGCTAAGTCTGCAGAAGGAATGGTGGGCGGCGGGGTGGTGGTGGTGTTGATGGCAAATATCTCAAAAGGTACCCTCCCTGACTTTTTGGACTGTAAAGATGGGGGGGGGGGATTTGGATTTCCAGACTTGCAAGAATCTGTTAATGCAACCTTACAATAAAGTTGGAACTAGTACTTCTGAGTTGCTTCTTGTATGGACTACCTTGCAAGGCTGACAAATGTATTACTTGCTTTTTTTGCAATAGGAAAACATTAAAAAAATCCATATAAATAGGAGAACAGGTCAATAACAATGACCATACACTACAACGTTGATTTAGATGCTGATTTTTTGGAGAGGTACAGAATACTTATGTGTCCATTCCAAGTTGTATTTTTTTTTAACTGAGGCCCATATTTTACTGCTTATGATTTGGCAAGGGGTGCTAAGCAAAGAGCAAAGTAGGAGATATCACATGGTTTCCAATAAAGGAGGATATTTGTAGCTCAAGTTTGAAATGAGGGGTGTAGCACTGATGATGTTCCCTAGTTTGGGTAATGAAATGTCTGCAAGAAAACAACCAAGCTTAGAGAGCATCAAGGATCCCTCATGGTTTCCAATAACAGATTTATTCCTGTATGCTTTCTTTGGATGGTTGCTTCAAAACGAAGTTGGAGCCTGTAATTCAATAAAATAGAAGCATACGTTCTAAAAATTGAGATGTAAGATGTTCACAAGCTTAATTCTCAGCATAGTCTTCCCCAACTTGATATCCTCCACTTCTATTATGAAAACAATGTCCAGAACTCTCTTTTTTGATATGGTTATCAAATATCAATATGTAAATATCTGCAATCAGAGATGCCTGATACCTTTTCCAACAGATTTATTTCACATTCTTTTGATAAATAATTATCGTATTAGATTCAACATCATCTCATCAGTGCAACAGTGATACAACTTGAATTTGCTGCACAGCATTAAACTGCACCGGCTATATAATGCTTTTGAATATCTGGCCATTACAGGTGGCCCTTGAGTTACGACCACAATTGAGCCCAGAATTTATGTTGCTAAGTGAGAAATTTGTTAAGTGAGTTTTGCCCCCATTTTACGACTTTTTGTGCCACCTTTATTAAGTGAATCATTGCAGTTGTTAAGTTAGTAACCTGGTTGTTAAGTGAATCTGGTTTCCCCATTGACTTTGCTCATCAGAAGGTCGCAAAAGGAGATCACATGACCCCAAGACATTGCAACCGTCATAAATATGAGCCAGTTGTCAAGTATCTGAATGTAAATTCTTGTCAAGTATCTGAATGTAAATCACATGACCACGGGATGCTGCAGTGGTCATAAGTGTGAAAAATGGTCATCAGCCACATTTTTCAGTGCCATTGTAACTTTGAATGGTGACTAAATGAACAATTGTAAGGTGAGGACTATCTGTGTTGTAAAATGTTGGATAGATTTTTAAGACCGAGACTAATGATAAATGTTTTTCTATAGCAGTGATGGCGAACCTTTTTTCCCTCGGGTGCCGAAAGCGCATGCGCCTGTGCTATTGCACATGCTCAAGTGCCCACACCCATAACTCAATGCTGCCCTGCCACCCATGCATGTGCGCACGATCCCCCGCTCCCCCACTTCCCGACTTTGGGTGGGCCCGGTAGGTCCGTTTTTTGCCTTCCCCAGGCTCCAGAGGCTTCCCTAGAGCCTGTGGAGGACGAAAACACCCTCCCCCCCCAGAGGCCCTCCAGAGACCAAAAATGCCCTCCCAGAGCCTCCACATGAGCTGAAAATCAGCTGGCCGGTGCGCACATGTGTGCTGGAGCTGAGCTAGGGCAACGGCTCACGTGCCAGCAGATATGGCTCCGCGTGCCACAGGTGGCACGTATGCCATAGGTTCGCCATCACTGTTCTATAGGATGATTATTTATTGCCATATAGTAATACATTTTATTAATTTCATTAGGGTAGCGAAACAGGTAGTGTGGATGTCACACTAACATGTGTGAACTGCCATAATTATCAACTTTTCTGTTCTTCCTAATCAGATCCTTTTCATGGACTGAAGCATCTAGCCCAATATATCCCATGTTGTTATCCAAAACCAAAATCACACTGAAACTTTAGCATGCTCCATTTACAATTCCATCAATTACTATTGTATAGTTTAGTTGTCTATTTTAAAAAAATGCCTCAGAATTCTTTGGTGTGTCCTCCTTTCTGGTGGTGTGTCAGCATTAAAACACCTAGTCTCAGTTCAGAGTCTATTCTAAGCTAGGGAAACCTCCTGAGAAACACTAGGAAAAGGAAAGGTACAGTTGTCATCTTGTAACGTATTATCTTCATGAAAAAAAGATATGTGGGAATATTGCATTATTGATGGACTTGGATTTTCTTGCACTCTTCAGTTATGAGGACAAATGGTTGACTAAAAGCCTGCCATTAATTCCACAGCTGCAAACCTTCTCAATGAATAATAAAGCATGACAATCAATGAATGCAAAAATATATGCTCTCCTAAGGGAGGGGTGGATTTTGAGTTTTTAGGTAATAAAACAAGGGGCAAGCACTATCATCTTGATTGTATATACTGCACATAACCCAGATTTTTTCTTAGTGGTGGTAATATCCACTGTCATCTTGTTGAAGCATTTAAAATATCATTATATAACAGAATAAGAGAACATCCTAATTGCCATCGATCTGTTTTGCATTCATTTTTAACAGAAGAACACAAAGGAATTCAAGTTGTTACAAAATCAAGACCTATGACCACAAGAAAAAACGTCTCTCTACCCTCCTCTCTGCGACTGAGCATTTATGTAAATTTTACCATTAAATCATATTGTGCATAGGTCAGAAGGACTTTCCTGAGCTTTTAATTTTTATTTTAAAGTCGACATTTGACTCCAAATGTTATTGAAACTCTCTAATTAGATGACCATTTAATTTCTTTCCTATGTCATTTTCCCAATTTAAATGCTACTTTCCCCCTTTCTTAAAGTTGCTTTTAACTGTAGGAGTACATACAGAGAGAGAAAATGGCAATTTTAAAATTATTAAAACTTTTATCTACTAGCACTTCTTGCCTTTCAGAAATTCACTGATAGTTTTTTTTCCCTTTATTGCAGGAATACATGGACTCAAATAAATACATAGATTACTTGCTAACTCAACTGGAAGAACAGCGCTGGAACTTATGGAAGTAAGTAGATTTGGAATATAAATCTACTGATCTTATTCCTATTTAATCAGTAGTAAGAATAGCACAGACTTGACACTTTCAACGTCAATTCAGCATTGGCCCTTATCTTTTCTCTTAATGTCAAATTTGGTGTCAAGTCAACAAATGAAGTCCTTCCTATATATGTTCATAATATTGAATATACTTTCATCAACACCCAAGATCAACAGATATTTGTTGTTAGATGTTGCAAAAATGACATTGTCTTTTCAATATAAATTAATGAAACTAAATGTATTGCTCATTAAAACAATACTATAAAAATAATGTAAACACATTGCCAGAGAGGTTCCTGCTTTGTACTTTATACTGATAAGATCCATGTTTCTATTATATATGTTAGGATTTTTAAAAATCTGCTGCACTTTATTAGGAAAAAAATCACTCATATCCAAAAATATTATACCGATTTTTTTCCTTTGAAATTCTAGTTTGCAAGTGTTCATTAAATGGGGGGGGGGGGGATTATATTTTTTATTATTTTAGCCGCTTTTAAGACATTTGTGTATAAAATCAACTAAAATGTTAGGGGCACATGAATTGTATGCATTCAATTGTTTTCTCTTTCTGTATATATAATTTTAGCTAAGACTGCAGTCTGCAGATGAATTCTTCTCAGGCAGATGGATCTAAGTTTATTTTGTCCCAGGGATTGAAATGTGAACTGGAACACTTAAAATTTAGCTACTGTAATTGTGTGTACTGCTAAATGGATTAATGTATTGAACAGCGTGCTGACTTTACTTACTTTTAGAGCTGTAGCTATCCAACTTTGTACCATTGCAGAAATGAAAATCATTCTCAAAATAATATTATTGGAAATGAACAGCTTATATCAAGACTACATTTGTTTCTGGACATATATTTTTTATTTATCCTTTTAAGGGCAAAAGCTTTACAAACGTAAATGTTAAATCAGCAAAGTAATATTTTCAGTGTAAATCTGTATATTTCTGTGCATTAATTAAGTCCTGTGATCTCAGATCTTCTCAAGAATATAGAAATATATTTCTATGCACCTCTACGTATATATTTATAGAATATATGTATAATTGTATGTATAGAAATATATTTCTATGTATAGAAATGCAGGCTTAGAGTGCAATACTAAATGTGTTTCTTTAAAGGACTCTTTATATTCGTTTAGGCTTACTGTTGGCTATATAATTATAGAACTGGATCCTTATAGGGCAGTCTTCTGCTGATCTTCTCAGAACTAATCCAATTAAGTACAGTGTTTTCTTATTCCCAGCTAAATGTGACAGCTTTAATCTTATATTTTCTATTCTCGCGCATTTTCTATTTTCTATTCTTTAACTTTAAGGTCAAAGGTAAAATGCTTTCCTATGCTTCCAGTGGGGGAAAAGAACACACAACAACATATTTCATTCAGTGTGTTGCATTCCCTGTTCTTAACAATATATGTTAAAACAATGACCCATATAAAGGATTTAGCAAAATTATAAAAACAAGTCTAAAGACTGTAGAATGAGATGAAGTAAATCCAAAGCAGATAATAAGGGAAGATGATTAGCAGGCAGAGCACTGCATATGTTTAGATGCTAAAAACTGGAATGTAAAAAAAAGCAGCTAAAGAGATCCCACAAAATCTTGGATAATTATTTAATCCAATAAGTAAGTATTCCAAGAAGTGCCTTGGACGATTTTACTCTGCCTCTGTTTGCTGTAGGCCAGTGGTTCCCAACCTTTTTTTGGCCATGCCCCACCTAAGCATCTCTAAAATCCTGATGCCCCCCCAACACCCCATGACAAATAATTCTTACTATTCAAAAAGTCAACTCCTACTCATGCTGAGGAAGCCTAAAAGGCTATTAACTTGGTTTAAACAAGGTTCCAATTGCCCCCATTAAAAATCAAATTGCCCCCCCTGTGGGGCGAGGGCCCCACATTGGGAACCACTGCTGTATCTTGCTATCTTGCTACATTTCTTCTCAGACCCTAAGTTGCTAGCCACACTGACTGCATGAGATGCTTTTGACAGACACAAGTTTCACAGATGGAACCTCATTAGCTATGACCTCTAATTTGAGGTTTATGCTTGCTAGACCTGATCTCAGTTTCAAGGCCCCTTAACCCAGTACTTCTTAACTATTAGTTCCATTGATTCAGCACCTTGTGACTTGAAAGATTAGCTGCTATGATTAAAGTACACAATTGTGTACATATTTGTACACAAATATATCTGTCTGTCTGTCTATATATCTTACAAGAAATAAAGGGGGAAAACATTTAGGCATTTATTCTGCAAACAAATGAAAAGAAAGCACACACATTTGTGTTGCAGTAAATGATGTAATGAATGATAATGAAGTGATGGGTAGGGAGAGATAAATAATACTAGTCAGATAAATCTTATTTTTCAATGCACATCTTTTCAAATTAAAGCAAATTTTACTTATTTTAAATCTGTTTTATCAGAAACGGATAAATGCAATTGAGAAAAGATGAACTCATCTCTAGGCTAGAGATGGCTGTTATTTAAACAAGTAGTTCAAAACCAAGGCCTCTGAGTGTTGCAAGTAATCTCAAAAAATATGAAGAAGAAACCCTGGTTACTCCTGAGGATATAAGGTAATTCTCTCTATGCACTATCAGCGGATTATCAAGTGCAATCGCTTTCATTTGCAATGGACACTGTAATCTTGAAATGTGTCCTATTAGACCCCTGCCAAATCAAGACTTAACCTTAGAAGACTTAGTATAACTTTATTGTCACTTTAAATGTACACTAAATCGGCATACATTAAAATGAAATTTCATTGTATACAACTCTCAAAAGGTCACCACGTCTAATATACACTACATAAACATGACAAAATAAATAAATAAATGAATAAATAAATAAATAAATACAAAATTACGCATACTCACATATATTATATGACACAGAGAAACAACACAGTCTAGTTTGGATGGATACTTGTACACAGCGAGAAAAATGAATCTTGCAAGTTTACCAAATGGATGGCATAGGGAACAAAGCTGTTACAGAATCTGCTAGATATACTTTAAAACCTCCTCCCAGAGGGCAGCAACAGAAGCAGACCGTAAAGTGGGTATGTGGGGTCTGTGACAATATTTTGAGCTCTAAGCACATAGCGCTTTTAAGCAGTATCCTGAATAATGGGAAGTGAGCTTCCTATAATCTTCTTGGTTGTCCTTACCACTCTCTGTATGGGCTTTTAAGAGCCGAGGTGGTGCAGTGGTTAAAGTGCAGCACTGCAGGCTACTTCTGCTGATCACCGGCTGCCAGCAGTTTGGCAGATTAAATCTCACCAGGCTCAAGGTTGACTCAGCCTTCCATCCTTCTGAGGTCGGTAAAAGGAGAACCCAGATTGTTGGGGGCAATATGCTGAACTCTGTAAACTGCTTAGAGAGGGCTGTAATATGAAGCGGTATATAAGTCTAAGTGCTATTGCTATTGCTATTTCTCTCTGAGGCACTGCAGCAGGGGTAGTGTTGTGACCCAGCTGCCGGACCAAGGAACACAGCACAAACAGTGTCCGAACAAATTTTGTTTTAATATTTACAAACTACTAATTGTTTGTCTTAGCAGTTGTTCTAAAGTCAATGAAATAATAAAGCAGTCTTTTCAGAGCAACAGCTGTTAATTAATCTTCTTAACAGCCAGCAATAGTCCAAGCAAAAAGAATCAAAAGTCCAACGAAGAGTCCGTCTGATAACAACACACTATCTTACTATTGATGGCAGAATGCCCAGGAGCAATTTGCAGGAAACTGGATGTCTTCCAAACACGAGCCGAACAGGAGTTTTGAAGTCTAAAGACACAAAGGGGAATGAACGAAGTTGTTTCCTGCAAATTGGTCAGTCCTTTTCTTCACTTAAATAGGCTATGGGAGTGGCCAATTAACCCTAAGCCTTACTCCTGAGTAGACCTTCTCCTCAGGAGCCACTCCTGCCTTTTGGCAGCTCTGCGCGCATGCACATTGAGAACAGGCTCCTCCTCCTCTTCTTCTTCTTCTTCTGCCCTCATGGCAGCCTCTGGAGGTTCTGAAGGCCCTGGCTGAATCCCTGCCTCTGGCACCAAGTCTTCTCCAGCCTCCTCACTGTCCGACTCTGATACCAGCTGCACAGGCCGATGGCGAATCACCACACCAGCCTCCTCGCTGTCTGAATGAGCTACTAGCTGCACAGGCCGCTGGCGGGCCACAACAGGTGGGTTTTAACTTACCTTGCTGCCAGTTCACTTCCTCACGTGCTGCGTGGGCACGCCTCGGGGCGCGTGTGTGCTTCGCGTGTGCACACGCATGCGCAGTAACAAAAAAATCCAAAAAAATTCCAAAAAAAGAAGCCAAAAACAAGATGGTGATGCATGCGCAATGCCAGAAACTTGGCTTCTGCGCATGCTCAGAAGATTTTTAAAAATAAAAATAAAAAAGATGGCGGCGCCCACGGACAGGCACCAACCGAACCAGTTCTGTGACGTCATCATGAAATCACCAGCAGGTCGCTACCGGTTCAGGCGAACCGGTCCGAACCGGGAGGAACCCACCTCTGCACTGCAACCACCAAACCAAATAGTGATGCAGTTTGTTAAAACGATCTCAATCGTGCATCTGTAAAAAGGGGCCAGGACAGAAGGACAAAGATGTGCTCTCCTCATCCAATGCAGGAAATGAGAGGGGATGAACTAAGCCATGCAGTTTCAGAAGGGCTGTGACTCACTGCTAGGTCCTAAGCATGAAAGGGGACACAGGTAGACTTTCATTGTTTCTAGCATTCCCATGAAGCAGTCTGCTCACCACCATTTATGACAGCCATCCAACCAATGTAAACTACTTGAGAGGGTGGGTGGGGAGGAGTTGTATACAAAGGTAATATCTGCTACTCTAAAGAATGCTGTATGAGAACATGTGGAATCTAGATTTATAAGAGCCGAGGTGGCGCAGAGGTTAGAGAGCAGTACTGCAGGCTACTTTAGCTGAATGTAATCATTTGAGTTCAGCTGTTCAAATCTCACCGGCTCAAGGTTGACTCAGCCTTCCATCCTTCTGAGGTAGGTAAAATGAGGACCCAGATTGTTGGGGGCAATGTAAATATATACATTGCTTAATGGTGTAAACTGCTTAGACTCCTAGATCATTTTCTATTTCTCTGTTTCAACCAACACCCAAAACTTAAACAGCCTTTAATTTCAGTTCCAATGATAGTATAAATAGTATAAACAATAGAATTTTGCTGTTAATATTTATGTGCCAGTTAATATTTGCCTATCTCACTTGATTCTTTTTTTTTAAAGTTATCTCTCCAAATACTGAAGCAAAACCTTGGGATATTGGCAAGTTTCTGTGGCATTCTTCCTCTTCTTTTTTTGAAGGCCAGTCTGATAAGTAGAAGACCATGGGAATAACTGATGCTGTCCAAGGGCAACACTAGATTGTCTATAGTCAGACAGATGTCCTAATAAATCAGGACAGACCACTTTCTCAGACTTCATTATGCCCTTGATTTGTGGTCGCCACAATTTAACGTATTGGGTCACTGGATGCTGAACCTGACATTGAACGATAGCCTCCAGTTTACTCTAGCTAGCTAATAAAAGAGACAGACACAAATTTTGGACGTTTAACTCCTTCAGCATTACTCACAGTCCAGGCTGATTTATAGCAATCGAGATGAGAGAGAGACAGAAAGGAGACTAAACGTGATGTCATGCTGCTCATACAGAATGCCTATCATAACACACGTAGAGCAGTTTGCAAGAACATGTGGACAAGGAGTTTTCTTCTCTTTCTCATTTCACAGAGCCTGATACATTTTGCTTCCTTCAAGTGGCAGGGCCATCTGTTCTGGAGCATGAAAATTTATTGCTACTATCTCATTTCCTTGGGGATACTTAGGCTTAGCTCATGTTTCATAACATTTTGCAAAAATAGATCAAGAACTTGCATTCCTGATTTATTTTGCACCTCAGTATTTTGTTACTATTGCAGAAGATGAAACCTCTTAACAATCTGTTCAAATCCAACTTTTTAAGGTGTCTTTTCCCTTGCTTGTGATATACTTTATATTAAAATAATATCAACATAGCATTAAAATAGAAAGTTTTAAACCTAGATTTAGATAATTTTGATATATTATATACCTCCTCAGTTTGTCTGTCTGTCTGTCTCTTTCTTATATACTTTGAAACTTTTGATGCTCATTTAGCTGTTAGAAATGATTTTCCTCTGTAAGCATGTTAAGCCTAATATAAATTCTATTCAATTTCTGTATAATAATATTCAATAACAATTTTTTTAAATCTCTGATACAAAATCATCTACTAAGTTGGAGGAAGCTGTTTCTGAATATTTAACAAAATAAATAAAATCATGCGATAACTAACATTTGTTCCACAGTTAGTGAAAATTTTGGTCAAACAAGAAATTTAAACGCTTATTGATCAATCATTAATTTGCATCTATTTTATTACAAACATGTAGCACACCATCAATTCCTATAATATATTTGATTCTTGTAAATTAATAGAACAGTTTGCATTTATTTATCAGAACTGTTTATCTACATAGCTGAGGAGAATGGGTGGATTATACTGAAGCGACAATCAGAGACAGGAACTAAACTCTATTGAATTAGACTTTAAGAAAGATTAAGTAGAAATCAGTGATGGGAGAGCTACGAAAGAAATTGAAAAAGAAATAAAGGCTTAGCCAGGTGGATGAAACTGTTCTTCGGGTCATTCAGCATTTCCTCCCATACTTTTATATAGCTGATATTAAAATAACATCAATATAGCAATAAAGTATAACATTTTAAACTCAGATTTAGAAAATTTTGAGATATGATACTGCCCTTAAGTCAGTTCAGTACTACAAAAAGTGAGATTATGACAGAGATTCTGAGTAGGCAGATTTAGGGGAAAAGGATTTATGTTGCAGAATTTTGGAAACTGAATATATGTAACTTGGTTCTCATTAACAAATGTGTCAAAGTTTCTGTGTGCTTCCTTTGCATTTGATCTTCTTTCTGTTTCTTGGCTTCATGGGGAGGATGCTAATCATTTGATGCCATAAAAATGTCCCATCTGTTCTTGTTCCTCAGTATTTTCAAAATGTCCATTTTCATTTCGAGGCTCTGGGAATTCCATCACATTAAGCCTGGAACATCAGCAATTCAGACAGAAATGTTTATTTTGCAAAGAGATAGTAAACTCTTTTCTACCCACCTGCAGTTTCATTTACAGACACCAAGCGTCCTCACCTTCTCTATTTCCAATGATTCAAAGTGGCAGGAGAAAAACTAGAAGATTAAAAACAACACAAGTGAGATATTTTAATCAAGATTCGGGAAGCTGTGACTCTCCAGAAGTTTCTGTGGTTCACATCTGAAATTGTAGGCAGCTCTAGTGCAGCAATATACAGGGAGACTCTCCAATCTAATTTAAGATATAGATATACATTTCTAATTCAGCAAATTAGCATTTAAAACTGTAAGAGATTTTTCTTGAGAGGGAGGGAGGGAGGGAGGGAGGGAGGGAGGGAGGGAGGGAGGGAGGGAGAGAGAGAGAGAGAGAGAGAGAGAGAGAGAGAGAGAGAGAGAGAGAGAGAGAGAGAGAGAGAGAGAGAGAGAGAGAGAGAGAGAGAGAGAGACTGTTCCTTAGGATCTTCATATATACACAGCAATTGCCACCTCCTGTAGGGCAATAACTGATAATTCCAGCTGCCACCACTTTTCTTCTAAGAGAAGCCAGATATGGGAATGAGGTAGGACTCTCTCTGACTGTCCAAAGACCAAACAATAAAAGTTCACTTATGTTATTTATTTCTTATTTTGTTAACGTTTTTATGCCATTCAACTTTCAATGGGTCAGAATGACCTACATTTGGGGGGGGGGGAGAGCCAAAATATTAAAAACAACACAAACATTTTCTGCAGTACAGGTGGTCCTCCATTTATGCAAAATTGGGCCCAGAATCTTGGTTGTTAAGCAGAATGGTCACTTAATGAGATGCCACATGACCACTTCGCTCAACAATCATAATCCTGGGTCTCCCAGTTGTGGTTGTTAAGTGATCACTTAAGTCGTTAAGCGGAGCACTGGAGAGAGTGCCCAGGCTTCCCAATGGGGAGACCATTAGTGGACTTAGAAAGGAAGGGAGGGAGGGAGGAAAGAGCTTGTCAATTTCACCTACTTTTTTGTTTTTAAGACCCACAAATTCTCTATTATACCAGTAAGAAACCTGGGATTTCATCTGATGACCTTGTTTCAAGAATAAACTGTTCAGAGGGTAGACTAGAGGCATCTCCGTCCTGCAGGTGGTTTGCCTGTGCAGATGTTTGCATACGATGAAAAGAGCACAACAGACAATTGTGGACAGCAGAGATTGTGCCAGGACAAATCAGAAAATATGACTTAATGAGTCCCAAGAAAAGGCAGGCAGATTTTGCCTTCCTTGTGGTCTATGGGAAAAAATCATGCATTCCTTGCCTCAAGAAATTATCAGAGGACTGGATTCATGCTGGGGCAAACCACTTGCGCGGATCAGCCCTCACTTCCTCAAAGAGTACATTTTCATGCCATCGTGTCATAACGCTGTGAGAAGAGAAGACATCTCAAGTGCCATTACTTCAAATGTTTGAGGAGGCACTATTCGGAATGCTAACACATTGCTCTGACAGCAGGTTTCTCATAATGCTGAATGAAGATGCATCTTCTATAATTCCTCTGCTCTCCCCCCCCCCCCCCGTTTGTTTCATTGCATAGTTGATAACTCTTTTTATTCACTCTAATTAGCCAAGGGGTAGATCAAATAAAGCTGCAGGGCAAAATAATCTTAGTAGAGAATGAGACGTTGTACTTACCTGAGACGTCCATTCTCGTAGGGTGGAGCTAGCCGCCAAGATTGGGTATTGGCACAGCCTTCTAGCCAATTATGACTGAGTCTGGAAAAGTATAAAAGGTGGCTCTAGGCCTAGATTCCCCCTCTTTTGACGAGGGATAAATGCCAGACACAAGTGCCATCAATCTAACAAGTTTATTAACTGTCCAATCACAGAAAATTACACATGAGTTGATATGTGAGAGACCTAACTACCTAACCTACAGAGAGAAGATAACTATGTACACTAATACACCTAGATACCTAATGACTATACGAGTAATAGGCTCCTCGTCCAGCCAGAACACATTAGAAGGGAGGGACTTGGCGGCTAGCTCCACCCTACGAGAATGGACGTCTCAGGTAAGTACAACGTCTCATTCTCCATAGTGGGTGGAGCTAGCCGCCAACATTGGGACATACCAAAGTAATTTAGTCCCCAGGGAGGGCCTCCTGATTCTGGCTGGGACCACCGCCCTCCAATGTTACCTGTTCCAGCACTCTGCGCCCAAGGTCAGCCTCCTGAGAGGCGAAAGTGTCCAGTCTGTAGTGCCGGACAAATGGCGTTGGAGATGCCCAAGTGGCAGTCCGGCAGATCTCCTCGATGGAAGCCCTCGTGTTCCAAGCCGCAGTGGTGGCTGCACTGCATGTGGAATGGGCCGTAATCCTGGTGGGTCGTGGCAAGGACATTTGTTCATATGCAGTGTTAATGACATTACGAATCCACCGACCCACCATGACAGAGGATGCTTTCCTCCCCAAGGAAGTGTGGTGGAAAGAGACAAACAAGGCCTCAGTCTTGCGAAAGGCAGAGGTCCTTTGTATGTAAGTGTCCAGTGCGCGCCTCACGTCCAGGAGGTGCCACTGTCTTTCAATGTCTGAGGATGGAGAAGGGTAAAAGGAAGGTAATACCACCTCCCGAGCCCAATGAAAGTAAGAGTTTACCTTTGGCAGAAAGGTGGGATCCAACCGCAAAACCACCCTGTCCTGGTGGAACACACAGAGGTCACTCCTGATGGAAAGGGCTGCCAGTTCGGAAATGCGATGGGCAGAGGTGACAGCCACCAGGAAAACCACCTTGTATGTTAGGTGGGCCAGAGAGACGGAGTTCAAAGGCTCAAAGGCGCCCCCCCATGAGTGCTAATAACACTTTGGACAAGTCCCAGGTGGGATACCTATGCACTACAGGAGGGCATCTATTCATTGCGCCCTTTAGGAACCTGGAGACTAAGGGGTGAGCAGAGAGTTTCCTCAGAGAGGGACAAGACAGCACCATGGACAGGGCAGCAATCTGGCGGTTGAGGATACTCGGGGAAAGACCCTTAGCTAGCCCCTGGCGTAGGAATTAAAGGACATTTATGACCGAAAGATCCAGTGGGGAATAACCCTCCCTAGCACATCATGAGCAGAAAGCCTTCCAAGAGGCTGCATAAATACGATGCGTGGATGATCTGCGAGAGTCAAGCAAGACCTCCATAACGTCCTCAGGGATTTGGCGGCTCCTCAGAGTGAGCCGCTCAAGTGCCAGGCGGTCAGTTGCAACCAGTGCGGCTCTGGATGCTGCACTGACCCCTGGAGCAGCGACCACTCTGTCGGAGGGATCCTCCAAGGGGGTGAGACCGACAAGGAGACCAGGTCAGCATACCAGGTTCTCCTTGGCCAGTCGGGTGCCAGAAGTACCACCTCGGCTCTTTCTTCCAGGAGTTTCCGGATGACCTGCGGAATGATGGGGATGGGGGGGAAAGCATAAAGCAACCCCTGAGGCCAGGTGCAGCGGAGGGCGTCCACCCCTTCCGCCCCCTGAGTTTGATACTGGGACAGAAACCTGGGCAGCTGGGCATTCCCCGGGGTGGCAAAAAGGTCCATCACAGGTTGACCGAATTGACCCACAAGTTGGTGGAAAAGGTCTGGGTGTAAGCTCCACTCTGAGTGGTCTATCTGGTTCCGGCTGAGCCAGTCTGCCCTGACGTTGCTTACCCCAGAGATGTGTTCAGCAGAAAGAGACAATAGGTATTGTTCTGCCCATAGCCCCAACCACATGGCCTCTGACATGAGCTGTCCTGACATGGTCCCACCCTGTCTGTTTATGTGGACCTTGGTGGCCACATTGTCAGTAAGTATCATGACATGAGAATTCTCCACAAGAGGTCTGAACTGCTGCAGAGCAAGGAACACAGCCCGTAGCTCCAAAACGTTTATGCTTAGAGTTGTCTCAGTTAACGACCATGTGCCCTGTGCCACCTGTGCTTCCGCGTGTGCCCCCCAACCCGATAGGCTGTCATCGGTGGTGACTAAGATTTGTCTTGGGGGAAGGAAGCAGGTGCCCCTGTGGACAGCAGAGGTGGTCCACCAAATCAGAGACTTCCTGACTGAGGGCTGGAGTCTCACTTTGACTGGGGAATGGGCCCTTCCCTGACGCTGATAGGGAAGGAGCCATTGGAGGTCTCTGGAGTGTAAGTGAGCCCATGGGACAATGTGAATGGCCGAAATCATCTTGCCCAGGAGGGAGGACAGCAAATTCAGTGGAGCTGAGTTTTGCCTCAGAACTTGCTGGGTTAAAGCCAATAGACTGTCTCTCCGATCCTGGTACACCTTACACCCCAGGGAATCAATGATTGCACCCAGATGGACAATTCTGGTGGCGGGGACAAGCTGACTCTTGGATTGGTTGACCAAGAAGCCATGGAGTTCCAGCGTGTTAAGCACTACCTGGACATCTCTCTCAGCCTGAGAAGGGGAGGCTGAGGAGATGAGAATATTGTCCAGATAGCACTGGATCCTGATGGAAATGGATCTGAGTGAGCGGTCAAGGCTGCCAGGACCTTGGTGAAGACCCTTGGCGCTGAGGACAGGCCAAAGTGGAGCGCCACATATTCATAATGCACCCCTGCATAGCAAAACCGTAAGTATTGGCGGTGAGATGGCCAAATTGGGATGTGGAGGTAATCCTCCAAGAGATCTATGGATGTGAGTAGATTCCCTTCCGAGCACTTGCCAGAGTTGATTTCAGGGTGTGCATTTTGAAAAAAAATTTTTTTAAATGGATGACATACCTGTTGAGACACTTGAGGTCCAAAATGGCTCTCCATCCTCCCGAGGATTTGGGCACTACAAACAACATGGAGTAGAAGCCCTGCCCCTGTTGGTCCTCAGGCACCTGGTGGATGACTCGAATGTCCAGGATGTGCTGGATGGCCTGATTCATGAGGACCCGTTTTGCAGAATTTGATGACAAGGGGCAGCGGAGAAGAACCTCGGGGGGTGGGGGTGGAAATGAATTCAAGTGAGAGCGCTGGAGCCAGGGTCTCACAAACCCATGCATCATTGATTTCCTCCCATCCACTGGCATAGGGAGCCAGGTGACCCCCTGTGGGAGGATCGGCTGGAGGTTACTTGTTCTGGTGGAAAGGGCGACCACTGGCCCCTCTAAAGGGCCGTATGAATTGGTTACCCCTGAAGGGTTGGCCCGAAGAGAATCTCTGATGGGAACTGCATTGCCCTTCGCTATGCCCCTGATACTGTCCCTAGTAGTTACCCTGATGTCTATTGGAAGACTGGAAGGCCCCCCTGGAAGCCCTCCTTGGTAAGGGGGTGGCACGGAAAGGGGCTTTCCGGGTGGCTGAGGGAAGGACCTTGCGCTTGTCCTTAGTCTCAAGCAGGATGGGATTCAGGGCTTCACCAAACAAGGACTGCCCGGTGATCGGGGCAGAGGCTAATTTCCACTTGTACCGCATGTCAATTGGCCAGCTGCAAAGCCAGGCCATCCGGCGCGTCACCACCGTGGACTCCATTGACCTAGCTTGGACATCCGCTTGAGCTGCTGCTGATTGAGCAGTAGGTTGATTTTGGCTTGTGGGTGGAGCTGTCTGGAGTGTGGGGCTGTCTGGTTCCAAATACCAGAGGGAGCTAATGAGAATTCCCTGGCATCCTTCCTGGGGGATGCTAGGTAGGAATGAGTAGGGCAGAGTACTCTGGATGGGGCAATATCCTTTGTAAAAGGCATCATTTTAAAATCAACTCCAATTTACAAATCATGGTCTCTTTGTCTTAAAGTTCAGTTCATGAAAAACTGATACTTTCAAATACTGGAAAAAATTGATAGTTTGTATATAGTTATATACATTGTATATAGTTCCAGTTATGCTGGGCTCACAGACTCCAGAAAAAAAAAGCTTGGTTTTAAACTGTTACTGGAGTTACTCACTAGGCTCATTTGTTCCTTTTATGTGAGATCTGTAGCTTACTACTTCTAAATTCTGCTGAAAGCCCTTGTTCAAGCCATTTTTAAAATATAGATAGAATCTTCAGGTACTCCTGAGGCAGACCTACAGGCAGCTAGTCTGAATTTTTGTCAGCTCAATTAGAATAACAGTATCCATATTTATCTAAGGCCTCTGTCAACAAGGTAGGCCTCAGAAAGGCCTGGGTAAATTAGTAGGTCCAAACAGTCACTTAAAATGGCCACCGCCCTTAAATGAGGTCAACAAGATGGCAGTTGCCCTTAGTTGGTCTTTCAAAATGGCCAATGCCCATACTAGGCCTTAAAAATGGCCACCGGCAAGAAAGGGCATCCAAAATGGCCACCGCCCTTGATGTGGCTTCAATATGGTCTCTGCCCACTTTTGGTATTTGAAACAAAAAGGCCATGCCCTTAGTGCCTTCAATTCTGAGGGCAATCAAAATGGCTGCCACCCTGTGGGAGACTTCAAGATGGCCACCGGCACTCTCAAAGACTGCCTGCACACTTACCAGGCTGAAGACAAGCTGAGCAATGCAGAGGAGCTCAAATGGAAGCAGACGGCCCAGGCACTAGAGACAGGTACCGACAGGGCCTTGGATCAAAGGAGCCTTGCCAGATTGCTGGCTCTTGTCAGCCATTGCACAGAAGGCAAGTTAAATAAAGGAGGCCTCAAAAGAAAAGAGAAATTTTTTTGAAGTGGGCGGTCCTGTGTAATTCAAAATGGTGGCCACCCACGAGGCACTCCTAAAATGGCTGACTGTCTCCTGAGACAATTAGTTCCAGCCGAGGAGAAAGGAGTCTGCTAAGGCCTAGCCACTAACTGTCAGTTTCTGAGTCCCCTGGAGCAGACTGACTGATTTCTGAAGTTTCAAGCAAAAAAAGAGGGAACAAGCCCTCAACAAGCAGCACCCAGATTGCCAGCTTCCTCTGCAAGCAGGCACAAGACAGGGAGCAAAAAAGGAACCAGCAAAAATATTGCTTTCAGCTCTTTGAAGGTCTCCAGCTGACGTTTGGAGGCTTGGCTGGGCGCTGACCGCTTGCGCAAGTCTGGCCAAATTGTCTGTCAGCTTCTCGGGCACAGCAGCTGGTGTTCAGAGGCTATTTGAGGCATTGACCGCTTGCGCAAGTCTGGCCAAGGTTACAATCAGCTGTTTATCGGCAGCATCAAAAACGGTCCGGATGGCTTGCGCGAATCCGGCCGATCTGCAAGCGAGTTAAATGTGGCGTGGGCGGCTTGCGCGAACGCAGCCAAGCTGAAACAGCTGTTTATAGGCAGCATCAAAAACGGTCCGGATGGCTTGTGCGAATCCGGCCTGGCTGCGAGCGAGGTCTTCGGCGCTTCCGATCCCCTTTATCTTTGAGAGTAAGCTGGGGATCGGAAGGCTCGTTAGTGGCTCGGACCGCTTGCGCTGGACCGGCCAGATGCCAAGGCACCCAAAAATTTAATCTGGCAGCATGCTCTGCCCCTCGGCTCCTCGGCTCTCCCAGGCAGGCTAGCAGCTGTGAAAACCAACGTTAGAGGCCTTCACCTGTCAGGTTGGCCCTTGGTGTCTGGCAAGGAGACAGAAAAAGAAAAATACAAGCCTCGCTCCACGCCCAGATGTGCGGTGAGGTCACCGCTGCCCCTGTGGTGATAAGGGGGCCCTTTCCCATTCCCTCCACAGCCGGAAATTAATGTATGGAGAAAAAGAAAAAACAAAAATCTTGCTGGGCCTTCGGCTGGAGGGGCAAGCAGCAGTCAGACTTGCGGCCAACTGCTTCACCCAGGTATAGCCATATAGAAAAGGGGGGCCTGAGGAGCTCGAAAGGGAAAGGATAAAATAATAATAATAATAATAATAATAATAATAATAATAATAATAATAATAATAATAATAATAATAATAATAATAATAATAATAATAATAATAATAATAATAATAATAATAATAATAATAATAATAATAATAATAATAATAACAATAATAATAACAATAATAATAACAATAATAATAATAATTCTGAATAGAACCAAAAACTTACAATTATTAATGGAAGATAGATGATGAAAAAGGCACTTAGTCAATGGCTGTGACTGAGTCAAAAGAGGGGGAATCTAGGCCTAGAGCCACCTTTTATACTTTTCCAGACTCAGTCATAATTGGCTAGAAGGCTGTGCCAATACCCAATCTTGGCGGCTAGCTCCACCCACTATGGAGAATAGTAGGGCTTCCTTCAAAATAGTCAGGGATAGGATTGCAATTTAAGAGTTAGCTTATGCAAGCCTGGGAATAAAAGGGGGAAAAAAGGGAAACCAAATATAATGTTCTATGCTAGGGTTTAGCCGCTGTATGATATTCATGATCCAGACTTTTTCCTCCCTTTCCTAGCTAGTGCGCAGCAATGTATTCGGCAATTATAATATAACAATATTAAATATGGCTGTTATACTTGAGACTGGGAATGAAGCAACCAGGGCATTTGACTGAATGTGGATTACACAGGAATTGATTTTCAACCGGCTGGGTGACCTGATACATTCACACCAGTGGACTGTTCACGTCTCATGAAATTTTGCAGAGAATTAGGGAATGAAGATATAACAACTATTTGCAAAAACTTCTTGATTTTGATTCAAGCTAGGGTTGGTAGAATATGATACGATCGATCGTCCACCATTTTCAAAGCTCATGCGATTTATTTAGGAAAGGGAGGCAGGGGCTTTAATGGGGTTTTCAATTCTAGAAATTTTCATTAAGTGCCCCCCCTTAAGCTAATGGGGTGGGGAGGAGGGAAGAATTGGTCTGCTATAATTGTGTGGATGTCAGGAGACAGAGAACCTTAGATCAGAGGATTTCCAGCTATACCTACTTCATGGTTTGCAAAAAGCCCTTTTAGCACCTACTAGGTAGGAATATTGCCAATGGTAGGCTAGTAATAGGTTTATCAGAGGATTTTCAAGAAAATCACTGTGGTAGGAGCAGAAGCTATTATAAACATTAACTCTTCTAATTTACACAATTCCTCAGAATCAGACAATTTATCAAATACAGGTATTTTTTAAAGCTAAAATACATAAACATAGCAGAACGTTTGCATGTAAAGCATGCATGCATGTATGATGTATGTATGTACGTATGTAATATTTATTTAAACATTCATATAGCTGCCCATTTTTCAACTAACTGTGGTATATTTTCTCATTAAGCATTAAATGTGTGATTTTAGGGATCCCGCTTCATTTTTATTGCTTTCATTCTGAGAAATGAACTCTTTATATTCCGATGCACTCAACTTGAAAAGTTGTTAAGGATTAGAAAAAGTCCATCTTTGATTTTGCCCGATCCCATCTGTGTAAGGCAGATGGTTATTGTCTGGTGCTCTTGAACTATAATCCATGGTTCAGATGAAGGGCAGTGAGCACAGCAGTTATATACAACTATATCACTGCACGTGTGAAAATACAATTTGAAAGAAAGGAAACGTGAACATTCAGCATTTTAATCTAGTTTAGAGATTCATTATTAAACGACATACTAAGATTAGCAAAGCAAACAAATTGCAAATGTATTCATAGTTGAATACATAATTGTAATCAATGATTGTGCGAAGCTCGAAACATACAATCTTTAACAAGTTTATAAAGAAAAGAATCAAGTATTTTCAAAATTACAAAACACCTACTTCTGAAAATGGAAAACGTTACTTTCTTTTTTAGACTGTGTTATGCTTTGAAAATATTATTACAGAGTTTCTTGAAAGTGATGTTAGAAAATATGCATCGTACATCATGTTTAAATCTGTTGATCCAGATACTGTATATGATAAATGGAGTTACTGAGTGGCTTTGAAGTGCAACAGCACAGGTGTTTCACACAATCCTTATCACTGAAATTTTTTAAAATCAGAAGATAATAATTCTTATACTTGGCCTATTTCTAGGTAGCAAGAAGAAAGACAGGAGTTAGGAGGAGAAGAGTGGATTTCATTTTGCTAATACAAACACAGTCCATTGTAGTTGTGCTGACTATTCTCTCTCTCATGAAACTAAATTCAACCTTCAACAATTGCTGTTATTTGTCAGACAAAAAACAGGGGAACATCGCCTTTATCATGCATGTTTTCTCTTTCTGACTTCTGAACACTTTGGTTAAGATTTATGAAAACATCATTAAATGGTTTCCTGCCTTTTAAATCTTTGAAAATGCTGTAGATCTCATTCTGCTGATCATCAGGTACTTACTGAAAAGGCACATTGATCGCCAGAAAAGAGTTCTGCTTCTTGAATTTGTTGCCAAGAGCCTTCTGCATTTATACTTTCCCCATGGGAAAAGACAGCAGTGACTTGAAAGAGAAGTAACAGAGGCAGGAGAGAGACCTGGAATGGGGACAGCAAATGTCATGCTGCTACAGTCTTTCATGCTGATATATTTGAGATGTGCTTTAACTTAGAAAACCCCAAGAGGAAATAGCTATATGGACTTCCTTACCAGGGAAGCAATATTTTTTAAAATAAAAGGCACAACTATAATCAGCCAGAAATGACCCTGAGCCAAGTAGCTGCTATTATCAGCATCTATGGGACATTGATAAGTGACTAGAAACTTGTACTTTCTTTGAAGTTGTAACAATGTAATTTTAATATTTAATGAAAAACAGATAACGTCCAAAGATTTGCCAGTACTCTTTGAATTCAAGGATGCTCAGTACTAGTTCAAGCACACTTTAACAATTGTAAGGCATTTGTTGCTGCGTCCTTCTCTTTCACACACACACATACATATTCACTTACTCACTCACTTTCTGGGTGGAAATGGTAAAGAAAAGGAAGAAGAGAGGGGGGAAAGGAGAGATGGCACTATGCATCCTATTTTCATTGCTTTTTCAACATACTGTAAAACATCAATTTATCATTCTATCACAAACAACAGTGTTGCCCTATGTCTCCAAATGTATGCATGCAATTGTTAAATTTGTGTAGCTTGCCCAACTCACAGTATGTATGTATAATTAATTGATATATAAATGTAACATCTATAAGTGAACAAGAGATACCAAGATTGTACAGTGTATGCTTGATTAGAAATTAATTATAGAAAACAGTAAATTATATTATTTGAACAATGTAAATAAGAATGTAAGTCTTTCAGCTAAAATATCCACTATTTGTTGTTTAAAAATACAAAAACTAAAAAACTAAAAACTTTATAAATAGTATTTCCCTCCTCTTTATCATACTACCGGTATAATGCTAAATAGTTCTAAAAATTTCAAATTTTTAGTGTCTCTGATTTCACTTATTTGATCAGTTCTCTTTTCCATACATACTTACATTTGTCTTACTGTGTAGTATATGGTATGAGGGGTCCTTGGTGCTCCATCAACTTGGTTGCTTTCTTGCAGATGTTTTATTACTCAAACTAGGTAACATCATCAATGACAGTCCTTTGAACCCTGAGCTTCAAATATTCTTCTTTATTAGTATATGGTATGGTATGGAAGCCATTCATGCTTAAATTTGCTTAGACTTCTATTGTGAATATATGCCACTACTGCATATTCTCAGGTATGTATTTGTACACTCATGTCTTCTTGCCAAAATTAAATCCTCAACAAGTTGGACTCAGCCATTCATTTATTTCTCAGACAGTCTGTACAATCATTAAAGATCTTTCTCATTCCAGTTTAGCCATCACCATTGCCAAGTGTTAGAAATCAGACATGCCTTAGGGGGGGAAATCTTTGGGTTTCCCTCAATTTGGCTTGCAGTCCTATGTTATGTGAATTTATAATTTCTGGAATGACCTCTAAAAAAACACTTTATCGTGCCCGGGCATCCCTTCAAGAAACCATAAAGATGGCTCTGGCTCCATAGTAAAAAACATTTTTATGGAAACCTGTCTAGCTCCCTATTCAACAGTTGCATTAATTCTCTGGCTATGTTCCCATACCATGCTTAACATGATTACTGAATTAATGCATTCATGGTTTTGCACCATATGCACAAAATTTAATTATCCAGTTTATACAGCATACAACCTCCTTTTAAAAAAAACCCCTCATAGAAGAAAACCCTCAAAATAACAAGATGAAAAACCATGTAAGCAAGTTTAGAACTAGCAATCTTAGCATGTGCAAATGGACTTGCTAGGTTTACAACTGACTTCAATGTGTTGTATGAATGTGTTGTCTTTGAGAAGCAATGATCGATAGGATATCTTCTTTTGCTGGGGCTCCGCCTCTTCCCTCATCTGCCCAGTTAATTGTAATGCAATGTAGCTTGTGATACTGAAATAGTACCATTTTTGAAGCAAGCAAAATTCCCATTCTTTGGTTCTGAGAGTGTTGATTCTGACATAAGTATATAGTGGATCCATTATAAGACTCTCTTACTAGTTTTTGAAGAACTGATGAACAAATCTAATGTGGTTATTTCTTCTTCTTCATTCTTGGTACCCAGGATTGTAAACTAGTATCTGCTCTCATGCTTCCAAGAAATTAATCTGATTGGATAGAATACAGAATAACAGAGTTGGAAGAGACCTATGCTTAAGCGCAGAGAAAGCAGGACCTGTGTGTAAATATAGCTTCAAACACATAGCAGCAGCAACAACAAAATGTATATTTCATGCAGTGACATTTTCCTGATTTTTTTTTCTTATGAATCTCCCTCTTTTCAATTGTCGTAGAAATGAAAGGTGTGTCTCATAATGTCATATTGTGCTTGAAACTATTTTTGCTTTGTATTTCATCAATTAAAACATGCTGTTTATGTAACAGTGGTATAAATATTTCTGTTGCAGTTTTTGGAAATAATTTGTCATTTTTGCATCTTGTAAATGAAATCAGGAATGCATTTAACAGTCTTGCTCAAGGCTTAATTCATATATGCATATCATAAAACTACATAATTATTATTGTAATGGGTTCTTGTAGAGATATTTGCAGGTTTATAAAGCAGTATTCATCGCATACAAATACAAACACACACATACACACACAAAACAATTCACTCATGTAAATGGCTGCAGATATGAACAGAAGGATTTGCACAGAGTTTTGGCTTTCCTACAGACTGGTTCCATTCAGTAGTGGATTCTAAATCCTGTTGCTACCGGTTCTCGGGCGTGCGTCCCGGGCGGGTGGGCAGAGCCTCCCACCACCGCTACTGGTTCGCCGAACCGGGGTGAACCGGGAGCAACCCATCGCTGGTTTCATTGGTACAAAGTACATAATTTATTCTTAAAATGAAGATAATATTTTTTTAAAAAAGGGTGGTCTAGTAGCTTCAGCATTATTGTTTCTGTCTGAAATATTTTATTTATTTATTTATTTATTGTTTGTTCTTCTATGCCGCCCTACTCCCAGGGGACTCAGGGCGGCGTACAACAATTTTACAAGAACATCAATGAAACAATGATTTAAAAACAACAATTAAAAATGTACAAAAGTTAAAAAATTATCCACAATCAGTCATACCAAAGGGGGGAGAATTCAGATGTAATTTAGTCTTTGTAATTTAAAAGGATTTGATATACAGGTCATGTCATTCACTAGTATGACTGAGACATACTGTGCCCTGACACATTTAGACAGCACCAGTCAGAAACAAATTGGCCGCCTGAGCAAAGTTTTATCCTGAGGTGTTGCCTCAGTCTGGAGCCTTGCTGGGATTCAAACTGAGGTACTATTAAATTGAGACCTATATTGCTCTTCCTACTTGCTTTGCTCTACCAGGAATGGATTTATTGTTGTTGTTAGTATTATTATTTTATGTGAATGTAAACTGAAGCCCAAAAGATTTTCTTTGACAGACTCATCGTATTGTACGTTCTATCAAGATATTTTTTTACAGATGGGCATAAAACCTTCCTGCATCTTCATTGTCTTTTTTCTTCTGCTAATATAACATTTATTTAAATCAGGAATAATTAACACCAAGAGTGATCATGAATGAATGTGATACAATATTCGGCAACTTGGTGCAGCTTGCACAAATGTTTTCTTCAACAAAATCTACTCACACCGCTATAAGTACTCAAGGACATTGAACATGCTAATATACTGTATTTTCCTCATATCAGTATTGTGTCAAAATAACGTTAATTGGCCTGTATAGTATAGATCTCATCAGACAAACAAAACCAGTTGTATTTGGTAGGGCACTTCTAAAAATGTCCATGTTGATTGAGCGTATCCATATTTTGTCTTTAAGATAGCTGCATTGAGTTCTACATCAACTTTTCCATAATTGTATTGAAAATCAATGTTGGGCTAACAGTTTTAAAATTAACAAGGTCGCTTTTGAAATAGAGGTATTGATAATAAGGCAAGACTTTCTTGTAATACTATCTTATTCTGTCATGGTTGAATATATTGCACACTCTATTAGAAACATGAGTGCTGATGGACTGAGGATCAAGGAAACTTCATGCTGTACGCATAAACCAGCAGGTCACTTATACCCATGCCAAATTCCATTGTGTTTATGCTACATATGCTTTGAGGGAAGTAAAAGGGGGATTATTTATATTCTTAAATTTAAATTAATGCTTAAGTGATGGGTTGAACTGGAGCCTAGACGATTCTACTTCCTTATTTATAATTTAGCACCCATACATCTGTCAACTAATCTGAATTATTTCCCTCAATTTCCGTTTTTTTTCCATTAGTAAAAAATGCACAAAAACATATACTGTACTTGTGGGATGAGAACACATGGTCTCTTATCAATATGTTTTTAATGTGAATTTTATTCTGAGGGATGTCCAGTGGTATGATCACATTGAGTGTTTTTTTAAAAATAGTTACCAGGGTTAATGTGCTAGATAAGATTGACGTATTATCTATGTGTTAAATCATGACATTAAAAAAATGAAAATAAATATGTAACTACAATTACTGTTCACATCTTTTAAAAAGTGTAAATAACTAGATTGCTGAGCAAAATTATAGGGAATAGGGAGAAGGACTTTCTCATTGTAAAGTCATTAGAAAACATTTTTTTAAAATCCAGGCTGAATTTTGTATATGCATCCAGAAGCATTACTTTTTCCACTTTCCTCTGACTGGAGTTGGACCACTTGAAACTCGAAGGCAGTGTTTCTTAGCTTTGGCAACTTTAAGATGTGTGGCCTTCAATGTCCAGAATTCGCCTGCCAGCTTTTTGCCAAAGTTGAGAAACATTGCTCTCTTGCTGCTTGCTTTCTCAGTGATATAATTGGAAACAAAGTCAGTCCCAGATGCCTCTCAGTGCTTCTTTTACTTTCTGACTGTAATTTATGCTGTTTTGTTTCTTTAGTTAGAAGTTGTTTTTTTAAAGACTGATCTATCAGAAATCCAGGCCCTTCTATTGTCAGGCCCTTCTATTTTCAGAATTCGAATCAGACAACTTCTAAGACATTTTTCCAATTGCCACAGTTCCAAGCAATTATTTCAATTACCGTATTTTTCGGAGTATAAGACACACCTTTTTACCCCCCAAAAGAGGGTGAAAACTTGGGTGCGTCTTATACACCAAATGTAGCCCCACCCAGCCACCCCTTTGGCCTCTGCCTGCCAGAAATTTACCTCTTTGCAGCAAACAGGGCAAAGCACAAGAAGAGCACAAGAAGAGATGATCTGCCTCCCGACCTACAGCTGACTGAGGCTTGCAAGCCACCTGGTAAAATGAAACTGAAACTAAGGTGGCTGTGATGAGACATATTGCTGGGAGATAAACTGCTGGCAATATTAGACTGCTAAAATTGCAAGAAGGCAGGCTAGAACTGCTGTGGCTCAAGAGATATAGCTCTTGCCTCACAATCAGGAGGTTGTGAGTTCTATCCTAGGTACAGGCAGATTCTGTTAATATGTTATTTTGTTAAATGTTTGTAGAGTGTTCAAATTATTAGACTTATTTTTTAAAGACTGCTTTATTATTGTTCTAGATAACTTAACAAAATGAATAAGCTTTTTAAAATAAATGCTTGCTCTGAAGAGGCCCAGTGCTATTGTATCTTCTTTTAAATAGCAGAGAATACTTCCAGAAAGCCACATCAATTTTAAAGATCTGTAAAAGTATAATCTGAAATGTCCTGTTTTAGTATTAAGTATTAGTATTAAGTATTAGTATTAAAAGAAGGCAGCTTAGTCATGTTTGGAGTAGATGTATTTAAATAATTAGGAGGAGTTAGTGTGATTACATGTAAGAAAACTTTCTGGGATTAATATACTGCCATAATGTACATTTCTCCAATTCTTTGCCATTTCTATGGGTCAAGCACACATGCACAGAAATACACAGCAAACAGTGTATATCATCTGTGCTGTTTGCTGTTTGGCAAATTGCTTGGAGGCAGAGGCCTTTTTTCCTTGTTTTCCTCCCCCAAAACTAAGGTGCGTCTTATACTTCGGTGCGTCTTATACTCCGAAAAATACGGTAAGACATTTTTGTAATTACTTAGCAAATTCCAATAGAAGAGAATATATATACAGTAGCTCAGGGTTGAACTGTGGAGTCCTTGATGGTCATTATGAAGATGTTCCATTAGCTGACTAGGTTAACATCATCAGTGAGCACTGGGTATTGAAATGGCTGCAAACAACCAACCAAGCTTAGAGACCAACAAGAATTCCACTTAGCTAATTATCTGGCTCAGAATTTTAAGGAAATCACAATGGCCAGAAGTGTCGGATGTCACGATTCCTTATTAAGATTTCAGGAATAGACATCCATATTGAATTTCATGTAGAATGTTACAACAATGAATAAACTAGACCAATAATCTAAGCAGGAGCGTGACTGTCATCTTAAGACTTGTAAAATGCTAGCTTTGGACTTAGTTTTCCATTTAAGAAGACAACTTTTATACCAAAGCAGAATGGCAAGATTTCTAAAAGGGTTGCGACATTTATAATTCACAATGAGGAGATTCTTCTGTATCACTGACTCTTTGACAATTCTCTGGTAGTAAACCAATGTAATCTGAAGTAACTTCCAGTGTAATCTGAAGTAACTTCATTTTAATATCATTTAAGACAATGGTCCCAACCTTTCTGGTTCCGTGGGCAGGCGGCAGTGTTAGCAGCGAAGGTTGCGGGGGAGATGGTTTTGTGTGCAGAACCTGCACATGCACAAATTACACTTTGCATAGTCATTTGCTGCTTGCATGGCCCGGTTCCCAACAGGCCATAGATCAGTAGCAATCCATAGACTGGGGATTGGGGACCCCTGATTTAAGATGTATATTTTCCATCTGTCTCTGGACTTGTGAACTCTGCACCTTCAGGGCTGTGTGAAATATAAATCAAAAGTGATGTTTGAATTATCCAATATACTTGTCTTTCCTTTACTAAAGTCCTTTCCTTTCCTCAAAGCGTGCTCCATTTGCATTTTTGCACAAGGACTATCTATCTGGCTTCTTCTCTATATTTTATCAAGAGAAAAAAAATCACCTCAGAATCAAATCTTGCATGTATGTGTATATTTGCATAATCCACATATTTGACTTCCTGCAGGTATAATCCATAGGCTGGGTACAAAGCACATGCCAAACTATAATATAATCTGCTTCTTTGTTATTTAATATATGCTGTGAATCCAGCCTTTTTGGTTTGTAAACTAGGCTGTGGTTGAATGTCTTGTGTGATCCAACTAAAGTAGGTAGGTAGGTAGGTAGGTGGAGAGAGAGAATGAATGAATGAATGAATGAATGAATGAATGAATCCTTGGTATAATCACACCAACTTTAGTTCTGCATTGCAAAGGGACAATTGTGTTTTGTCATTAGAAAGTGATTTGTCAAGAGTCTAGAGCAGTTTTTTTCAACCTTGGAAGCTTCAAGATGAATGGATATCAATTCCCACAATTCTCCAGGCAGAATGCTGCCTGGGGAATTCTGGGAATTGAAGTCCACACATCTGATCCAGAGAGGGAGGGAAGCCCTTGCTCTCTCTCTCTCTTTCTGTTAAGATGAACTTGACTGCTGAGCAGGGAGGGGGAAACCATAGAGCCGCTTAGTTTTCTCCACTTGTCTCTTCCTCCCGAGACCCCCTAGTTCCAACCCACAATAGCAGTTTTCCTCAGACAAGCTCCCCCCCTCCCTTCCCCGACCTCCGCTTGCAGGCAAAGCTTTGTCAGAGCCGTTCCGTTGCGACCGATTCCGATCGCAGCAGATGGGCAGCACTCTTTGACACCCCCGATCCTAAAGCAGCCGCTTCCGCTTAGGGGGAATTAAAAGGCCTCGACCGCAACCCGGAATAGCGGGGCAGGGCGGGAGCCCGTCACCCGGCGTCCCCTCGGGGAGCTGTGCCGCCCTGCCTCGCCTCCGCTCCCCTCCCCGCAGCAGAGGCCACCTTCCCCCAGCCCGCCGCCTGGCCGGCCCTCCCCGAGCGCACGCGGAGCGGCGGCCCTGCCGCAGCCCGACAGGGAGCGCCAGCAAGAGACAAGCCTGCCGGCGGCAGCATAACAACAAAGCGGAAGAGGCGACGGCTGCGGCGTCCCGGACTGCGTCCGCGGTCGCCTCCGCTCATGCTGGGAGACCCCCATGCCAAGTTTAGAAACTCGGGGGCTGCTTTGGCTGCCGCCGCCGGGCTCCCGGGCTGCTCTGGCGGGTCCCCGGGGAGCGTAAAGGCCCCGCCCCTGCCCGCCGCCTGCAAAATGCCCCTCCGCAGAGCAGGTAAGGCAACAATTGCGCCGAGCCTTCCCTCCTCCCTCCCCGGCTGCCCTTCTTTCCTTGCGCGTTTTGCGCTCCCCTCACCTGCTCTGAAGTGGACCCCGCCCTCTGGCGTGTCTCCCCCCCGTCTCCTCCCCTTCTCTCCTGGTTTAAGGCACAGGTAAAAGGAGCGGTGGGCGAGGGGCGGGCGGTGGAGGGGTGAGCGGCGTCGGGGGTCGCCGTGCTTGTGTGTGTGTGAGTGAGAGAGAAAGCAAGATGGAGAAGCGGCTGACCCGGGCATGTGCCCGCCGGCTGGCCAATCTCGCCGCGGCGGTCCGGCGGACAAGCGCGCGAGGCCGAGGCGTGCGCTCGCGCGTGGGGTTCGAGCCCGGTGCACCCGATGACCCGTTGCGAAGCGGGTCTTGTAGACGCTGGCAGGTTGATGCTTTCCTTAAGTCTGTCCTTAAGAGAGAAGGGAGAGAGGGGGCACTGTGGAGTTGTCGCGGGTTCTTCGGACGGACCTCCCCAAAGAGCTTGCAGCCCTGGGTTTTGCATTTTTTTCCCACGAGTCCCGGGCAATCGTCTGCCTGACCCGTTCGTGGCGCGTAATTTGTCTCTTAACGAGTGAGATGCGGGCCCTGGTGGAATGTAAGGGGGACGACGACAGGCCCACGCTTCTCAACTTGCGGGCAGAGGGATGTGCAGCAGCGTCCCTTTCTCTCTCTCTCTCTCTCTCTCTCTCTCTCTCTTTAAGTTTTGCACAGCTCCTGCACGACTTGCCGGACGCTGCTGGTGACGAGCCTGACCCGAGGGAGTGGAAAGGGCTAGTTTGGAGTGCTTGGGGAATGGGGATGAAGAGGTGGCCTGGTCCTGGGATCAGCGCTCCCACTGTTGGGCCTTTTCTGCCCCTTCTGTCTTCATCTCTTCCTGCTGCTCTCAGGGCTCTTCTCCCTTGCCTCTGCTGGCTCCTTTGCTTGTTCTTTCTGCTGTCCCCTGTCCTGCTGTTTGCAAACTCTTTTCCTTTGGCTGCTGCTGCTGCTGGAAAGGGGAGCTAGGCTGTACAATTGTATGCCTGTTGCTACTGGCAACTGCATATACAGAATTGTTATGCATCCATAAGCAGCTTAATTCTGATGGATGGCAGAGAAATATGATGATTTTAGGATGACTGAGCTGGGGTATATTGTGGTGTGTGTATTTGCATTGTATCTCAGATTCAAGTTTTTAATCTAGAGTGTGAATCCCAGAAGCTGCTTCTTTGTGATCTGGGTGGTTTATCTAACCAGTGGTTCTCAACCTTGCGACCCTTTAATACAGTTCCTCATGTTGTGGTGACCCCCAACCATAAAATAATAAAATTATTAGGAAACTCAGGGGTGGGTTCTAACTTACCTCGCTGCCGGTTTGCTTCCCTCCTGTGCTGCGTGGCTGCGCCTCATGGGCGTGTTGCGCTTTGCACACGCATGCATGCGCAGTGTCAATTTTAAAAAAAATTGCAAAAAAAAAAAGAGCCAAAAACAAGATGGCAATGCATGCACAGTGCCGGAAATTCGGCTTCTGCGCATGCTCAGAAGTTCCCATGGTACAGATTTTTTTTTGCAGTAATTTGCATGTGGGTGGACCCGCCTGGAGACGGATAGAGGAGCGGTGTCTCGGTTCCTAAGACCATCGGAAATATGTGTTTTCTGATGGTCTTAGGCGACCCCTGTGAAAGGGTCGTTCGACCCCCAAAGGGGTCACGACCCACAGGTTGAGAACCGCTGATTTTAAGCCTTCGATGGGGTTGTAGCAAACCTGTATTTGCCTTTTCATTATCTATGCTTCTGTTGGTTTAGATAACTGGAGCTTTTCAGTATCATTTACTTCTGTGCTTGAGTGTTCTTACTGACCCAGAAGGATTTCTTGAGTTCTGTCTGGAAGCAATGTGTAATGAGACCCGTTTAGTACAGATAGTAAAAATATTAATTTTCTTTTATTTTCACACACTTTCACTTGTTGATTATTTCTGACATTTGTACCAGAACTAGAAGGAACGGGATGTGAAAGAGAAAAACTTGTGTGGGTATTTGGGTTAATATTAATACAGAAAGTCCCACTGGAAGTTTGATTTATTTTTATTTATTTATTTATTTATTTATTTATTTATTTATTTATTTATTTATTTATTTATTTATTTATTTATTTATTTATTGCTTATTTGCTTATTTACTTATTTATTTAGTAGATGTATTTAGCCACCAATCTCATATGCATCAGTTTTAAACAGCCTTTTCTTTTTCTTTTCATTCCTTTTCATGTTATTGGCTGGCAGTTCCACCCCCCACCCCCCTGATGTAAAGTAACATTTTGTAGTTACTTTTATATCAAACCTACATTCCTTAGCTTTATAAATACAAGCCAAGCTAAGCAAATCATGCAGCGTGATTGTAGGATGAAGAGCTAGATTTACAAACATTCATGATTTTGTAGCTGTGACTTGATATGATATGGATTTTAAGCTTACATGCTTAAAATTTCCTGACAGGCAACTTTTTACCCTGCTGAATATGTATGTGAATATTTATGTACAATATGATTTGGAGCCACTCTAAATCTAATATTAAGAAAGTACTGTATAAATGAAAGAAAAAAGAACAAAAAAGAATTGTTTAATAATAGTTTCAGCATTTTTAGGATAGTTTATGGAGGAAACACAACACTTGATACCATGTTTGAACTGGGTGGCTATTTCTTCCAGCAAGTATGCTTAAGTATAAGCATACATGGCAATATCTGTAATGAAGCAGTTGATTACTTATATATGATTAAAGTATCCTGAGTGTGTGTCACTACGCCACATATGTCTCCTAGTTGGTGGTATGTGTGGATTAGCATGTTGGCTTTCAAAGTAGTCTTTAGAGTAGAATTTGCATTAAGCAGCATGGGCATGCTGGGGATAAAACTGCTTTGGTTACACTTATGCCATATTGAACAAAATGTGCCAGAAGTGACTGATACAATCCCTACATTTATCAAATAATCAGCAGGTGATCTAGAGTATGGATAAAATTTTAAAAAGTATTCTGTGAAAACATGGCCTTTAATAATCTATGGACTACCTGGAAACAATTAGCAGATACGGAAGGATGGGACTTTGAATATAAGAAAAAATAAGTAATAATGGACATCAATTAATGATTCGATTGTTTATCTGTGAAGTTTAGATGAAGGGAAGGATGTAACTGATATGAGTAAAAGTAGTTTGATATTGTGGGATAAAATTAGTTTATTCAGGGAAGTGGAGATATAGGTTTAATTATGAAAACTAAAATATATTATTGTTAATATTCTTATCTTGCTACCATTGTCTCTCTCAAGGTGGTGTGCATACCTAATACCCCTGCTTCCCCATAATAACAACCCTGAGAGGTGGGTTGGAGTAAGAGAGAATGACTTGCCAAGGTCACTGATTTGGCTTTCATGCCTCAGGCAAGACTTACAATTTTCTGGTGTCTAGGCTGGCACTCTAGCCACTATACCAGTGATGGCTAACCTATGGCATGCGTGCCACAAGTGGCACACAGAGCCATATCTGCCAGCACGCGAACCGTTGCCCTAGCTTAGCTCCAGCACGCATGTGCGCGCCAGCCAGCTGATTTTTGGCTCACGCGGAGGCTCTGGGAGGGCGTTTTCGGCTTCCGGGGGGTGGGGACGGGCATTTTCGCTCTCTCAAGGCTCTAGGGAAGCCTCTGGAGCCTGGGGAGAACGAAAAACGGCCTACTGGGCCATTTCCAGCCTCCAGAGGGCCTCCGGGGAGCGGGGGAAGCCGTTTTCGCCCTCTCCAGAAATTGAATTATGAATGTGGGCACTCACGAGTATGCGCACACGCGCTTTCGGCACCTGAGGAAAAAAAGGTTCGCCATCACTGCACTATACCATACTAGCTCAGAAAAGTAAGAATTCTGTTACTATGAATTCACCTGTAAGTAAGAATCCATAAAGATGACATGTTATGTTCAATGTAATTGTGAAAATGAGAAGAAACAGAGATGAATATTTGCAAAAATATTGTGCAATATTCTGAAAACCATCCAAGGGATTATGCTAGATAAGATGGATAGGTTGGAATACAAAGAAGTTAATGCAAAAAGGGGGAAATTGATCATTTGGGGACCCAGGACTTAGTGAGAACAATGAAATATCATCTTAGAAAAAGGTATGTTTCAAATTCATAGACTAAACCTAAGCCACCTAGGATTACTTCTGTAATTGTAATGTCAGGAAAGTTTATTAAATAAATAAAAGTTTGAAAGATAGCATCCATGGCAAAGCACAATAATATCAAAACAACAGCATGTATATATGGCAATGTCCTCAAATACATTTCATTATTTACACCATACCTTTGGATGCCCATGTGTGAAGGAATAAATACAACTCTTGAAATACCGTTGATCTGATTGTTTACAAATGAAAGACTAAGATAACTAATAGTACTAGGATGATGAGAGGTTCTGAATGTGGCAGGCTGTTTCCTGTTATTGTTTAGAGCCAATCATGGGGGGAAATGAGCATGGAAGGAAAAAGAAGAAAAAGAAATGAGAGTGTAAGAAGAATGACTGCAGAAAGAGAAAAACGTCAGGCTCTGAAACTGAGAAAGATGCAGTACTTGGTGATTCTTCCAAGCAGACGTCTTTAATGTTCCACCCCAAAGGCAGAATCTTGCCAAACTAAAGCACTCTACTCTCTACAACTACCACATACTCTGGGAACAATTAGGGAGGTTGCCTTCACCATTTCTCTCAAACAAAATATCTGAACTGAGTTGCATCTTATTCCTCTAGAATGCACCTCCTCCCTCCTGGGATCCAGATTACTACACTCCATCACAAATAAGAGGTCTGTATAAAACAGTATTAGAAGATAATTAACTTTCCATCAGAATAAATAGAAAGTGAACCAATGAAAAGAGGTTATGGAAACTGCTTAGAACAGAGTAAAAAGTACTATGCTTCAGAGTGCCACAGAAGTGTGAGCCATTAATAGAATGAATGGAATGAATAATAAAAGTGATTAAATGATTTGAGCTGAAGCTGAACTGAAAGAATGCTGTAAAAAGCATTTTAGAGCTTTGTAATGGAATGATAGAGATATTTTGATGTGAAATTGAAAACAAATGCTATACATCTTCAGTACAGTACAAGATACTTGAAAAAGGAATCATAAGTCTAAGAATTTTGAAAAAAGCGAAGGCTGTAGGATGGATGGTTTCAGTGGATAAATGTTAAGATATGGATATATTTTCAAGTGGCTCTACAGCTTGATTAAGTTGTAAGAAAATTGAATGAAAAAAGTGGGATTAGTTTGTGTTTGGCAATATAGAAGAGTATATTGTATATGCAATATACAATAAGCAACATTTGGGAAGTAGAGCGAGACATTTCCATCACTGTTCCATCTCATCTTTAGAAATTTAAAATTGTTACCCTATTAGTTAGAATGTTGTGACAACTAGTAGATGAAACTAGAGTATGCTGATTCATATTATGGATGGACATCTGAGATATCTTCCTAGTGAATATGCTAATTTAAATCTTATAAAAGTTACGGCATTCCTGTTTTCCAAAAATGTAATAATTTCATGTATGTTTGGTTTTGGAAATGGAATGGTCACCACTTTATTTTTTTTTGACAATATATGTCTCATTGCTTGCATGTAAAGTCTCATTTGAGTTGAGCTTGACTCAACACGGATAGATCCATACTATTGTTTTGACAACAAAATGGAATTGGCCTTCTACTGCCTTCAGCTTACCAGAGATTAACATTGAACACATTGGTTCACTTACGACACTAATGCATTGCTTACAAATCATATTGCCTGGATTTGCCCAAGACACTATACTAAACCAAGCACACCACATTATAGCTTAACATATTGTGGGAACCGACGTTAGAACAGAAGAGTGAGGTGCAGGGCAGGCTGAATCTTTCCCTCCGCGATGAAAGTAGAAAGTAGGATATTGAACCTTATAATATTTGAATTTATTGTGGCAGTTGGTTTTTGAGGCTGTGAACACATTTGTAATTTGAAAACACAACTTGGGCACCCTCATACAAAACGCTAGTTGTAAAATGTTTGAATTAAACATTCATTTCACAGAAGGCTAATAAGGCAAAAATATAGCTTATTCTGAAAATTGAGCACAAGGCAAATATGTCTTTTGAGCCTCAAAGCACAGACGTCTTATTCTGAACTGACTTTTTTTCTGCTTGAACAGAACATTCATTTCACAGATGGCAAGTACCTTAATTTAGAAATTGTCTTTATATAAATTATTGTAAAATACATGTGTCATTACTCACACTGTATCTTTCCCTGTATTTTCACTCAAATATGTCCTAGTCCTTACCCCAATTTTTAAATATCTAGAAATTCCCTGAGTTTATTCCCGTTTTTCCTGTCTCCCCCACTCCTGAATAGGTATTTTTGCCTATCTTTCCTTTTTCTTTCCAACATAATAAAGTCTTTGAAATAAAGTATGTAAAAATGCTCTTTGTCTGTCTGTCAGCAGAATAATTCTCTTAAGAACTGAGCACAACTGGACTACATTTGTTGTGGGGGAAGAAGATGGCAAAATAAAGAGGAAATTCAAAAATAGGCTAGATCTGGTCAAGTGTTATGGAGCAAAAAAAAAAAAAATCCTCTATGTATCTCTATGAGACAAGCATTCAGTGGCCTGGCATGTTGATGTCTGTTCCATTTTAAGCCCACCACATTCTAGTCATATGACCTACAGCAGAATTTGATGCCTACTGTCTGCATACAACTTCCCAGTGCACATAAATGCAAACATACATAAATGCAAAGTAATGTTGTTTCTGTCTAATTGAGTGGCATTACAAATGGTTCAATTCTGTAAAAAATCCTAAAAGGAAGCTTTGTTCAGTTCCATACATTCCTGTGCATTGGTCCAGCTTTCCCCTTTACTCATACGGATAACTGATAAACTGCTACTCAGATAACACTATGTATTGTATGTGCAATTTGAAATAGGTCTAGAACCGTGATGGCGAGCCTATGGCATGCATGCCACAGGTGGCACACGGAGCCATATCTGCTGGCACACAAGCTGTTGCCCTAGCTCAGCTCCAGCGCGCATTTTTGTCTCGTGCGAAGGCTCTGAGAGGGCATTTTTGGCCTTTGGAGGGCCTCTGGGGGGGTGGGGGCAGCATTTTCTTCCTCCCCAGGCTCCAAGAAAGCCTCTGGAGCCTGGGGAAGGTGAAGAACGGGCCTACCGGACCCACCAGAAGTCAGGAAACGGGCCATTTCCGGCCTCTGGAGGGCCTCCAGGGGAGGCTGTTTTCGCCCTCCCCAGGCTCCCCAAAAGCCTCTGGAACCTGGGGAGGGCAAAAAATAGGCCTACCGGAAGTCGGGGAGTGGGGGAGTAATGCGCGCAAGTGTGGGGGGCGGGGCAGCACAGGGGGTTGCGTGCACATGTGCAGGAGACGGGGCGCATGGGGGATTGAATTATGGGTGTGGGCACATGCACACGCACAATAGCATGCGCACGCTTTCTGCATCCGAGGGAAAAAAGGTTCGCCATCTAGAATATGGTGGTAGAATTGCTGATAAGTAGACAGTAAAACTTGTTTGATTCTAGCATTTTCATCTCTGCTGTTTTAAGATTCAATATAGATACTTCTTAACTTATGGCCATTCATTTAGCAATTTTTTGAAGTTATAAAAGTATTGAAAAAAGTGACTTACAACTGGTCCTTGCACATATGACTATCGCAGCAACCCCATGATTATGTAGTTGTGATTCGGGCGCTTGGTACTTGGCAATTATTTATAATAGTTACAGCATTCCAGGGTCATTTGTGACCTCCCGAGCCAGCTTCCAACAAGCAAAGACAATGAGGCAAACTGGATTCACTTAATGACCACATGATTTGCTTAACAACTGATAAAAATTTGACAAAAAACTGGGCACGGTCACAGGATGACTCATTTAACAACTGAATCACTTAGTGACAGAAATTTGTGTACCAGTTGTGGCCAAAAATCTAGGACTACCTGTATTTCTGCAGGTGTTTTATCATAGGTGTATTTTCATCTCATTTTTAAAATAATTATATAAAATAATATGGATTGAGAGATGATAATGCTAGCTAGCTAGCTAGCTAGTCTACCTGTATAGTCTGAAATACATTTATTTTCTTAAGCTATATGCCATAGCAAGTTGCTACAAATTAAAGAAAGCAGGATAACACTTATTTGGGACAGATTAATAGCTGCATTTTGAGTAGCTACATGACTTGTCATGTGCTGTTTTGTGGCATGAAAGTTTCTTATGACTGCAGCAGGTATTTGTTATAATTATTATTGACTGTATTTTGGCAAAGCATCACAGCACCATTGTTTTCATAATTGTGTGTTTGAAAAAAGAAGCTGGCTGGCAGTATCATAAGATCTGCAGCCATTAAATACTTTGAGTGTTTGCATGCACATAAACTTTCTCCAGTTTAATTCCCAAGGTCAGTACTTACTTTTAAGAGCAGAACATGACATTAGGAGGGAGCGTATCCATGCCAGTTTCAGTTCTGTTTCTCATAACATTCTGTACTTTGTAACTGTGTTAGTTGACCTGGTGCATTTCAGATGTATTCGACATCAACGGTTAAATAAATCGGATTGAGTTTAAAGGAGTTCACATGCAGCACCCGGAGGACACCATGTCAGGAAAAGACTTTCTGAGCTACATTGTGGGAAATAATCTCATTGCACAAACTATTTTTGGCCTTCATGACATAACTGAGGGTCAGGTCTGCAGGTAATGCACCATAGTGTAATGCAGGGGTGGGTTCCTCCCGGTTTGGACCGGATCGCCCAAATCGCCAGCAACTGGCGACGTCGCTGTTGGTGCCAGTCCGTGTGCGCCGCCATCTTTTTTGGGGGGATTTTGTGCGAATTTTTCCCCTTCCGTGGCTTGAAAAGGGCCCGCCTGTGGGTGAATTGTGACCTTTATTTCTTCGCCCGAAGCACAGCTGATGAGCTCCTCAGCTGTATTTCGGGCTCATTCCTGCTTCTGAGCATGTGCTGAAGCCAAATTGTGTGAGGGGACGCATGCGTGCGTGCGTGAATCATCGCGATGCGAATTAGTGGCGAACCCACCCCTGGTGTAATGTCATGTCATGTTTCTAATAGGTTATGAGGAAGAGATAGAGAGTGGAGTAACGGTAGTTCATTGTCCCTTAGCATTATTTACAGTATGGCTGTGCATGCTTCACAATAATTGGGGGAAAGCGCCTTCCTTTTTATTCATTAAAAAGGGTCTCAGTTTCCAGTCTTCTGAGTGAGCTCTGCTAATGGATATCCTTGAAGGAGATGACTTAAGGTCACCTATTCCAAGTTTCTGCTCAGTGTAGAATTCACTAGGTAATCTCTGACAGGTAACCATCCAATCCCTCTGAAGACCTACAGAAAAGGAGAATGTATAACTTCATACAACAGCTCAATTATATCTTGTATAGTCTATTATTTCATTCTAAATTGTACATCGGAAAGCAAGTGGTAAATGGCATACATATAAACCATAAAGTCCTAGGTCCCTAACCTAGAGGAACTATGTGACAGGTAGGGTTTGATATTTCTACCTGAAATATAAAGAATTCATGTACTTGCCAAAACAGCTGCTGGATAATAGGTTACCTTTGGGGTTTCAAAACAGTATTTTCAATTCTATTTATTAGCTGGTTTATTTGATCTTGATTTCTTTTTTTGACAGTAAAATACTTTTAGGTGTTTTCATTTTGTTCGTTCACAATCCAATCTATTGTATTTGTATATTCTTGTTGAAAGAACAGGGCCCCTTTGAATTCAGGTTGAATGATTTCATGGAAGTGGAATTACCTTAGAAATTGAACAATAGATTTTTTTTTCATTGACATCTGTCTCTGGTTTAGTGATGGATCATAGACTGAAATTAAATTGAAAATGCTGTTTGGGAGAAGAATTCCTTATAGGAACAAATCACCTTATAGGTGATTTGTCAGAGCTTTTTTAAAAAATAGTTTACTGGAAGACACTGTTACTCTTAAGATGCTAATTCAATTCCTATGATCCGATTATTCACCATATTTTTTTTCACTGTTCAATACGTTCGTGCTTTCAGTATTTTCACACATTTTGTTTTGAAGCTTTACTTAGGTTGAATGCCAGTTTCAGATGATTATTTGATGATCCCAGAAACCGTGATTGAAAAAAAAAATAGTTTAATGTTTTGGGAAGATGCATTATAAAAAACAAACTCCATTTATTCCTTGCTGATTTTGTACCCTTCATAAGATTTTCAAATAAATGATCTGTTGCATTTGAATGACAAAAATCATGTATTTGCATTTAGCAGAATTAAATTATAATAATAAAGATAACCAATCTTTTTTGGGCCAGTGCACACATTTGGAATTTTAAGAGTGCATTTTGGACATTCTTGCAAAATGACTACATTGGTGGGATGGGCGAGTTGATGAGCCTTTTCTTCATTGCCACCATCATCCCCTAAAGCTTTATATTGTCCTTTCTCCCCTGGATTGGTAGGCACATTTCCAAACAAAGCATTAGACTGCAGCCATATACCATTTTATTTTGTTAGAATGCCTCTGGGACCAATTAGGTTGGCTCCCACCTCTCTAGATGTTCAGAAGGCCAGTAAAATTAGGCTCTTTTGTAGAGTCTTGGAATAGAGTCAGACTATAAGGAGGGGAAACCTCCCTGCTATGGATTTGGATGCAGCTATTCTTTGGGATGCTGCTGTTTGTTTTATTTTAATGGTTTTATTTTGTGGGCTATAAGCCATAGAAATAAATAGATAGATAGATAGATAGATAAACAAACAAGAAGTAAAATCTATGGGGAATGTAAAGACATTACTGGAAATAAAGATTATGCCTGAGGCTGATGGCTTGTTTTACAACAGGTGAGCTTCCTCCTTTTTAAATGAAAAAAATCTAAAATATACATCCCCAAATGGAGCCGAGGTGGCGCAGTGGTTAAAAGCAGCACTGCGACCTTCAGCTGATTGCTAGTTCAGCTGTTCAAATCTCACCAGGCTCAAGGTTGACTTAGCCTTCCATCCTTCCGAGGTGGGTAAAATGAGGACCCAGATTGTTGGGGGCAATATGCTGAACTCTGTAAACCGCTTAGAGAGGGTGTAAAGCACTATGAAGCGGTATATAAGTCTAAGTGCTATTGCTATGTAGCAGAGACGCTGGCAGGTGCATGGGAAAAAAAGTCACTGAGCACATTAATATTCACAGGTGAATATTAGCACAGTTTCTTCATGTCTCTTAAATATAAATTTAGGAAGAATGTGCACTCTGCCCCTTTTCTTCCAAGTATACTGTTTTGTAAAGAGGAGAGTCACTGTGGTATAGTAGAGTGACATAATGCTGTAGGAAGATCCTGACCCAGGTGTGTCCTCTGACATGGGAACTGGGTATTTTTGAGCCAGTCATAATCTCTGAACCCAACCTATCCAACAAGATTGAGTCCCCCGGGAGTAGGGCGGCATATAAGAATTGCAAAATAAATAAAATAAGATTGCTGTGGGGATAAAACAAAAGGAGATTTTTCGATGCCCTGGAGAAGTAAGTAAGTAAGTAAGTAAGTAAGTAAGTAAGTAAGTAAGTAAGTAAATAAGAAGTAAGAAGTAAGTAAGTAAGTAAGTAAGTAAGTAAGTAAGTAAGTAAGTAAGTAAGTAAGTAAGTAAATGAATAAAACATTTCAGATATTGATAGTGATGTGACATTTCTTTCACTTAACCACTCCATGTTCACAGGCTGTCAATTTGTTTAAATAATTGAAAATGTCAATTTAAAAAAAACATAATCTAAGTTCAAAACAATGTCCCGTTTTAAAAGTTTGCCAAGCACAACTCTCAGGGTAGCAGTTCGTACGGAAATAAGGTTGCTTGGGTCATAGTGCTGACAGGAGATAACTTTTAAAAACTTGCAGGACTGAGTTAATGAGTATGAGGGTTCCCTGGGAGTTAACTAATAGCATAAGACATCGTGGGAAATATTTGATGTGTGACACTTCAGTTTGACAGTAGTGTACTTAAGATGATTATACTTTAGGGGTGGAGGGGCTTTGGAACATATTTTACAGCTAGCATTGCATTTTTAGTTACAATTTTCCCAGCGATACAGGTTAGCAGGTCAACAATTATTTCAGTGGGTCTTACAGTTCACATCTTAATGCAAATATTCTATATTAAATAAACTCTGAGCATCTCTTTTTATAAGGCTTGTAACCAATTTGAAAAGAAATTATTTTCCTTTTGACAGAATAAAAGCATCTTGCTCACTTAGCTAATAAGGAATGAAAATAAACATTGAAGTATTAGAGGGGAGGAAGTTTGAAAGTTGGCCTCAAAGCCCAGTAACTGATACAGAATTAAATTCAGAACTCATGTAAACTGAAGTATAAAATCATAATGGTGCTTTGAATTATCTTCTAAAAATCTCTGTTTTTAAAAAGTCATTCATTGCTTTAACTATTCTAACAGAGCTGAAGCATTATTATGATGTGTCAGCCGGATGGAAGACAACTGTCCTTCCTGCCTATTCTTTTCTATAACAGTTTGTAATATGCATGAATTAACGTGCTTCGGATGCATTCATTAGTGAATGAATACCCTGTTGACTTATCTCCTGCTAAGTCTTGTGAACCAGTCTAAAATCTGACAATCATTCCACCATCAGAAGCTCTTAATTGTGTAAGAAGTGTCTCATAGTTCTCAGCTATGGACCAACCTTCTGCTCCCTGTGGGATTGATATGAATGGCTGACATGGAGCTATAGATATTAAGAATTATGTAGATCAAGATGAAATTTATGTTGGAAAAAAATACGTTGTCACGGAAATAACACTAAAACTTAGTATTGCACGTTAGACATTTCCCCCTCCAAAACAGCTGCAGGGCAGGCTGCTAATTGGACTGGAAAAGTTGCAATCAGAAGTATTTAATTGATTTTCTCTTCCTCTATCTTTTCCTTTCCCCATTCCCCAAATTGACCTCTCTAATTGCTGTTGGTTTCTCTGGGGGGAAAATGGTGTGTGTGTGTGTGTGTGTGTGTGTGTAGTATATATTTAATTTTAGTAGATTTTTTAAAAGACACCAACTCAAAAACTCCAAATTCCCCAAAACATATATCATTAAGCATCTACAATATATAAAATATAGAATATAAACATATTGGCAATTTAGCAGAAATTTTGTATAGATATAGATATCAATATATTGGGGTTCTGTGGTTCTTTGTTTTTAAAAATGTTTAACTACAAAATTATCAAAAAGAAATATACTCTCTAGCCATAGTTATTCAATGAGAAAAAGGATGTTGTTCTAGAATTCTTAATTCTGTTCGAATACGATCAGTGAGAAATTTCAATGAGAAATTTATATATACATAAAAATAATCAAGAGCAAATAATCAAAATTTGCTCTTTAAATTATGTATCAAAATATTGCTAATCTTTAAAAAAATATGAGCAATAGTATTAAAAGCATCAATCAGGTTTGCATAGTAGTGTAACTCAAAGATTACCGTATTTTTCGGAGTATAAGACGCACTGAAGTATAAGACGCACCTTAGTTTTGGGGGAGGAAAACAAGGGAAAAAGGCCTCTGCCTCCAAGCAATTTGCCAAACAGCAAACAGCATAGATGATATACACTGTTTGCTGTGTATTTCTGTGCATGTGTGCCTGACCCATAGAAATAGCAAAGAATTGGAGAAATGTACATTATGCCAGAAAGTTTTCTTAAATGTAGTCACACTAACTCCTCCCAATTATTTAAATAGATCTACTCCAAGGTAACTAAACTCTAATACTAAACAGGACACTGTAACATTTCATACTATACTTGTACAGAGCTGTTAAAATTAATTAAAATTTCTGAATCAACTAATTCTGGAATTTAAACTACCGTAGTTTAAATTCCAGAATTAGTTGATTTTGCTGCTAATTCTGAATCTGTGAAGTGGTAGATTCAGAATGCAATTTTCTCTCAGCAGTAAGAGAATCTGGTCTTCATTAGGAGGAAGTTAGATATTGAAATTATGTATTTAGTAAATTTAAGTACTACAGTAAGTAATTCCTTAGGATATGTGGTGCTTGAGAATTCAATAATAGAAGGACATCCAGCATCCATTGAAAACCATTCCATTTGATGTTTCTTCCTTTTGTTGTTAAGAAGAATCTGAATGATTTTATCAAAGTGCCTTTCTTTTATTCTTCTATTTTAAATATTTTAAATCAGAGTTGCTGGGAGTTGGGCGACATATCAATTTAATGAATAACGATAATTAAAAATGCATTGCTAACTGATTAGAATAAATTGGGACTACGGTACCTGGCTAATCTTGGCAGCTAAGCAGGGATGGCCCTGGTTCTTCTTTGGATGGTAGGCAGCTGAATATTCCTGTTGAATAGATTACAATGTCAAACAAACATGGGGAAGAATGAGAAATCATTTTTCTAATGCTGTTCAAAGCAACAGGATGAATATAGTAACTAGAACAAGAGTTTTCTTTACTTTTTTAACCAGCTATTATTATGCTTTTAGTGATGGAAGAAACCACAACTGGCAAATTACTTTCATCTTATCCTGTTTCCCCTCCTATGATAGAGGCTTTGCTTTAAAATAATTCCGTGTGTGGTGTGGCTTTTTGCCATCCAAGATTTCTCATTCTTAGGACTCTCCTGATAAATTTGATAACTTCATTTGCCCTTCAGATTATGTTAACGTTAAATTGAATCATTTTTGTGTCTATCCATGGGTTTTAATTTTACTAGGCAATGTATTGTACCTTGTGTTTTTATGTTGAGTTGTTTTATTTCATATACTTTTACAATATCTTTCAAGTCATTCCAGAAATCCAAGATGAGGAATATCAATACAGGTAGTCCTCATTTACTGACTGCAGTTGGGACCGGGAACTCCATTGCTAAGTCATGCAGCTGAAAAGTGAAACATCACGTGACTGGACCTGACATACAACATCAATTTGTCAATTCTGGCTGCAGTCCTTAAGTGAATCACTGCAGACCACTTAGTGTGACATCACATGACTGCAACTTGTGACTTCCCACCAGCTTCTGCACAGTGATCATGTGACTGTGGGATTCTGTGACTGTTGTATAAATGCACGCTAGTTGCCAAACGTCGAAATCATAATCATGTGACTGCAGGGACACGATGGCCACAATTTTGAAGACCACTTGTCTCCTTTTTCAGTGCTGTCTTGTCTTTGAATGATCACTGAATGAGTATTCGGTAAGTGAGGACTACCTGCATAGAGATGTGAAGGCCCGGAAAAATTCAGAAAAAAACCAGGTTTTTTTCCATTTTTTTCCTGAAGGCTTTTTGTTTTTTTCTAAAAAATTGGAAAAACTGAAAAAAGAAAAAAACATTGTGGAATATTTTATTTTAACATGATGAATAAAATATTTTAAGACAGGTTGTTCAAATATTTTCCAAATCATTTCTAAAAAAATATGATATCAGATTATTCTAATTTCTGTGCACTGTGTGAGGACAAGCAAGTCCTAGGAAACAAACTGAACCCTCCAATGCAAGAACAGTATGCATTTCTTTCTTTAGGAGGTGCTGCTATTGTAACAAGAAAAAGGTTTCAGTTTTGCTTTTGCATGTTAGTGGGTGTGTTTGGTTTGGTTTGTTCTGTCCTCTTCACTAGGCCTCAAAAGCATTGGAAGAAAATACCGAGCAACAAAAAGGACCTGTGCTGAATGAGAATGGGGTTTTTATTTTTATTTTTATTTTTATTTAATACTGTGGAGAGAAAATATGAAAAATAGTTACTTTTGGTTTTGAAAATTGTTTTGTGGAGGCTTTTTGGCTGTTCCACATAAACTAGTAAGCAGTTCAGGAGATTGTTGTTCCCTTTGTTACAATTACAAATAAATATTATAAAAAAGTAAATTCTGTTTGTGATAATTGTTTGGCTATACTATATTTTTAATATGCTAGTTGTGATAATTTTATGCCATGTCAAATTGTCCATAGTCATATTTTATGTTCCTAAAGTAACAGAATGACTTTCAATCTTAAAAAGACAAAAAAGTGCTAATGTAGCATTTTTTTCAATTTTTTCGAAAATTTCCGTTCCCCCCCCCAAAAATGGGGAAAAAACGGGTTTTTTTCCGAACTTCAAAATTTCTGGAAATTTTACATCTTTATACCTGCATAGAATATTTTGAATATATGGCTCAAATCAAATTTTTGATTCAATTGTTGCAGAAGTTTAGATTGCTATAGAATTTATTTATGGTATTAAAATTATTTTAACACTACTGCTCAAATATTTACCAATAGGATTATTCCACCAGCAGCTGAAATGCAGTATTAATTTATTGAGGGTGTCCTTTGTCGCCTTTAATTTTCACTTTGGTGTTGGAACCCCTGCCGTGCCTAATAAGACAAACTTGTGAAACCAAAGGATTTTTTAAGTTGATTTGGAATATATAATAGTATACATAGATGATAGATTTTTCCTTTAATGATTATCAATAGACTTTATATAAATTTGCAGAAATTGGGCAGTTATATGAATATCATGGTATTGTAGGAGAAGAGCAGGCTGAGACCGAGGACTTGGTCAAATGCATCATCAGTTTGGAGTAACTGTGCTCCCACAAGGGACCCAAGTCCAGCCACCCATGAATTCTGTTGACCCTTATCTAGCACTAATTTGGCTTCACCATTAGTAGATAAGTTTCTTGTATCTAGGTTGCATGTAATAAATGTTTAGGGCTTTGAACTCAACTCCTCTTCCTGGTTGCTTGCGCCTGACAAGTATACTATAAATTGTGATAAATCAAATATCTCATTTGGTGATAAGTTATTAAAAGTTGCAGGGGTGAAAAGTTTTATTTATTGTCCAGAAGCTGTTAAATACCTAGGGATTTAACAGTAAGCTGTTAAATACCTAAGGATTACTCGCCCCAAGAAAATATCCATTTAGTGGATAAGAAGATTTCAAAATATACCCTCCAGTTAAAAGAGGATATTAAGAAGTGGATAAAAATACCTTTTAAGTTTGTTGGACTAGTTACTGCACATAGGTTCAGAGCAATGCCTGTGTTGGTGCCATTTAAATATCTTAAATAGATTGATACGTTAATGATTAATTTTATATGGAAGAAACAAGAACCATCCTTGCTTCCTTGTTAAAGTTATGCCTTTCTTATAATGATAATATCTTTAATTTAGTTTTAGTTTTGTTATTTGTTATCTAGGGCTTTTTTGCTTGTTTGTTTTTGATTTGTTTTAGTATAAGATTTTTCTTTCTTTTTTCTCACTATCTGGTTGTTTTTATATGCATTAATTTTAGGGGTTTACTTTAAAAAAATTAAAATAATAATGGCTGGGTTTTTAGTAGATGACCAGACTGAGCCTGAGGGAGGGGTCAAATGCGCCATAAGTCACGAGTCCCTGCGCACCTGCAAGAGATGTAAGTCCAGCCCACCTTGACTTCTTAACTCCCACTCATTTCCCTTAAAGACCATTTGGCCACATTCTTCTGGAGAGTTAAGCTTGCAATAAATCTTTATACTCATTTGAATTGCCTGAATCTCCTGATTCCCCCAGGTTTCCTCATTTGAGACTGGAGCTCAGTGTGGGCATTGAGGATTCTCAGCTCCTGTTTGAAGAACAGATGGTAGCTAGGGGCTAAGAAAGCCTTCACACAAATTCATTGAGTGCACCATTTATACCTGTTCCTGGATCGAGATGCTCTTTGGACACTCATGTACCCTCTAGTCACCTCACTAATGCAAGGCTTTCTTCATGGGACTGCCCTTGAAGATCATTCATCAGGTCCAGAATGTGACAGTGCTGACCGAGTACTGGGCTTGGACAGTGAAGAGACTTTCCAATGAATAGCACAGAAGCCACCGAGCCCACATTACAAACTGTTCTGACCTAGGCTTCACCAGATCATGAAACAGACTCCTTGTCCCGAAAAACCCCTTTTTATTTAACTAATGTGAATTCTTAGCATTCATATCCAGCAAAGTCCCGGCAAATTTTCAAGGGTGAGTTGCAAACACAGACCTTATCAGTCCTTGGATTTGCCAGGCCAATAGCTTCTTGACGCAACACTGAACAAGGAAATACTTGGCAAGGAGTCTTTGTGAGGCATAACTCAGATAAGCCAATCTTCACAGAAATAATGAACTAATTGTCTCCTGCAAACACCTTTTCCCTTTCGCTCCTATTTATTTCGTATGGGAGGGGCCATTCAGTGTCCCCTTGTGCTTTTACTCCCAAGTTGACCTCTGTTCCTTAATTGTTCCCTTCTGATAACTCTGCGCATGCGCACATCGGGAACAGGCTCCAGCTGTTCTTCAGCCCCACTTATCTCCGACTCCAAAGGTAGCTGATAAATGTCGGACGGCCCTGGCCCCATCTCTGCCTCCGATGCAGAGCACTCGTCAGAGCCTTCCCCAGACTCCAGTACTGGCCCATGTTCCTCCCCAACCTCCTCACTGTCTGAGTCTGCTGCCAGCTCTGCTGGTGGGCCACAACACAAACATTAGTTTACATGTGACAAATATGTCCATAGCAGAATTCCTCCTGTTCTGCTTTAGTCCCCTGTGATAGCATAAAAAGAAGCCATCGCATAGCCTCCTTCCACATGGCTCAAGATTTTTTAAGTTGTTTTAGTGGTGTGGGGGAAAAGCATCATGCTCTGAATGTAAAATGAGAAGGGGCCATGTGTGTGTATGTGCGTGGAAGCTGTCATCATAAAATATCCAGATTAAACCTAGGTTTGTCTTTTATCAAGGCAATCACTATACTAGATTTATAATGGTCTGGAACAATAAGGAACCCCCCTCCCCAGTATGCTTCTTACGTGGCTCAGCTGTTACCTCAGAGCAAAACTAGTCAGATATTCAGTGCACATGTTCCCTGCTTTAAACCCCCCCCCCCACAAATAATTGTTGGTAGTGGGCAGGAGAGAGAGATAGACTGGCACTACAGCAGAACACAAAAAACAATTTAACTGGTTCCATCCCAGTTTAATGGCGATCAAAATATTTCAGATACCAAGTATCGTGTACATTATAAAATTGCATACTAAATGAAAAAAAAACCCCATATTTGAATATGCCTCCAGTGGCCTGAAGGTGTTAAACTAAAACTCAGTTGAAAATAGTCAAAAAGTATTGTGCCAAGTATCGAAATAGGAATCATGGCTCTCAAATACTCTTAATTATGCCAAAAGAAGGAATTTTAAAATAGCAATAGCACTTTACTTATATACCGCTTCATAGTGCTTTACAGCACTCTCTAAGCGGTTTACAGAGTTCAGCATATTGCCCCCAACAATCTGGGTTCTCATTTTACCGACCTCAGAAGGATGGAAGGCTGAGTCAACCTTGAGCCTAGTGAGATTTGAACAGCTGAACTGCTAAACTAGCAATCAGCTGAAGGTCGCAATGCTGCTTTTAACCACTGCGCTATCTCAGCTCCTATTTATGCTATTACACACATTATAGCCAAACACTATTTATGCTATGACACACATTATAGCCTTTCAGTAAAAAGCTGTATTATTGTTTATGGCAGTGAGATTTTTCAACATGTGAATGGATTTGTAAACAATGCTTGTTTTGTTATATTCTGCCAGTCACAGAGCTTCAAGTCTCCCTGGCAACAGAAGATAACCTTTCATTCTAGGGTTCTTCAACACCTTCATTTGTCAGACTTCTAAAATTTAAACCTATTTCACCAGAAAAGAATCCTATCTGAGACAAAACGGAAGAAAAAATCTTTCTAGACATGGATTAAAAATTAAATTACTTTCATTCTCTCTGCTGTGGTGTAAAACCAGCAGTCCGTCCAGAGTGGATCATCAAACAAATCAACCCAGAGTTTCATTCAAGGTAGAAATGACCAGGCTCAAATGATCTTACTTTGGACATATGCAAAGATCAAGATCTGGAGAAGCTGCTAACGCTGAGAAAAATGGAAGGAGAGAAAACCAGCAGCAAGGTGGATAGACTTAGTTACAGTAGTACTGAGTGCACGGTTGGAAGAGCTGAAGGACCATCTTTGGTCTTAAGTTGAGAAACATCTATGTGTTTGCTAGGAGTGGGCAATGATTTGATAATCAGTCAATCAAATGTCACATAAGTTTTCCAAAGTCATTTCTGTGGCTCTCCATCCCATCATTACCTGTAGACCTTACATAGCTGTGTAAAAGAACAAAGAAAGAGTTTTAAGGTACCAGAGAAAATACAGTCTTGAAAGCTACACAGCACTGCTCAGGGAAGCATTTGGGAGCCGAATGCTGGACAGTTTTTTTTAACATATCTGGTTGAGCTTAGGAAAACTCTCCACTGTATCTGAAATACAATCTGTAATATCCGTAAGGCAATTAAGACCTGGCTCTTCCATCAGGCATGGGACCGTTGAGCTTGGGAATATCAGGGATAAGCTCCGGCCCATGAAAGTAGTATGCATGTGTTTTTTTAATGATTTTTTAAAATTGTTTTTAACCATTTTTTTAGATTTTGTATTTTATATGCTGTTAGCCGCCCAGAGTCCTCCGGGAGTTGGGCGGCATACAAATCTATAAATAAATAAATAAATAAATGAATGAATAACTGAATGAATGAATGAATGATAGATAGATAGATAGATTAGATAGATAATAAATAATAAATAAATAAATAAATAAATAAATAAATAATAAATAAAATAAATAAAATAAATAAAATAAATAAATAAAATATCCTCATACATTCTGTAAAAGCTCTCTTCTGCCTTGAGTCCTCATTTCTATTGGTGGAAGCCTTAAGTCTGAATTACCAGCAATTCCTGGATTTGCTGGTAATAAGATATTATTGCAGTTAATTAAAGAATAAAGAACCAAGATCGCAAATATCTAACAACCACCCATATCTTTAAAACTTCAGTAATCATACATTTGATGAGGGGAATACTGAAGTCATAAACTATGAAAACAAGCAAGAAATCCATATATGTTTTAGAACCTGGTAGTCAAGTAAATGGCCATTAAGAGATCCATTGAGCTGGAGTATGGTTTACTATTCACGCAGGTGCCTGAGCCAAGCATTGATAATAAAAGGACCTAATCTTATCAGCACCCCTACCAATCAATTGATTAACACCTTGCAGGAAGTCTTCAATCACCAATTGACTCCACCTAATGAGACTACAAATACTGCAAGGCAGTCCCCTTTTCTGAAAATTTCATTGACTTGTAGGGTGAAACATTTGCAGAAAACCTGATTTCTATGGTAATGATTTCCCAAAGCTGGAGAACCCAACCACCAGATGTTAAGAGAAAGATCTATGTGCCAATAAACATTTTTTTTAAAAAAGGTAAAAATGTAATATCTGAGTCCATTTGAGCCATGGTGGTGCAGTGATTAGAATGCAATACTGCAGGCTAAGTCTGCTGGCTGCCGGCTGCCAGCACTTCTTCGGCAGTTCAAGTCTCACTGGCTGAAGGTTGACTCATCCTTCCATGGTTGCTAAAATGAGGACGCAGATTGTTGAGAGGCAATATGCTGACTCTATAAACCACTTAGGTCTGCAAAGCACTATGAAACGGTATATAAATCTTAAGTGCTATTGCTATTGACCCATGGTAGCTGGATGGATATAATAAATGGGTTGGGGTTTTTGGGGACGGGGAGGAAACAATGCAATGCTGCTTCAGCTTCCCAGTTTCTGCAGTTTGAAATTTCATGGCGGTCTCCCAGCCAAGTGTTAATTGGATCTGATCTTGTTAGCTCTTCTGAGCCAGGGTAGGGAAAGTACCACTAGGGAATTCCTCCCTTTCATATCAATATAAGAGTTACTTTGCCAAACTTTGAGTCTTACATTCCTATTTAAGCAGTTCGTTATGAATTTTCTTTTACCTGTCCTGTGACACCTTGAAAAGTTAAGTTTCCTGGAATGTTGTCTCTTTAAAATAAAATAATTATATAGTGTGTAAGATCAATGTAGAAGTTTGCTGAAGAATAAAAGTAATACTTAGATTGGGGGGAAAAACAGCTGCATCATGCCAGGGTTGATTTTTCATAGCAACAGCAGCTATAATTGTTGGCTGCTAGGGATCAATACAGAGGCTGCAACCTCAATCAAGTCAACACTTTCTGACCACCTGTGAGAATCTACAGGAACTGTTGCTTTTATAGTAATTAGGTCTTGTCCTTTTAATGGCAAAAAAAAAATGCTCTATTACATCTAGCAATGAAATTTGCACTGATACAATCTAACAACTCCCAAGGGATAGGGCATTAATTATTACATTTATTATTTACAGAAATTTATTTAATTAGATTTGAATAGAATTTGGCACTCCTTTCTTTTTGGGAGTTCAGTTGGAACACCTGCTCTGACAAGCTAATATTATCTTTCTGAAATGATGGGGTTTTTTTTCTTTAAAAATATTACTGTATTTCATTCCTGGCTAATGGGCTATGTTTGCCATAGTGCGGTTCATCTTGTATCTTTGATGGCATTAACTTTAATTATCTTAAGGTTATTTCCATGAGAGATACAATATGAATCTTTCATTAAGGTGTCAACAACTATAAAGCAGGCGTGTCAAACTCGTGGCCCCTGGGCCGGATGTGTTGTGTGCTGGCCCCGCCCCTGCCTGGTTTAGCGAAGGGGGAAAAAGTCCCAATACGTCACGTGATGACACTGTGACAAGGCGAGTTTGACACCCCTGCTATAAAGATTCCAATTTCAAAATACCTGTTGGCTCTTTAAAATATACCAAGTATGTGGCAAGTGAACTAATTTGACAGTAATGAAAAATACAAATTCTTTTGGGGTATGCTGCTCTAAAATATATTGTTTTATATATACATTATTATGATGGTTGATTGCAGTCAGCTAGATGTTCAGACTGGATTTGGCCTTTTTATCCATCTATCAAGTCCTTCCCAAGGACCTGGGATAGGCAGATGCTTGATGATGTTAGAGGTAAACTCTCAGGATGTAAGCTGTTCGGAGTAAAGCTGCCTTTTGCAATTGACTGATGGGAATTTTGTCAACACCCATGGTGTTCAAGTGGTGCTCCAGACAGCCAAATTATTATTGATACAAATCAGTGAACATTGAGAATATATGTCCAATTGTATAAAGGGTATTATGTAATAATATATGATGGACTTTTAAAACATGCATTCTTTTAAGTTCATATTTAGAGGGTTCTCTAAATATGAACTTAAAAGAGGTTGATCCTCTTTTATGGTTAAAATCTTTCTGTCTATACAAGCCAAAGTGGCTACTTTCACACCTGCATGCATTTTCTTTTTCCATTTGCATCTGCCAAATAACCATGTGCTTGCTTTGGATCTCAATCCTGAACTACTTTTTGCATTGCTTTAGTTGTTGCACGATGAAGCCAGCTGGCAAAGGGCCTCCTTAGCAGACAACAATTTTTTATTGCCTTCTCTTGAGGTCATTTTAGTGAAGCACTAAAATTTGATTTAAAACTTAGTTTTGCTTATTACAGAACTCCTAAATGGTTTAGAGTTGAGAGGTGAAAGTGGGGAGTCTGCACATAGCTGAGAAATAATGAGAGATTCTTAAGATTCAGTGTATAATTACTGTGTGCTATACATACCAAACTTCCTTACAAGTTAACTCTTGGATAAAAATAGTAGTGAGATCAGCTGAATAATGAATGGTTATACAGAAGTATAAAACATTTTATAGAAATGGGATAATAAATAGTATTCATAACATGTTGTAAGACAGCATTATAGTAGGGTGAAATGCTAACTTTCTCAAAGTATATATGTGTATAATATATAATGATCAGGGAAATCATAATGAAGCCACCCAGAGTTACCCTGTGGTAAGTTGGGCAGTCAATAAATTTAATAAATAAATAAATAAATCATTTTGCAAGAAAATAATTTTTCAGTATATTAAGTGGCTCATGAGCTATTTGAGAGCCAGTTTGGTTTAGTGGTTAAGGCATCAGGCTAGAAAACAGGAGACTGTGAGTTCTAGTTCTGCCATTGACGTGAAAACTGGCTAGGTGACTATGGGCCAGTCCCTCTCTCTCAGCCCAACCCACCTCACAGGGTTGCTGTTTATTTATTTATTTATTTATTTGGCTTTCTTATATGCCGCCCAACTCCCGAAGGACTCAGGGCGGCGTACAGCATAGGAAAATACAAGAAACCAATAAACAAAATTTAAAAACATAATATAAAAATTAAAAATGCAATATAAAAACAACCATGCAACAACCAAGCATACCCGGGGGAGAGTTCAGCTGGAGTTAAGCTCTGCCCCCTGCCTGCAAGAAAAGCCACGTCTTAACGGCTTTTCGGAAGGCCAGCAGGGTGGGGATGGTTCGGGTCTCTGGAGGAAGTTGGTTCCAGAGCGCGGGGCCTGCCACAGAGAAGGCCCTCCCCCTAGGACCCGCCAGCCGGCATTGCTTAGCCGATGGGACCTGGAGGAGGCCAACTCTGTGGGCCCTAACCGGTCGAAGGGAAGTATGAGGCAGAATGCGGTCCCGGAGATAACCCGGCCCTAAGCCATGAAGGGCTTTAAAGATGGTGATCAACACCTTGAATTGGACCCGGAGACAAATGGGTAACCAATGCAGCTGGCGGAGTAAAGGTGTCACGTGGGTGTACCTTGGTACACCCACCACAGCACGCGCAGCCGCATTTTGTACCAGTTGGAGTCTCCGGATACTCTTCAAGGGTAGCCCCATGTAGAGCGCATTGTTGTGGGGAAAATAGGAGGAATGTGTATTGGATATGTGTGCTGCCTTGAGTTATTTGTAAAAATAATAAAAGGTAAGATACAGATAAAGAAAAATAAGAAAAATATATCTGTCCTGTGGTAATTGATCTATATGGATATTTTGTTGGGATTTTACAAAATCTAGAGCCTGTTTCGAAAGAGACGATTATGTATGTTTCTTTAAGGCGGTGTTAATCAACAACCCACCTTGTGTTCAGTAGTGGGATTCAAATTTTTTTTACTACTGGTTCAGTGGGCATGGCTTGGTGGGCGTGGCAGGGGAAGGATACTGCAAAATCTCCATTCCCTCCCCACTCCAGGGGAAGATTACTTCAAAATCCCAATTTCCTCCCAATCAGCTGGGATTAGGGAGGCAAAGAATAGATGGGGGCAGGGCCAGTCAGAGGTGGTATTTACCGGTTCTCCGAACTACTGAAAATCTCTGCTACCGGTTCTCTGAACTACTCAAAATTTTCACTGCTGGTTCTCCAGAACTGTTCAGAACCTGCTGAAACCCACCTCTGCTTGTGTTTTTCTTGCTCTTAATACCTGCCTGTTGTACAGTACTTTCTTCTTCCCACCCCCCCTTCTCACTTCCCTCCTCTCAACCAGAGTACTGCAGCAGCCATTCCATTTCTATGTTGTAGGTGAATCCATTCCAAAAGGATGCTTTTATTGGGTGTTGGGATCTCAACTGGCAGCTTCCACTGACAAAAGCATCTACTCCCACTGAAGTCCTCAGTCTCCTGGTTGCTGAAATTTTCAGAGTCCTCAAGGCTTCTTAGCAGCAGTACCGGCCCATACTCTATTGATGCAACATGGACTCAGTGGATCTTGCCTATCTCCTTGCCATGTTTCACACCAAGTTTTAATAGCTCTTCCAACCACATCCTAGTTCACTATGTCATATTATAACATATTATTCATAAAATTAAATTTGGGACAATTAAATATAGCCCATGACAGGCGCCCAGGGGTGGGTTCCTCCCGGTTCGGACCGGATCACCTGAACCATTAGCGATCCGCTGGTGACGTCATGTTACTGGATTAGCCGGTGCCGGTCTGTGCATGCCGCCATCTTTTTTTTGTTCAGCAGCTCAAAAAAGGGCCCTCCCGGCCGCCCCCGGGTTAATACTGACCTTTATTTCTTCGCCCGAAGCACAGCTGATGCGAACTCTGAAAATGTCGCAATGCAAACCGGTGGGGAAGGTAAGTGGAACCCACCCCTGCAGGCGCCCATTTAATAGAGCTACTCAGTGCATACCTACCATAGCCATTTCCTCATCAAAGAATGCATAGAACAAGTTAGGACAAGTAGTGACTAAATGTATAAAAGAATTCTATCACAAATTCTTGGAGCAGATTTGAATGCTTCCTGCCATTAGATTTCAAAAAGGAGTGAACCTTGTCATCAATCAGCACAATTAATCTTTCCACAATCCATACACTTGGTCCACACCCTCCCATCCAGCCAAAGAAGCAACCGATAGAAATAATGCTAGCAAAAATGGCATTAAAAGAGTTATGTGTAAAAGGGACAGTTAGTGAGATGATTTATACTTTAAAAAGCTCTATCAAGCAAAATGTATGGGCCAAATTAGAGAAGCAAGCTGATTTGCATTAAAAAAAAGAATTTATGGGTATTTTGTGAAAAGCTGTTTAGGAAATGTAGTAGAAAATGGGTATATTTTTCTATGGTAAAAGAAGTTATAAAATTGTGAAAAAAATATATGGAACAATCCATAGTGTAAGTAACTAGAAAGGCATTCAGGAAAACACAAAGGATTTTTAGCGATTTTCACATCATTGTCAGTAAAAGCCTCATGATGGTGAACGTTTGTGCCTTTTCAGATTTTTTTAGAATAACATGTTCTATAAATCGTATCTTTTTCTCTAAATTCCATTCCAATTTCTGACATATTCAGTACAGCTCTTAGAATCTGTAACTGCAGTATTTTTCCTTGGATATTTGTAGGAGCAAATAAATGTTCTGGCTTCAAACCAAAGTGGATACAATTAAGATAAGCATTTTATGTGTTTTATTCTGGGATAATGACTTACTAGAATCGGGAAGGTCTTTTATCTCTTCTGAAAATGAGATTCTTTTTGATGAATTATTTCCTGTGAGGTATTGGGCAAGTCCAAGCTAAAGAAAAGTCTAAATGACATAAGCTTATAAAGCTTTTTTTAAAAAAATAGTTTTAATTTTAGGGTTGGATTGTCCTCTGGCTTTGTTTGTTATATTTCATAAGGAATGGCGGGGGGGGGGGGAACAGATTGGAAGGTGACCCTTTTGTTATGTCATGTTATGTATTTGTGTGGGATGAGTATTACTCCAATCAAATGAAGCTATTTACTCTCTAGACCAGGCCTATCAAATTGGTGGCCCGTGGGCCCGATATGTCACGTGCAGGCCATGCCCACCCTGGATCTGCAAAGGCAAAAAAGTCACGATATATCACAATCCAGCTGTGACGCGATTAAGTTTGATACCTGTGCTCTAGATGCTTATCAGCAACTCTGTTTCTGTTTATTAAAATATGGAGAGTACATGCCCTTACATAAGGATATTTGATTGCTTTAGTATCTTCTATGAACAGATAGACCTCGACTTTCAACTATTCATTTAGTGACTATTTGAAGTTAGAATGGCACATGAAAAAAAGTGACTTATGACCATTTGTCACACTTAAGACAGTTGCAGCATTCCCATGGTCATGTGTACAAAATTCAAACACTTGGCAACCGACTCATACTTATGACAGTTGCAGTGTCCTGAGGTCATGTGATAACCTTTTGTGACCTTCTGACAAGCAAAGTCAATGGGGAAGCCAAATTCACTTAACAACCGTGTTACTAGCTTAACAACTACAGTGATTCACTTAACAGCTGTGTTGATAAAGGTCGTAAAATGGTGCAAAAGTCACTTAACAACTGTCTTGCTTAGTAACAGAAATTTTGGGCTCAATTGTGGTCGTACGTCCAGGACTACCTGTATAAACCTGGCATACAGTAAATATAATATATTTTGTAAGCCTGTGCAGCACTTTGGATTTGCTTTGGATGTGAATGTAGCAACTGTTGCAGCTCTTTATCTATCTAAAGATGTGACTGCTTTAATGTGATTGTCCTCTGCACCTGGAAGGCAACCCTGGAAAAAAGTTGCAAAAAATGTGCTATCACTACACCTTTTGAGAAGCAGATTTAAAGTATTGCTCACTCCTAATGTGTACTACCACCAACTTTTTTGGTTAGGGTTAGGGTTAGGGTTAGGGTTAGGGTTATTCATACTTGTTAAACAAAGAAACACATACACACACACAGACATACATACACAGACTGTACAAAAGTCCAAATATTAATTTAAACAGTATCTGAAGTCTTCTGAATAAAATGTTATCAATCTCAAATAAACCATAATGCAAACTTTAATATAATATTTATATATTAATTTATAATTTAATATAAAGAGCTGTAGTGGCACAGGGATTGGAATGCAGTATTGCAAGGCTAATTCTGCTGACTGCCAGCAGTTCGATTCTCACCATTCTTAACTCAGCCTTCCATCCTTCCAAGGTCAGTAAAATGAGGACTCAGATTGTTGGGGGAAATATGTTGACTCTGTAAATGGCTTAGAGAAGGCTGTAAAGCACTGTGGAGCGGTATATACCGGTAAATCTAAGTTAACAGCTATTGCTGTTTAAAGAAGCACACTCCCTAGCAGGAAGCTTACACAGCCCAGAACACTCTCTTAGTAGCTGTACCCTTCAAGGACATCTCTGTATAGGCAAAACATTGTGGCATTCAGTCCTAGAAATCATCCAACCGTTGATCAGTAGAGCATAACTATGTTCTTGAGAAAGAATAGCCATTGCAGTTGTAACTGCTACTCCTAACATTTGGATGTCCAAGAATAATGAGTTTGAGGAACATGTTTTGATTTCTAACCTAAACACTTAAATAAATTCATAGAAATACCTCTTATTAAGTGTTGGAATTAACCCCCCCCCCATCTTCTTTACTTTCATCTCTTCATCCTGCATTGAGCATTGGTTTTGAATAAAAAGCTACTAAATTTGATAGGAACTAAAAGTACGGAGTTAATTTTCTTCAAAGCATTGATTGTGCTGATCTCCAAGTTCATAATAGCTTTGTGTAGATTCACGATGGTATATTACCTAGATATTTCATTAGTACTATGGAAAGTAAGCTTCGTGTGCCTATTTACACAATTCCTCATTGGGTAACTTTGGGCTAATTGCTAACTCCTGGTTTAACATACCTCATGGGATTATTGTTGGGAAGATTGTTTCTTCACCATCTTGCGTCTGAGCAAAAAGACTGTATTTAAATGTTATGATATTTATACTGAATGTAGGGCAATAAACAATTGCATCTGTAAGAAGCCATATAGTAGAATTATTTTGTGTAGATCAGGACTGCTAATCTCCGACTCAGTGATTTATTGATTGATTTATACATCAAATTTAGAGTCCGCCCATCTCGCTCGCAGAATGATTCACTTTGTCTATTAGCCTGCCTTTATTATTTATAAAAATAATTCGAAATGGTGAACATACCTAACAGTCTTTCCTCCTCCTGTTTTCCCCACAACAGCAACTTTCTAAAGTGGATTGGTCTGAAAGAGAGGGACTGGCCCAAAGTCACCCAGCCCGCTTTAATAACTTTGGCGGGACTAGAACTCAGTGTCTCCTTGTTTATAGTTTCAGGACATGGAGAACAGACCATGTTTTAGGGCATATGTATACCAAAATTGAAAAAATAAAGGGCTAACAAACTTTAAGCATTACCATTGAAGCATTACTGTATTTTGGCCAGCCACTTTTTCTTAACCTTAGGAAGAAAGCAATGGCAACAGGGGTGGGTTCATCCCTGTTCGGACCTGATCGCCCAAACCGATAGCAACCCGCTGGTGACATCACAATGGTGTCACAGATCTGGTTCGGTTGGTGCCAGTCTGTGGGCGGCACCATCTTTTTTTTGGGATTTTTTTTCCAATTTTTTTACTGTTTTTTCCTCTGCTGCTGCTTGAAAATGGGCCCTCCTGCCCACCCACGGGTTTATACTTACCTTTATTCCTTTGTTCAAAGCACAGCTAATCAGCTCCTCAGCTGTGTTTTGGGCTGATTCTAGCTACTGAGCATGTGCGGAAGCAGAATTGCACGAATGGATGTGTGAGTGCGTGCGAGCGAGCGGGAAATGTTGCGATGCGAACTGGTGGCGAAGGTAAATGGAACCCACCCCTGAATGGCAAACACTTCAGAGAGTGGTTTCATATTGCTCAGAAAACTGCATGGGTGAGAGGTTGATAGGCTTGACATAAAGGCAATAAAAAGAACAGACTCAATTACCCATTTTCAAATACAGTAGTTTTAGAGATTTAGAATCAGTTAAATAGGCAATGGGACTTTCCATATCATTTTCAGTTTTGATTCATTTATTTATTTATTTATTTTTATTTATTTATTTGTCAAACATGTATAGGATAGTAGTAATTTATATAAACATAAGTAAAAAGTAACAATAAAACATGGGTTTGGAGAAATTAAATGATTCATCTGATGGATGTGAATCCAAAGGGATCCTAAAAATCTTAGATGTCTGGGGGTAATGATGGCCTAAATTGGAGCTGGTCAACTGAGATTGAATCCTGGTAAAATAGGAGAGGTAGGGCACAGGTAGTTGACCTATTGTGAATGGCATTGTAGTACACTAAAGTGCTCTTTGTATTATAATAGTCACAAAGAGATTGCTGTGACTACGGAGACTTTAAATATATTTATTTGGTACGATGTTTATACAGTTGCCAATGTTCTTTTGTACTCATTTCATTTCTCAATTACAGCGAAGCATTCCAGTTAATGCAGAATGCAATGGGCTAATCAATTGTGTGTTATGTTTACTGTCTTGTATAATGCTTGCTGCTGATGAGCTGCTTGAAAGGGTTTTTTTAAAATTGCATTTTAAGACTCAGAACTAGGGTACTTGTGAATGCTTTCATCTACTATGTACAAATCAGCCCAATTAATGCAGTTTTTGTCATAAGAACAAAACGCCCTGTTGGATTAGGCAATAGAATAATAGAATAACAGAATGTTTTTAAAAGGATGTATTGCAACCTCTTTGCCCAATGCAGAAATTTAGTGTGCCCAACAGTTGGCCATCTGGTTTCTGTTTGAACACCTTTTGCTGGCAGCCTCATGATTATGCGACATCCTATTGATACAGATTTGTTATCAACCAGATAAGAACCTTTTCTCTGTGCCCATTAGAGATAAATTGCATGCCAGCCTTATTTCAATTTAAGTGTGTTCTGAAAACAGTTTTATTCACCTTGGAATATAACCTCCTATGATAGCACTACTTCATTATTCATGGCTACTGGTTTATATGCTTTAATCTTTTTATATCTTACATATTTTACTGTAGTTTACATAAAATCTATTTTAACGTTATGTGTTGCTGGACATGCATATCATTGCAAAGAGAATAATAATGCAGAAATAAATCTGGCAATAATAACATCTTTAATGGTATTGTTATTCACTGTGTGACAGACACCAAATTGTCAAGGCAACATGAAGGATGAGAACCATCTGAGTGTGTTATAATAGAACATAAGAAAGCCATTTGAAAGTCTAATGCAACGTACTTGTGTGGTCTACTGATTCATAACTTTTCTGAGAAGTTGAACATCTCCCATCTCCCAAGACCACACAAAGGCCTCTAAGACTGTTTTAGCATGATAACTAGATCTGCCTTAGCCAATTAAGATAGCCAATTTAGATAGATGTGGATCTATGTAACCTAAGTAGTTGTCATAATCTTAAATACTGAACAGAAAATGCATTGAATTATGAAACCAGTGAACCTAAACTTCATTACAGCCATGTTTATCAGGCTAAATTACAGTAAGTTTTTACAAATAAAATAAATACTACATAAATATTTAAATACAGAAACATTCGCTCAATTAAAATTAATGCATTGAATATATATATATATATATATATATATATATATATATATATATATATATATATATATATATATATATATATATATATATATATATATATATATATATATATATATATATATATATATATATATATATATATATTGCGAATTGTCCTAAAAAAGCGAGTTCCAGGTGTAGTTATAGAAGAAACGACATACATCATGATCTCCGGAACTTTAAAAAATTTATTTACTAAGCTTTCGTTAGCCCCTGCTAACATCGTCAGAGTGTAAAATCACCATTGAAGAGATGCTTGCTTTTATGTGTTACTGATCAATTTAGTCATTGTGCGCATGATGGCCCACACCCTTGCCTCCCCCCTGTAATTAGCTTTGTTGTTTTTGCCTTAGTCATGCTGACAGAAGCCACACCTCCATCATTAGCAGCGGCTAACAAAAACTTAGTAAATAAATTTTTAAACGTTCCAGAGATCATGATGTGTGTGTGTGTGTGTGTGTGTGTGTGTGTGTGTGTGTGTGTGTGTGTGTACCGTGTTTCCCCGAAAATAAGACAGGGGCTTATTTTGGACAGACCCTCCAAAAATGCTCCTGGCCTTATTTTTTGGGGGGTGTCTTAATATTTTTTGGGTGCAGGCGGGGAGCGAGATGCACCACTTACTGGAGTTTGGCAGCTCTGTGGTCTCTTGGCTAGTCTGTTTAGGGAAAAAAATCTTGCATAGTACAGAAACTCTTCTCGCGAGGCAAGCAATTAACAACTTCTCGCAGCGCGAAGAGTTTCTGCACTATGCAAGGTTTTTTCCCGTAAACAGACAAGCCGAGAGACCATGGAGCTGCCAAACTCCAGTAAGTGGTGCGTCTCGCGCTGGGGCTCAATTTGGAGCTTGGCAGGGTGGGCGGGTTGGGGTGCGCGTCCTACCTGACACTTGTACCGATACCTCCGTTGCGTTCCTCGGTGTTGAGTCCAGGGCAGCCCGTTCTAAAAGAGAGCGTATCGTGAGTTCAATCAAACTTCTTGAACTCGCGAGATGTTCTCTTTTAGAATGGGCTGCCCTGGACACAACACCAAGGAACGCGATGGAGCTACAAGTCCCAGGTAGGACACGTGACTCGCAGCCCTCCCTACCACCAGATGCCCATCCTAGATGCTCGTCCAGAGCGCCCGCTGCCCTGGCTGGATTTGGAAGCCAAAGAGCTGGAGTTTGGGCCTAAGAAAGAAAGACTTCTGCTGCTTTCCTTCTGTGCAGCCAAAAGCAGAAGCAGCAGAAGTCCTTCTTTCTTGCCCCCAAACTTCGGCTGTTGCGGGAGAGAATTCTGGTTGCTCTTCACCCGGCGGCTTCTGCCTGTCCCGATTCTCCCCTTGCCGCGCGCGCGAGAGAGAGCAATCGAGGTGGCTACCCGCACACCCCGCGGGACTTGCTCGCCTGCTCTGGGCTGACTTTGGCAGTGTTTTGAAATGCGCTTCTGCCTGCGAAGAACAGGAGGCAAGCATCGGTCCCTTCATCGCAGGCAGGAGCGCGTTTCAAAACGGTGCCGAAGGAGTTTGGGGGTTTTCGGTGGGGGATGGGGCGGGGTGGGGTGCGAGTGAGGAAGGCGGCGGCAACAGGGACGTCTGCTTCTCAAGCCCTGCGCTCATCTGGCCTCTACGTACGTCAGTTTGAAACGCCCAGATGAGTGCAGGGCTTCAGAAGGAAACTTCCTTGTCGCCGTCCCTTTCGGCTCCGCCTCTTGCCGCCGCCTCCCTACTTGCTGGATTGGCTCTGCTACTCTGGGCTGCCTTCGGCAGCATTTTGAAATGCGCTTCTGCCTGCGTGGAGGCAGGGATCGATGCTCACCCCCTCTTCCTCGCGGGCAGAAGTGCGTTTTAAATTGCCGTAGGCAGAGCCCAGAGGAGCCGAGCTAGTCCCGCGGGGTGTGCACACCCTCCTCTCGCTTGCTCTCTTTCTCTCTCCCGGCCAAAAGAGTGGCCGCCGCAAAGAGTGGCTCCTGGCATGTCCCCCCCTTTCCCCAGAAGTAGTTGGGGGGGCTTATTTTTTGGGGGTGGCTTATTTCAACGCATGTCCCAAAAAGCCCTGTGGGGCTTATTTTCGGGACATGTCTTATTTTCAGGGAAACACGGTATATGCATGCACTATATATACTGCGCACTGGTGGCGGCAGCAGGAGGGAGAGGGGATGGTTTAATGCGCACATATACTGCTTGCGCAAATGCAGCTTTGCATGCTCATGCACTCACCCACTGCTTATGCGGGCTGCAGCCTGGTATCGGGCTGTGGACCAGGGGTTGGTAAGCCCTTTACTACAGGACAATGATGGCACACAGTCATTTCTTTACTTCTATAGCCATGTACTGTTATAAAAAAATACCAAATCTATGATTCTAAAATCAGCGTCATAATGTAGAAAATATAGTATTATTTTAAATCTGGGAAATGTACTGCAATATTTAGTTTTGAATTTTTAAATTTATATTACATAGGAAACATTTTGAAATAGTGTATTGCTTATTTTAACATTTTCTTTGGCCACTTAAATATAAAGATTTTAATTGGTGTGCTTTGTCTATTCAAACATTATACTCAATTTCGTGTTTTATCATTGGATGAGAAAACTTAGCCCATTAGATGTTTGATTCCAGTAGTCTTCTTAATCATGGACTGCTTTTTTTTTTTTAGCAATAGTGGGAATGGAAATACGACAACATAACTTTGGGCTTTATGATATATGCTAATACAGCCATTAAGCATTAAAAATCAAAGGAGAACTTTGTGAAATGACTTCATAAGTGGCATATTTTAGATCTGGTATGCAATAACTGATTCCATAAGGATAAAATATGATTTCTTTTATTGCTTAATGGTTTTAAAGCCTCATGCTGCTGGTATTGACTTGATGAGTATTTTTAAAAATGCTACACTGGGATCTAGGCCAATTGTTCTTTAAAGACAGCTTCTGTAGTTATTGTCCCACGCAGGGAGAAAATGCTGAATCTGCAATTTTTCCTCGTATCTTACAGCATTTTGGTTGCTATGAATGATGTTTATTAAGTTTCTTTGCAGAAACTTTTAACGGGAGGTATGCTTATATGTTAAAACACTAAAGTTGATTGCATTAGTCTGTTATTGTGCTACTTTCTATCCGATGAATATAAAATACATGCAAATTTTGTCAAGGATGAAGAGAACAAACATTTAGAATTATGCTAATTTTTCTTTAAAGTCATTGGGTAGTATATGGCTTTACTTCAAAATATTTGATTTTCTGCTTAACCAAGTTACATTGAAAGCAACAGCATGAACATACAGCTCTAGGTTTGGCATCTCTGATCCTCATTTAGATATTGCTGCAAAAAGCAACATACGATTTTCCATTTAGATGTGAAAGAAAATATATTCATTTAACAATGCAATTTGAATGAAAAAGGTAGCATTCAAGTGGAAGAACTCAATATGGCAATATTCATTTGTAAGTTTTAGTTGGGCCATTATATAGGATCACAAGTCTGTATCTCTAAAAACATACGTTAAAGTTTCTTTCTATAATAGTCTCTGCTGGATTTCAAACTAATTTTACACACCAAGTTTGCTAAACATTTAATCCTTTTTTTAGTTGAATGATGCAACTTTACAAATGTATCAAATAAATTTAAATGAAGGTGTTCCTTTACTAGTTAGTAACATACCATTGAGATACACACACACGAGCACACACACACACACACACATGCAAGATGATTAAATACAGGATTATATTTTGTTTTTAAAACTATTATCAATTCTGATATATATTATTTTATTTGCCTCCCCATCTGCGTATCGTCAAATGTTGTAAAGTTCCAACTTTATTTCAACAACAGAAATAGCTCAAAAAACCCTTCCTGTTGGTTTTTATATGGATATGCCGTCTCTTTCAGGGGTGGGTTCCTCCCGGTTCGGACCGGATTGCCCGAACTGGTAGCAACCCGCTGGTGACGTCACAATGGCGTCACGGATCTGGTTCAGTCATTGCCAGTCCATGGGCGCCACCATCTTTTTGGATTTTTTTCCAAATTTTTTACTGTTTGGAAGTTTTTTCCTCTGCTGCTGCTTGAAAAAGGGCCCTGCCGCCCACCCCCGGGTTTATACTTACCTTTATTCCTTCGCCCGAAGCACAGCTGATCAGCTCCTCAGCTGTGTTTCTGGCTGATTCTAGCTACTGAGCATGCACAGAAGCAGAATTGGACGAGGGATTCTTGTGCGCAACAAGCAGAGCGATCACGCGTGCGCGAAACGTGATGTGAACCAGTGGCAAAAATAAGTGGAACCCACCCCTGGTCCCTTTCCCACCTCTTTCATATCCCAAACAATTCACGAAAGGAAATTGCATATTTTTAAGTCTCCCACCAGGAATCACAGCATTTTTTTCTTTCCATTACATCCTGCAAACTTTTTTCCTTCACTTGAGGCAGTATAGTAGGTTACCTTTTTTTTAAAGTGCCTGTCCACCTGTCGAAAAAGGCAGCTCTGGTAAAATAATAACTGGTGAGAGGTAGGAACCAACTTTAATTTGCCTTCTCTTAAATGGGTGTGTTATGATTGACAGCCATTCAATAAATAGGCAATCTTCCCCTGATCACCATAACAGCATAGGGTATGTTATCTACATATCACATACACTATCATTGATGGCAGGCTCCACCCATCTATCTTTTTGGTTATCATAGTGATGTCTTTATTCTCATTTTGTTCCTTTGTCATTGTTTATTTTATTCTACTATTTTAATTCTGTTTATATGCCTTTCATTTTTCTTCCTTTTTATTATTGTAAGCTGCCTAGAGTAGCCCTAAGGCGAGATGGGCAGCAAATAAGTTATAACAACAACAACAACAACAACAACAACAACAACAACAACAACAACAACAACAACTGATGTCCTCTGTTCCAAAAGTCGAGGAATCTTACTATCATTTGCACAAAGCATTTCTATAATTTGATAACCTTCTGTACCCAAGAAGGTAAAATCATATTTTGGTAGAGCTACCGGTACTTACAGATTGCCCCTTGTTCTCATAAATAACAGTGGGAGGACTAGGAAGTCAACCCAGGTCTTGCAGTGGTTGTAATGGTCTTTGGAAATGAACTTGGCAGACAGGAGGAAGAACCACTATTGCATAGACCAGTGATGGCGAACCTATGCACGGGTGCCACAGGTGCCACACGGAGCCATATCTGCTGGCACGCGAGTCGTTGCCCTAGCTCAGCAACAGCGCGCATGTGCGTGCCCGCAAGCTGATTTTTAGCTTGTGCAGAGGCTCTGGGAGGGCGATTTCAGCCTCCAGAGGGCCTCCGGGGTGGCGGGGGGAGCGTTTTTGCACTCCCCAAGCTCCCAAGAAAGCCTCTGGAGCCTGGGGAGGGTGAAAAATGGGCCTATTGGGTCCACTGAAAGTTGGGAAACGGGAGAGTGGGGTGGTCGTGCACGCATGCGCAGGGGGGTGGGGCAAGTGGGGGGCTTTGAATTATGTGTGTGGGCATGCACGTGCGTGCGATAGCGCATGTGCACACTATTTCGGCACCCGAGGAAAAAAAGGTTCGCCATCACTGGCATAGACAATTGTTGTGCAAAAGATATCTCAACACAATCCCCCACCCACACCCCGAAGGAAAAAGGATGTGGGAAGAGTCTCAGATGGGGCCCTCTCTAGTTTTCTGGAAAGTGAAAATAAAGGAGGGAAGACGTGTAAGACATTCAGATGTGCAGGACCCTCTTATTAGAACCTTACAATAAAAGTAGTGCTGATAATCATGCTTTGTGCTTCTTTTCTGGATTACCTGCAAGGGCTGACAGTGATGGAAATTTAAAATGCTAAGCTTTGTTGCCTTAATTTTCAGCATGGTATGAAATTATAATTTCATTGTTGTTGGCTTTTATTTATTGTTTTAATTAATTAATTAAATAAATTATTTAAATCAATAAATTTAAATAAAATTTAAATAAATAAATAATGGACATATCCGACAACATATCTACGGATTGTCTGTTTATCTCTCTGTGTGTAGAATTGTATTGCCTTTAATATATACCTACATGCTTTTAAGTCAAGATATCTTATCCCACCCCAAATTGGGTGAGATCGGCTTAACACCTGAATTTACCTGAATTGCACACATACCTCAGTTTTTGTCCAAAAGAGTTAAAAAGGACATACTGTAAAGCTAGACAGTTACGCCTTTACTTTAAATTTACGCCTTCATTTAAGAATAGGTTGTGACAAGTCTCACATTTGGGTATTGCGTCCTTCATTCTCTCTTAGCGTGACCCAACTGTTGTTCTTCAGGTTTGAAATAATGGTAGGTTCCCATTATAGGAAAAAGTTAAGAAAATATTTGTAATTGCAGAATGATAACATTTTATCACATGTCATTTTGGTAACCAGGTACTCATTTGCTCAAACTGTTTTTCATTACTTGGTCAAACAGGAAATTGTAGTTCAAATAGCACTAAGAAATTTATATTTCTTTAGCAGGTAATAGTGATTTTTTAATTATTATATGACATAGTAGGTTTTTTTTAAAATCTGCAAAATATTTTAAGGTTCATATTATCTCTGCTTATTAGAAATAGTCTATACTTAACAAAAATAAGTGCTGATTTATACTTTTTCAATGTAAACGTACAATGATTTTTGTATATAGAAAAATAGCGGAAAGTGATACACTTTCTTATTTTGTTTTTAGACAACAAGTGTAGTGAACATTTGCATGCCAGTCATGCATTCCATCATATTCATGGAAGATATAATTTGCATTTTTAAGTGGCTTCATATTGCACAGAACACAATGATATCATTTCATTTTCACACTGAATTAGATAATAATAGCTTTCAGTTCGATTCTGGAAAAGCTGGTTTGTACTCTGCGCAGTGATAACTGGAGCAATATGAATCTTAAAATAGCAGGTTGTGTTTTAATGTCATGTTTTGATTCTCTTGTTTATGTTGTTTATTGTTGCATGTGATCTGTATTGGAGAAGTCTGATTGAGAAGATTAGGCCTATATTAATACATTTTTTTCTGCTTACCAGTTAATTAGAACTGTATGCTTAAAAGAAACAATTCAGAAATTTTCAAAAAGGAAACCAGGTATTAAATTCCTTAGCTTTTTTTTTTGTGGGAAGTGAATATAGTTCCAAGTGAACATATAGCGATTTAATGACATTTTAAGTCAACATTAATCTATATTAATGTAAACAAAAACTTTTAGAAATTAATAGTTTTTCACCTCCATTCTTGAAAAACAGTATGGCTTTGGTTGATTTTCAATAAATCATTCTGAAAATAATTTTTGTTGATGTCTTATTTTGCTTTTGGAAAGTATTATTTTCTTGTATTGTAGGTAATTTGTATTTTTGTTGAATGAAATGTTGGATCATTGAGAAAACTATTCATAAATTCATCTAGGTATAGTTAAATATTGATATACATTGTTCATTTACAACAGGAAGAAGATTACTGTAATCCAGATAGTCCTCAATTGATATTCAGTTGCTTAGTAATTCAAAGTTACTTCCCAAAAACTACTTATGGCTTGATTTTCAAGTTATAATGGTCATCCTTCCTGTCACATGATTGCATTGAGTGCTTAGCAATTGGCTCACCTTTACGGTCATTTTAGGCATCTTTAGGTCACTTCACCATGATTTTCAATGTTTTTTGCTAGTTTCTGGCATTTATTTCCAATTTCCAGAAAAAAAATGCCCATTGGATAAACTGGATTTGTTTAATGACCAATGCATTCACTTAATAACCATGGCATCCACTTAATGACTGTAGCACTCACTTCACGATTGCTACAAAAATGTCATAAATTGGGTCTAGTTACATGGTGACCAGCTTAACAGCTGCACAATTTATGGCTGTAATTCAGAGCTAAATTATGGTTGAAAGTCGAAGACATCCCATATATGTTACACTGCTCTCGGTTGAATCCCAGTGTCACAGTACTCTGAAGGTATGAATATATTTTTAGTAATTAACAGAATTTGTGTGTCCAAAGTAGTTTGATTTGATCCAAACCACAGTTGTTCCATGCTTTCTATTGTTTAAAAATCTAAGAAGTAGGTTGTAAATGCAACTAAATTCCTTGCTGTGTTTTCTGTAATTTTCATATAGGATTTGGTATGTTTTGTATATGGAGTTGGACTTATTTTATATGGAACACCATTTTGGTACTTTTGTATGGTAAATGTACTCTTCATTAAGAAAGTTATTGTTAATCTCTTGTGAACACTTATTATCTTTCTATTTCTAGTACATACATAGACTTGTGCCTTCTGAATAAATACAATTAAAATGAATCAGTGGCTGGAATTCTCTTTGGTTTGTTTATAATTTGTTTTTGTAGAATACAAAAAAAGGAACTAATTTCTAAAAAGAAAATTGCCTTTAATTAAATGCAACTCACATTTTACTATTTTTTCTATGTTTCTTTCAGTTATTGATTTCTAAGGTTATGATAATATTTTTATATAATGCTGAAGGTAAATAAAACTAAAAGGAAAACTTTTGGATCTATTTAAACCTCAGATACATATATAGACTTCCTATAAAGAGATTTACACTAGGTTTTTCTTTCTGAAAATTCTCAGTGCTTTTGATAGATGGACTTGTCAAGGAATATAAGTCCAAGTTATTCATCTTCCGTGATGTATGAGGGTTTGACAGTGTTGTGGGCTTTTTTAAATGCATTGTTTATATGTTCATTTGGCTTTAACGTTCGGTATTGTTAAACAAAACAAAACAAAACAAAACACTGCTTCTGGAAAGATGGGTTTACAGTATCACAATCCCCTTTCCTAATCAGTGTAGTATACAGCCATCCCACTATAGCCAATCCAGTTCCAAATATAACTAGTATTTTTCCAAAGCCAGTTGTGGGGAGAAATCAGTATACATAAACAAAATAGAGAGAATGCACTTTTATAGTAAGTTTGTGTGTGAGCATCCAAATCATAATTCACAATTATGTTTTAAACATATGCCTATGTTTAAAACATACATAATTTGCTCTAATGCAGTGATTTGCTAACTGTATTCCATGGAAAGTCTTTCCTTAGATGGGTGTGAAATATTTCTTTTGGGCAACTTGTCCTGGGTAGAAATGAAACATTGTTCAACAAAAGCTTCTTGAGTACCACGATCTCCTACCAACCCATTTGGATCAGCTTTGTTGTCCAAAGATAATAATTTATTTATTTATTTTATTTATTTGTTTGTTTGTGAAACATGTACAAGATAGCAGGTATAGGTATAAACATAAACATAAGCAAAGTAAGTACAGATAAATGAGGACAATAGGACAGTAAGAGAGGGATGGTAGGCACGATGGTGCGCTTATGCACGCCCCTTACAGACCTCTTAGGAATGGGGTGAGGTCGACAGTAGACAGTCTAAGGTTAAAGTTTTGGGGGTTTGGGGAAGAAACCACAGAGTTGGGCAGTGAATTCCAGGCATTGATCACTCTGTTGCCGAAATCGTATTTTCTGCAGTCGAGTTTGCAGTGGTTTACATTGAGTTTGTATCTATTGTGTGCCGTGTATTGTTGTGGTTGAAGCTGATATTTTTTCAGTACAGTGTTAAATTTTCAGTACAGTGTTAAATCTGTGGATTATCTTTACTTTTTTAAAATCCCAGTTCAGAGAGGAGCTCCGTTATGGCATTCCACAAAGATTTGCCTAGGAAAGGATACTGCTAAGGCAGTGCACAGACATACAGAGATAGTGTCTTGGAGTTGAACAAATGATCAGTAGCAAAGCAGCGTTGAAGATGCTTCATGACAGAGTAGAAGCATTTCATTTCTTCTTGTTTAAGTATGATACTGCAAAAAACTTTTCTATAATGTGCATTGCTAGATTTTATGTGTGAATTTCCAGATACCTCTTTTTTTCTTTCTGATATTCAATATTCTTCAGAACAATAATTCTTTCCTGAAATGTTGCGACTGCAACTCTGAGTATTCTTAGTCATTATGCCAAGTGGCAACTTGCACATTCTGGGAGTTAGAGTCTCGGGACATTGGGATAGGACCAACTTGAGAAAGCTGAGCTATCTCAATAGTTCTTGAGAACTCTTGATTAGGTCAGCGGGATCAATATATTTTTACCCTCCCCCCCTTTTTTACAGTTGATCTTATATGGAAGGTAAAATACCTCTTCTTTAGATTAATATCATTTTTCTTAGAAAGGCTTCCATCATTAGCTAGGACATTTCCTTAGAGAAAATGTGGATCTGAATAGCCCTAATGGCATATTATTTAAGTCAGGGGTCCCCAAACTTGGCAACTTTAAGACTCGTGGACTTCAACTCCCAGAATTCTCCAGCCAGCTGGCTGGAGAATTCTGGGAGTTGAAGTCCACAAGTCTTAAAGTTGCCAAGTTTGAAGACCTCTGATTTAAGTAGAAAACTAAAATCAAGGTTTGCCAATGACACTTTTTTTTTTGAAATGTCGATGTATTTCAGTGCACGGGATCAGAATAAAGTGGTCTTTTGAGATGTTTTTTGGTCAGTTATTTTGTATGGGTAATCATTGCTATTTTTTTTCATTGTTTTAATGTGTTGTTAGCTACCCAGAGTTATATTCATGAAATGGGTGGCTGTATAAATTGTTTGTATTCATGAAATGGGTGGCTGTAAATAAATAAATAAAATGTGCTAATCATATGTATTTATTGATTAAAATGCTTCTCTCGCTATCTCTATCTCTATCTGTCCCTGTGTTAATTTTGGCATTATTACTCCTTTCATTTAAGTATCTTCTAACATCAACCTGTTCCATGATAATAAAGATTGCAAAATAGTAACTCTAAGCACTTGACTTTAATTACTGTAGTAAAGTCTTAAATAGAGAGAGCTGTATTATATACTGTATTAAAGTATTTATTTATAGCTGACTGTAATTACTGATTTAAAAGAAACATAGTGATTGACCCAATCGATTGATAAATCAAAACTATTCCATAAGATCTTCCCAAGATTGAAGCATTGTGAAATGCTTTTATTCTGATGCAGTTTCCATTGCGTAGATTAAATTACAGGTGCATAAATATCTTAATATAATAAGGTCACCGAAGTATGCAAAATGTAAATGGGTAAACCCCTGGCAACATTTATAAGTTAATTCCTAAGCTTACTTTACATTGCATTTTATTCCAGTGCAATCTATTTTGTAGTGCTAAATGATAATACCTGTGGGGAATGGGAATAGTGAAAATGATATTTAAATAACAGAAACCCAATTTAAGTCAAGAGAGGAGCACTGATTAATATACAACATACGATATGTGTTGAAGTTTATAGTCCTATCTGAAATTACATCTTACCATTGACTGTTTACGATATGAACTGGTGTGATCCATTGGCACCTTAACTGTGCATCCACATTAATAGCATGGAACTTTAAGTAGGGAGTTGACCAGACTTCCCTTGGCAAGGAATGTACGAGGCTGAGTCAAAAGGTAATGCCATTTTCTTTAGGACAGGTATAATTACCAACACAGGAACATGTAGCATACATCAAAATGAAGCTGGTCCTCTGTGGATCACCTCCCTACTTCTCAACATAGTCACCGTTTCTCTCAATAGCAATGTTCCACCTTCGAATGAGAGCATGTATCCCTGTCTCGTAAAATTTTGTTGACTGTTCTTTGAGCCACTTCTTCACTGCAGTTTTCACTTCCTCGTCACTGGAATAATGTTTGCCTCTCAAACCCTCTTTCATGGGGCTTCAGACTATCATCTCTTCGGCCCCATGAAAGAGGGTTTGAGAGGCAAACATTATTCCAGTGACGAGGAAGTGAAAACTGCAGTGAAGAAGTGGCTCAAAGAACAGTCAACAAAATTTTACGAGGCAAGGATACATGCGTTCATTCGAAGGTGGAACATTACTATTGAGAGAAACGGTGACTATGTTGAGAAGTAGGGATGTGATCCACAGAGGACCAGCTTCATTTTGATGTATGCTACATGTAATTATACCTGTCCTAAAGGAAATGGTATTACGTTTTGACTCACCCTCGTAATATCTTGGGGGCAATTACCAAAAAGATCATCTGTCACTTACCACCAAGAAATTCTCATTCAGATAACCTGATCCTTAGTTGCAAAGGGGTAATAAGTCATAATCAGCACTCATCAAGATCATTTGCAACAATTGCTTCTTTGGATTACAGTAATGCCATTGTGAGACAGAGTTCTTTTTATAATCAGACTTGATTATACCAATTCCCCATCTTTTTTACAATATCTCCCATTGACTTAATGCATATGTTAAATAGAATGGAGAACTAGTAGAACTATGAAGACATGGTGGGTTGCTGACGTGGTACAGAAAAGAAGTCCTTTTTTAAATTGCCTGTCCAAAATGGAATTGTATTGTTGTCAAAGAATGCCTACTAGTCCTATAATAGTCAGGTTACTCAAAATGATTCCATGATATTAAAAGACACTAAAAAAACTATCTAGTGCTGTCCATCAGTGCGGTTCAACTCATCAGATAAATGTCTATGTAGACCTATAATAGTTTTATTATATCAACCCACATTTTAGCTTTTTCTTTTTTAATAACACAATATTTACTGAAAGATCTTATGTTCTTCATAATTTTTGTACCGAACTCAATGTATGTTTCCTTGACTATTGTTATAATGCCATTTTTCTTACAGCTGGTGCAATTTTTAGCTTTCTCAATTTTATCTTTTCAGTATTGAATAATAACTATTTTGGCCATCACCTTTGCATAAAAAAACTACATTTCCAAGAAAAGCATATGCATCTTTGACATTCACGAAGAGCTTAAAATCATGTTAATGGTTTTATGTATTTACTCCAAAATAGGGACAATAATAGGAGAAGCCCAAGTCATATGAGTTAATCTTCTAATTCCTGAATTGAATTTGCAGCAGTGCAGCAATTACAGCTGTCTTTTATTAAACATTCTCTTAAGAACTCAGAATGTATGAAATAAAAAAAATGTATCTTGTATTAAACTCCTTTTAAGATTACAAAAAGCTTCATATATCCTCCATCATTGGAGGTTTTTAAGAAGAGATTGGACAACTATTTGTCCAATGGTATAGGGTAGGATAAGAAGACCTTCCTACTCTGTTATTCTGTAAGTCTATATTTTAAAGCAAGCTTTGAATCATTTCCAAGGAGAGAGATATTTAAATTCATTATTAAATTTGTAACGTCAATAGCTTGCTAAATAAAATGCAATAAATTGCCCATGGTAAATATTTTTTACAGTAAAATAAAATTATTAAAACTTAATAATTTAAGGGGGGGAGAAACATCACCTACAACATCCTAAACACCAAAGTCCCCAGCTAGCTTATAAAGTAGAAAAACAACAATGATAAGTAATAATAAAAATATAAAATAAAAGCATAGTAATGGTGAGGAATGAACCTATTTCATGAGTGCTGTAGAAGATTTATTGACTCTTTTTCAACTATGATGATCAAGCATTTCATGGACAAAAAAACAAAAAAACCCCCCTGGTTTTATTTTTCATATGTATCTTGCAGTACCAACTATATTATAGAAACTGTTACCTGAACAAATAAGAATTCTAATATTTGCCAGGATTTTAGTGGAGTGAAATAATGCTTTCAGGTTAAGTCTTCAAAGAAGCTGACTTTAGAAATGGTTTGTTCCAGCCAGTGGTCATTGTTAAATAAATGCTTAATTATAAACCTGAAAATGTGAAAAATTTAATCCACTTCTAATCCAAAATTTTAATTTATACAGTGAAAATCTCAAAAGATGCCCTTGCCAAGAAAAAGTAATTTAATGATAAGATATACCATTACTTGAAATAATATGAAGGAATGAAAATAGGTCGACGTATTAAAATATAAACCAACCTTTGAATTAAATAAATCTCTGAATGTGGCCCTTTTTCCTTTTAAATTAAATGTTCTTTCAGAATATTACAGACCCTTGTAATATGCAGTTGCTGTTCTTTTCGTTTAAAAAGTTAAATTGCCCTTCTTATCCTTTTACTTTTGAGATGTCCTGTGATCGCAATTCCCAGAATTTGCAGCTCAATACCTCCAACTGAAAAATCAGGGAGCTCTAATTTTATGATCCCAAATAAACCAGGCTTTAAAGTATAATATTTTTTTTAAAAAAAAATTTTTTTAACATGGAACATACAGTGTTGATTTAGAATAGCAATAGCAATAGCACTTAGACTTATATACTGCTTCACAGTATATAAGTACTTATATACTGCTTCACAGTGCTTTACAGCCCTAAGTGGTTTTACAGAGTCAACATATTGGCCCCAACAATCTGGGTCCTCATTTTACCCACCTCGGAAGGATGGAAGGCTGGGTCAACCTTCAGCCTAGTGAGATTCGAACTGCCAAATTGCAGGCAGCCGGCAATCAGCAGAAATAGCCTGCAGTACTGCATTCTAACCACTGCGCCACTGCAGCTCTTAGGATGAAAATTCATGCATCTTTCTTCACACATTTTTTTCTAACACATGCAATTCTGTACATCCTTTTCATGCACAGTGGCTCAGCAGTTAAGATGCTGGGCTTGTCGGCTGGAAAGTTGGCAACCCAGGTTTGAGACCCAAGCGCCACATGACGGGGTGAACTCCCGTCCTTGCCCCAGCTCCTGACAACCTAGTTCAAAAGCATGCAAATGTGAGTAGATAAATAGGTACCACTTCAGTGGGAAGATAACAACGCTCCGTGACATCATGCTGGCCACATGATCACAGAAATGTCTTTTGACAGCACTGGCTCAATGGCCTTGAAACGGAGATGAACATCACCCCCTATGGTCAGCAACGATAAGCTGAATAAAATTCGCAGGGACTCCTTTTCCCCCCCATATTATGCAGTTGTTTTCAGGAAACAAATTACTCTAGTCACGAGTTACAAAATTTGCTTTATACAGTAAAATCCAGCCTTTATGAATTTGTGTATGGCATCAAGAAGCTTATCTGAATGGTTGCCTCATGATGTCATGGTATGTACTTTTCTCTTTGGCATCATTACAATTAGGAACAGAGAGAATATTGGAATACATCTAATGCAATATAATCTTTTTACATTATCATCATTAATGTAGGTATTTATAAATTGCTTTTATTAGTGAACTGAATTACAACATTTGAAACGAAACAGATATCAAGCTATAACTGCATTTCTTCAATAAGTGCAAATTAAGAAGTTCAGATTAATATGTGAATAAAATGGACTACTTTTTCTATCCCTAATCCATTGGACTGGATAATTTTCTTCTTTTGTGCTAGTGCAAATGCTACACTGAATCAGAAGCCTTCGGAGGGTTCATTATATCCATTAACCTTAGCACAATAATTGCCAGGTTTACAAAGCAGGCTGACAGACTCCACTTCATTCTAATGTTTGAAAATGATTAAAGTATAGTGTATAATATGTGCTTAATTGCATAAGATTTCTAGATTCACTCTCTAAACATTTTGGAAGAGCAGAAAGCTTTTCCTGAAGTTCTGCAGACTCTTTGCTAATCAATGGCTGTATTTCACATTGTACTTAGACATGGCTTGTTAACTATCATTTATTGAATAAATCGAAATCAGCTGCATTTGCACAGCTTGCTTAGCCAGTGTTTATAGAACACAATGACTGAGATCATAAATGCGGGCAAATTACATTTTATTTTAATATTCTGTTGAACATAGCCAATGTCCCATAATTGAGCTAGATGAATCTGTGATCAGGCTTAGAACACGGCAGCTTTCTAGGTTCCCACCCTGCTTTTTCTTTAATAGTGTTTTTGTTGCAAAGTCTGGTTCAGGGTTGTATTTCCCATTTGACTCTAATCAAGAAGACCTGATCTATAAACAGTAATTGTAACCTTGTGCAGCTCATTTTCTCAGCAAAGAAAAGGCAGATCTCTCTGCTTAAGTAAATATCAATTATTTGCATTATATTAGTTTCTTACTTTGTAATAGATAAGTGTTGTTAAACAGAATTCATGCTGGTTGTTAATTTTTCTTCTGGCAATTAAATACACTAGGTTGATATGTTTGAAAAAACTGGTAATTCTGTATAATAGCCTTTGTGAGACTATTGTTTATGACATGATTAAGATCTATCCACATCTATAGCTTCCTTCCTTCCTTCCTTCCTTCCTTCCTTCCTTCCTTCCTTCCTTCCTTCCTTTTTATAGAATAAAGAAATTAATGCCATTCTTTCTAACGTCAATGCATATAAATCAACGAAACTTAAAACAGACAGAATCAAAAGAAAAGAGTTATATTTCATCTTAAAAGTATTAATATTGGCTCTAGTTTTAATTTCTTCAGGAGCTGTGGCCTTAAAAAGAATGGGACAATTTAATCCCATTTTGTAAACTAGACCAAGTACTAATGGCGCATAGTTTGGCATTTGTTCACATTATTTTCAGGTTAGAAGAAGTGAGGGGAAAGGCCAGCTTGAAACTAGTTTGTGGAAAAGTATGAAAATAACGTTTTGTGCCATTTAATCATACAAAAGAATATGTCGAAATCTCCCAAGATGGGAAACGCTACATTTTAGGCTGCTGAATGAAATTGCTTATGATCTTACACAAACATCAATGTGTTGGCGTTGAAATACCAACTAACTGGAAGAGGGCAAAGGCTATCTTTTATCTACCAAAAGAGGAAAAGGAGGATCTAGGAAGTTACAAAACAGACTCATATCTTTATCTGGAAGGATTCCAGAATAGGTCATAAAGAAATCAGTCTGTAAAATTGCATAATGATTACTAGAAGCCAGGATTGATTTGTCAAAAACACATCTTGCCAGGTCTAGACATTTTGGTGCCCTAGACAAAGTCATATTCTGGCGCCTTCTGCGGTTTGTCTCATTTTCTAATTTTTCTTAGGAATTTCAAAATGATACGCTTCTTTTTTTCTTTTCAGTTTTTGAACTTATGATTTTCAGCCCTGGGCATTTTTTTTTCTTTTTAGCACTATTGCCGTCACAGGGCAACAATTTTGTGAATTTATTTTGAATGGGCCAATGTAGTTTTCTGGGTACAGGTAGTTGTCATTCATTTAGTGACCATGCAAAGTTACAGCAACACTGAAAAAAGTGACAATTTTTCACACTTATGACCATTGCAGCATCCCCATGGTCACATGGTCAAAATTCGGCCGCTTGGCAACTGGCATGTATTTATGATGGTTGCGGTGTCTTGGGGGTCATTTGATCATCTTTTATGACCTCTGACAAGCAAAGTCAATGGGGAAGCCAGATTCATTTAACAATCATGTTACTAAACAACTGCAGTGATTCACTTAACAACTGTGGCAAGGAAGGTGGTAAAATGAAGCAAAACTCACTTAACAGTTGTCTCACTTAACGGCCGAAATGTTTGGCTCAATTGTTGTCGTAAGCTGAGGACTAGGTGTATAATTTGGACAAGTGGATAGTCATATGACTCACTCGCTCAGTATCTTCCTATCAGGTCTTTGTCTTCTGGAATGTTACCAGCCTCCTGAAATCTAGAACTGTAATACTAATTTATTTTTCTCATGACTTGTAATGTCAGCTGAGTATGCGGTTCACTATCATTGGGCTGAGTTTGTGTGTCAGTGTTTTTTAAAAACGTAGAATGAAAACATTCTAAAGCAGTGGTTCCCAACGTGGGGCCCATGCCCCACAGGGGGGCAATTTGATTTTTAATGGGGGCAATTGGAACCTTTTTTAAACCAAATTAATGGCCTTTTAGGCTTCCTCCGCATGAGTAGTTCACTTTTTGAATAGTAAGAATATAACAAACTCAAAGACTCAAGATCCATCCCACCACTAAAAGGACAAAACGGGAAAGGCTGTAATGATGAAACCGTTAAGGCCAACCTCTTCAACACATTCTTCAGTTCAGTCTTTGTAAACAGCAACAGCTCATATTCCTCATTTCCCAATCGTACCACAACTAATCACAATGATCTACTACATGTCGATTTCACAGAAGTTGTTGTTGAAAAGGCACTACCCAACCTAAAACCATCTCTATCAATTGGTCCTGATGGATTATGTGCCTACTTCCTAAAAAAGCTCTCAACCAACATAGCAGAACCACTTAGCATAATCTATGGAATATCTTTCAGAACCAGCTCCTTACCTAACTTATGGTCACTAGCCAAGGTCATCCCTATTTTCAAAAAGGGTGATCCCAGCCTAGTTGATAATTACAGACCAATCTCATTATGTTGCGTCACCTGCAAAGTCATGGAATCAATCATAAACCAATCCATTATTCTCTACTTAGAGACTAACAACCTACTCTCTAACAAGCAATTTGGCTTCAGGAAAAAATTGTCCTGCAGTCTGCAACTCTTACACTGCAAAAACATATGGACTTCAAAACTCGACCAGGGTAAAGCAATAGACACAATTTATATAGACTTCTGTAAAGCCTTTGATTCAGTGGTACACCACAAACTACTTCTAAAACTAAAATCATATGGCATTTCCGGATTCCTGCATAAGTGGATAGCTGCGTTCCTATCAAACAGGCAACAAGTAGTCAAAATAGGGAACGCCTTATCAAACCCTGCAGCTGTTAACAGCGGTGTCCCCCAAGGTAGCATTTTAGGGCCCACACACTCTATACTTTACATAAATGACCTTTGCGATCATATTATAAGCAATTACGTTCTCTTTGCTGATGATGTAAAACTATGTAACACATCTCGGTTTTTGCTCAGGTAACTTTTTAAAATAGGTGTTCTGACCTGGCTCCCAAACACAACAAGCACACTGTTTTTAACTAAACATTCCCTTTATTAGGAGCACCAGAAGCCCCGGCCAAAAGTCTCTCTCTCTCACATCAGGCTAATGAAGTCTCTAAGTGCCTGTGGAAAGCGAAGCTAATTTTCTTTCCCCTTGAAATGACCCCAACACACCAGGAGTCTCTCTCTCTACCCACACTTGTAAAGGAAGTCCTGGAAGATGTGCTCATTCTTATCCAGCAGCAGACAAACACACACACACACACGCTCAGAAGGCACACCTGACTCTCAGAGCCGCAGATTCCAAGAATAAATTCCAATAATGTTCCCAACAGGATTCAGAAGTTCTGAATATCAGTGGCTGACCAACAGGGAGACGAATAGTTGTCTGCCACACCTATTCATCTCCACCCCCTGCCTTTTATCCCCAGAGCTAGGGTGGGGCTTAGCTAGCAGCGGTGGCTCTTCTGTCCCGAGGACCGCCCATAGCTTCCTGCTGCTCTCCCCTTCTCTGCCTTCTGCGCATCCTCACGTCAGGCACCAGACCCAGCTGTTCCTCTGCTTCCTCATCAGCCACCTCCCGACCTGGGGGCTGTTGCCTCTCCATCTGGGGGCTGATGGACAGCCCAGGCTCCGCCTCTGTCTCTATTTCTGACAGCTCCATTCCCTCTCCCCGCTCGGAGCTCTCCGATTGCCTTGATGCTGGCCTCAACTCCCACTCCGCCTCCTCATCTGATTCAGCAGCTAAAGGGGCCAGTGGCTGACAGGCTACAACAATAGGTTGTAGGAAAGCCGTAAATAATAAAGTATTTGACAAAATACACTATTAAATTCTGATTAGTAAATGTGGATGGGAGAGCACTATAGTCGATTGGATCATGCCCAAAGGCCTTCAAAAACATAGATGGTTTCCTAGCACAGTGGAGGAAGGTATCAAGTTTCTGCCACAAAATTCAATCTAAGCAGGGGTGAGCAAATGTGGCCCCTTTATAACCTGTGGACTTCAACTCCCAGAATTCTTGAGCCATAATTGCCCACCCCTGATCTAGGACCTTGTTTTCTGCAAGATGGGCAGCTATATAATTATTTTAAAAATGAATAAACGGATGGATGAATGGATGGATGGATGGACAAACAAACATACATACATTCATACAAACCAACAAAATTACTACATTAGAAAAAGGCACCGCATTGTGTAATGCATTGTATGTGTAAAAAGGGAATATCATTCAAGGTGATTTAATAGTTTTGAGAGATAAACAAATTTCACAGAAAAAGTGTACTCAGGAAACAAAATCAAACGTACAATTATAGGATGGTAAATATATGGCTTGGAGGAATTATTTGTCATCTCTGAACAGCAGTTGCTTGCGAGCTGAATGTGACATGGCAATTTGAGATGGCTGGAAAAAGGACAAATGCAATTTCAGGTTGCACCAATAAAAGGATAGTGGAATCATGTGAAGCAATTCCATTTTATTCTCTTTTGGTCAGTCCACCTGGAATATTATCTGTCCAACCTGGACATTGTATTTTAGTGGGAAGTCAGGCAAACTAGGTTTAACCGATATTTAGAAACTAAATGCTATGAAAAGAAATGGAAATAACCCGAAAAGTTCATTGTTGAGAAGAATGAAAGGGAATATGATCATACTTTTCAATTACCTGAAAAGATGTCACACAGTTCTGTTCTTATATTGTTCTAAAACAGAGAGCATGGAATAACGAATTTATTAAAAAATGGTTTCTGGTTCAATGTTAGGAAAAAATTACTTAACAGTAAAAACATTTTGACAGTGGAATGAATTACCCCGAGTTATGTTGCTTCCTCCTTTACTAGCTATGTTCACACATAGGCTGGAGAGCCATCTTCTTACAGATGCTTTAATTTGAATTGTACTGTGGGTCAGAAACTGGCCTTGATGTGGTAAATAGCACTTCACCGTTCAAAGGTTCTATAAAAGCCAGTATATAAACTTAAAAAAAATATATAGAAAATCCTCTGTTGTTAAATGAAGGTCAGACGCACCACATCCATTCACTGGATCCACAGATATTTCCATCACCGCTTCTTGCTATTCTTTTTGAATGCATACCCGTATTTTTTGCCGCACCTTTCTCCACAGTGGGTGGAGCCATCCTCCAAGAATGGGTTAAACCTGCCCTCCAGCCAATCAGGACCGAGTTTCTTCAAAAGTATAAATAGGACCCTCTTGCCTTGGCACCCCCTCTTTTTTCCTCGGTCCTTAGCCAAAAAGGACAGTGCTTAAACCCATTCTTCGATTTCTCCACCAACTACTGAATTTCTACTACTTCCTGTGAGTTATTGCTTCATTGATTCTTACTTGACAGCTGTCACTCAGAGACTCTTCAATTGTGTCAGCTTACTGGGCATTGCCCCATTGGGCCTTGTCCCTAGCTGGGGGTTAGGACTCCCCAGGGAGGAGATTACCCTTAACAGTTGCACATCTGTTGTGTACTGGGGTTTTCTCACCTTAATCAACCAGTCAAATAATTGCAGCCTTGTCTTGCCTGTCAGGGAGGGAGGTACTCCAGATCGTGATCTTCAGCCACAGAAGCCCTGAGCTTGGGTGGCCTGCAATCGGCTTGAGTTTGTCTCCTATAAGCCAAACTAGCGTTCCCCTCCAATCGGCTTGAGTTTGTCTCCTATAAGCCAAACTAGCGTCCTTAATTGACTTTTGGAGCCGACATCGGCCGCAATCGATCGAGCGGCGTCGGAAAAGGGCGCTAGAAATTTCACACCTTGCCTTGCATCGGGAGAGAAGGCCTCGGCAAGGCAAACTGACAGGCAGACTTCAAATCATCTTCGCTCAGATCGGCTGCTTCCTTGCCTCAGAGCCTGCCTTTGACCCCTGCTGCTCCATAGTTCAGCCAGAATGGCTGACAAAGGCCATAAGCAGGGGAAGGCAAAGCAGAAGACCCCCAGGGTCACTCCTGCTGAGGACATTTGCCGGGGGGGATTAGAAACTATGAGCCCTGCCAGGGACAGGGACAGGTCACTTCTACTTCTACATCCTCCCCTTCTGAACGCTCCAAGTCATCCAGCACAGCTGTTTTTTTGCTCTGTCTTGTGCCTGAGAAGCTGGCAATCTGGGTGCTGCTTCCTGAGGGCTTGTTCCCTCCTTTTGTTTGGAACTTCAGAAATCAGTCAGTCTGCTCCAGGAGACCCAGAAAACTGACAGTTAGTGGCTAGGCCTTAGCAGACTCCTTTCTCCTCAGGAGACAGCAAGTTTAGGAGTGCCTCATGGGTGGCCACCATTTTGAATTACACAGGACCGCCCACTTCAAAAAAAATTCTTTTTTCTTTTGAGGCCTCCTTTATTTAACTTGCCTTCTGTGCAATGGGGGACAAGAGCCAGCAATCTGGCAAGGCTCCTTTGATCCAAGGCCCTGTCTGTACCTGTCTCTAGTGCCTGGGCCGTATGCTTCCATTTGAGCTGCTCCGCATTGATCTGCTTGTCTTCAGCCAGGTAAGTGTGTAGGCAGCCTTTGAGAGTGCCAGTGGCCATCTTGAAGCCTCCCACAGGGTGGCAGCCATTTTGATTGCCCTCAGAATTGAAGGCACTAAGGGCGTGGCCATTTTGTTTCAAATACCAAAAGTGGGCAGAGACCATTTTGAAGCCACATCAAGGACGGTGGCCATTTTGGATGCCCTTTCTTGCCGGTGGCCATTTTTAAGGCCTAATATGGGCAGTGGCCATTTTGAAAGACCAACTAAGGGCAACTGCCATCTTGTTGGCCTCATTTAAGGGCGTTGGCCATTTTTAGTGACTGTTTGGACCTACTAATTTACCCAGGCCTTTCTGAGGCCTGCCTTGTTGGCAGAGGCCTTAAATAAATATGGATACTGTTATTTGAATTGAGCTGACAAAAATTCAGACTAGCTGTCTGTAGGTCTGCCTCAGGAGTACCTGTTAAAGCATGTTCAGGTATTCATATATGACAATAACAAGCTAAACGTATTAACTTAGAATGAAGATTCTATCTATATTTTAAAAATGGCTTGAACAAGGGCTTTCAGCAGAATTTAGAAGTAGTAAGTTACAGATCTCACATAAAAGGAACAAATGAGCCTAGTGAGCACTCATTCCAGTAACAGTTTAAAACCAAGCCTTTTTCTGGAGTCTATGAGCCCAGCATAACTGGAACTATATACAAACTATCAATTTTTCTATATACAAACTATCAATTTTTTTTTCTGTATTTGAAAATATCAGTCTCTTATGAACTGAACTTTAAGACAAAGACAACAGGATTTGTAAATTGGAGTTAATTTTTAAAATGATGCCTTTTACAAAGGAAATTACCCTATCCAGAGTACTCTACCCTACTCATTCCTACCTAGCATCCCCCAGGGAGGGGGACCTAGTGGACGGGAGTTCCCTGGATGCCAGGGAATTCTCATTAGCTCACTCTGGCATCTGGAACCAGACAGCTCCATTCACAAGCCAAAATCAACCTGCTGCTCAATCATCATCAGCTCAAGCGGCTGTCTAAGCCAGGTCAATGGGGTCCACCTCCAGATGGACGCTTGCTAGGTGGAGCTGCCTTGGAGCTGCCTAAGGTTTTTGCCCTGAAGAAGGACTTGTGTCCCTCAGCAGCCTTGTGCCCCTCTGAGACCCTAGCAGTCTTGGGGGGTGGAGGAGAGTTTCTGGTCAGTGGTGACCTGTCCCTTGCCTCAGTCAGTGTGCCAGGGGCTGACTCCCCATTAGGGTCTTCTGTGGGACGTGGCTTATGTGATTTTGCCTTACCCTTTCCCGATCTACCTTCGGGCGGGTGGAGAGCCATTCTTGATTTAAAACGCCTCAATAAATATGTCATCTACAAGAAATTCAAGATGCATACCCTGCAATCAATTCTGGCGGTCATTAGGCAAGGCGACTTCTCGCCTCAATTGACCTTTCGGAGGCTTACCTCCACATTCCAATCAATTCATCTCACCGCCAATACCTCCGGTTTTGCCATGCAGGGGTGCATTACGAATATCTGGCGTTGCCCTTCGGCCTGTCTTCAGCACCTAGGGTGTTTACCAAGGTATTGGCCGCCTTGACCGCCCACCTGCGGGCTATCCCCGGGCGTGTCCAGTGCTACCTGGATGACATTCTCATCCAGTCTTCCTCTCTGTCCCAGGCAGAGCAGGACACCCAGGTAGTCCTTAACTCCCTTGGGCACCACGGGTTCCTAGTCAACATGGGAAAAAGCCAATTGTCACCTTCTACCAGGATGACTCACTTGGGGGCCATCATTGACTCTCTGGAGTGCAGGGTGTACCTATCTCAGGAGCGGAGAGACAGCCTATCGGATTTAGTCCAGCGTGTTCTGGCCCAAACAAGGGTTCCCCTGAACCAGCTGTCCTCCCTCCTGGGGAAGGTGATATCAGCCATTCACATCACTCCATGGGCTCACCTGCATTCCAGAGACCTCCAATGATTTGTTCTCCCTTTCCAGAGATCCGGTTGCAGCGATTCCCCAGCCAGGGTCCACCTCCCGACAGGGGTCCAGAAATCCCTCAGATGGTGGTCTTCAGCCACTCTCACCAAAGGCACCGGCTTCCTGGAACCACGGAGGCTGACTCTGACCACGGATGCCAGCACCACAGGTTGAGGGGCCCACATCGAGTCCCAGGTTGCCCAGGGCACTTGGTCCAGTGCCGAGCAGAGCCTCCCCATCAACCTGTTAGAACTGAGGGCAGTCAGGTTGGCCCTAGCTCACTTCCAGGGCCGTCTGTCGGGCAGTCACATGCTTGTCTTGACAGACAATGTAACAACGAAGGCCCATATCAATTGCCAGGGCGGGACCATGTCCAAGGTCCTCATGGCTGAGGCAATGACACTGGGGCTCTGGGCAGAGCGGCATCTGCAGTCCATCGCAGCAGAACACATCTCCGGGGTGAGCAACACAACCGCAGACTGGCTCAGCCGGAACTCCATCGGCCTAGAGGTAGAGCTCTTGCCTCACAATCAGGAGGTTGTGAGTTTAGTCCTAGGTAGAGGCAGATGTAGGGTCTCCTGCTTGGGCAGGGGGTTGGACTAGATGACCTGTAAGGTCCCTTCCAACTCTGTTAATCTGACCCGGCGGAGTGGTATCTTCATCCGGACATTTTCCAGCAGCTGGTCGGTCGGTTCGGTCTGCCAGTCATGGACCTCTTCGCCACCCTGGAGAATGTCAGGTTGCCCAGGTTCGTCACCAGGTTCCGGACACAGGGGGCAGCGGACACAGACGCTCTTTGATGCGACTGGCCGCAAGGGCTACTATACACATTCCCTCCCCTCCCCTTGATCCCCAGGGTCATCCGGAGGGTCCTGCAACTGAGAGCGGAGGTGTTCCCTCTAGCTCCCCACTGGCCCAGATGGGCCTGGTTCGCGGACCTTATGTTCTTGTCCATGTCACCTCCTTGGCGGATCCCGCCGACAGAGTGGTCGCTTGCCCAGGGGTCAGTCCACCATCCAGAGCTGTATTGGCTACAACTGACCGCCTGGCACTTGAGCAGCTCACTCTGAAGCACCGCCTGGTTCTGGACAATATTGCTCAAATCATGTTGGCCTCCAGGAGGCCGTTTACTGAACGTACTTATTCGGCCACGAGGAAGGCCTTCTGTCGCTGGTGCGCGCAGGTGGGATATTCCCCTATAGAACTGTCAATAATCTATGTCATTCAATTCCTGCACCAGGGACTTGCCAAGGGTCTTTCCCCTAATACGCTCCCCTGCCAAGTGGCGGCGCTATCCACTGTACTCTCCTGCCACAACTTGTACTCCCTATCCGGTCACTCGCTCCTGAGACAGTTCCTGAAACGGGCTACCAAGCTGTGCCCTCCTGTAGTCCATAGGTTCCCAACCTGGGACCTATCTAAGGTATTAACTACTCTCACTGAGGGCCCATTTGAGCCTATCTCTACGGCCTCTCTGGCCCACTTAACATACACAGTAGTCTTTCTTGTGGCAGTGACTTCCGCACGCAGGATCTCAGAACTGGCCGCTCTGTCTGTGAGGGGGGACCTGTGCGTCTTTCACTCTGACAGGGTGGTCCTGGGCCTGAACCCCACCTTCGTCCCGAAGGTAAACACGTACTTTCACAAGGCGCAGGAGATCATTCTCCCCAGTTTCTACCAAACTCCACTCAATGACACTGAGCGTGCGTGGCACCTGCTGGACGTCAGGCGTGACCTGGACATCTATTTGCAACGCACCCCTAGCTTTCGACGAACTGAGGCACTCTTTGTGTCCTTTCGCCCTTCTTCCATGGGCTCCAAAGTGTCATCCTCCACGGTGGGCCGTGGGCTTCGCACGGCCATTTCCTTGGCCTATGACCAAATGTCTCTGCCCCGGCCCCCTGGACTTACAGCACACTCAACGCGCAGTGCGGCCACCACGGCAGCCTGGAACGCCCGGGCCTCCATTGTGGAGGTTTGCCGTGCGGCCACGTGGGCCTCCCCTACACCCTTCGTCCGGCACTATGAAACTGGATGCCTATGCCTCAGAGGAGGCGGACTTTGGCCGGAGGGTGTTGCATCAAGGTGTGGGGGGACTGAGTCAGTCTCAGCCAGATACAGGTGGCCCGCCCTAGGGACAAGGTACTTTGGTATGTCCCATTCTTGGAGGATGGCTCCACCCACTGTGGAGAAGGGACGTTGTTTACTTACCTGATACGTCCTTTCTCATAGGGTGGAGCCATCCTCCAAGTCCCTCCCCTTTTTTAGGGTACTGGCTGGACTGTCTGTTCTCATTAATCTATCATCCTGTACATATGTTCATGAGGTCTGTGTCACTGTTGTTGGTTTGCCTTTCTCTGAGAATAACAACAACAACAACAACAAGAAGAAGAACAATAATAATAATAATATAAATAAAATATAGTGAGTTGGTCTAATGGGTAAGCACGTTTGAGTTTGACCTTCTTCCCTCGTAAAAAGAGGGGGTGCCAAGGCAAGAGGGTCCTATTTATACTTTTGAAGAAACTCGGTCCTGATTGGCTGGAGGGCAGGTTTAACCCATTCTTGGAGGATGGCTCCACCCTATGAGAAAGGACGTATCAGGTAAGTAAACAACGTCCCTTTTCCTCCCTAAAACGCACCTTTTTCCTCCCTAAAAGAGGCTGAAAATTTGGGTGTGTCTTATACTCCGAATGTAGCTTTTTCGAAGCTTTTTCCCGCAGCCCTAACGAGGTGCTAAGGATCTTCCCGGCTCTTACTGGCTTGCAGGATTTTTTCATTGCTACTCCCTCCGAAGAAGGTTTTTCCCAGCCCTAAGTCTTTGCAGGCTTGTTTTCATTGCTACTCCCTCCGAAGATGATTTTTTTCAGCACAAACCAGGGGATAAAATAATGTGCTGAAGCTGACCAGACTAAGGACACTAGCCAGATGAATACCTGGTAGGTAGATTTCCCCCCCTATTTTCCTCCCCAAAAACTAAGGTGCGTCTTATACTCCGGTGTGTCTTATACTCTGAAAAATACGGTAATTGTTTCACTATTTCCCTTTTTCTTAATTTTTCCCTTTTTCTTAATTTTTAAAACTTGGTTATCGGAATGGCCTTAATCTATTAGTGATTCATACATCATAGAGTTCGGAAGGGATAGTACAGATAGTCCTCAACTTATAACCACCATTGGGAACAGAATTCCCATTGCTAAGCAAGAATTTCCATCACTAAGTTGTTAAGTGCGTCACACCTGATTTTGTTAAGTGATTTTGTTTTGTGGTTAAGTGAGCCACACCTGATTTTTATGAACTTTTTTTGCCATGGTTGTTAAGCAGTTGTGAAGTGATCCATGCAGTTACGAAGCAAATTTGGCTTGCCTCACTGACCTTGTATGTTGTAAGTTGAAAGGTCAAAATGGTGATTACATGACCCCAGGATGCTGCAAATCTGTTGTAAACACAGGCCGGTTGCCAAGCAACTGAATTTTGATCACAGAACCGTGGGGATCCTGTGTTTGTTGTAAGTGTGAGGATCAATCGTAAGGCACTTTTTTCAGTGCCATTGTAATTTTGAACACTTACTAGGTAGTTACTATCTGTACAGGTAGTCTTTGACTTACAACAGTTCGTTTAGTGATTGTTCGGCACTGAAAAAAGTGATTTATGACCATTTTTCACACTTATGACCATTGCAGCACCCCCAAGTCACATGATTTACATTCGAATGCTTGACAACTGATTCATATTTATGATGGCTGCAGTGTCCCGGGGTCTTATGACCATCTTTTGCGACTTTCTGACAAGCAAAGTCAGATTCGCTTAACAACCTCTGGGATACTAATTTAACAACTGCAGTGATTAACAAATGTGGCAAGAAAAGTCGTAAAATGGGACAAAACTCACTTAACAAATTTCTCACTTAGCAGCATAAGTTCTGGGCTTAGTTGTGGTCGTAACTCAAGGACAACCTGTATTTCTTTTGTTTGTTGTATTTAGATTTGTTTCGAGAGTTCAATTTCTTTTCTGAAAATAATAAAAAGTTATGTGTGTTCCTAATCAGAGCTTCAGTGCTTAGTATTCTGTTTCAAAAGGGTGTTTTGTGCAGTCCCACACAAGGCGTGGTGCCTTTCTAACAGGTACTTTGGTAAGCTATGAATATAGCCTACTTGTTAGAATAACTGATAAAATAGCAGCAGCCTGTTTTAGATTGTCAGTGAACATTTGGCTATTTAAGCATGTGCAAGACTTCATACTAGATGTAGCTGACAGCAAAATGTTGAGAGACAAATGTATCACTTGCTTTTGGGTGTAAGTATAATCACACTTGAACTGCATTGCATGATGTTTTTGGTTTTTTTTTGTAAAGTAGGTGACTTTCTATGTGAATATATTCTGCAGAATTTTCAAAGAAAAATAAATTGGGTATAAAGTAATTAGCTGCTAGATGTGTCTACAGGCTTAGCTAAAGCTTATTGTGGAGGGCCAGGTGTCCCCTCTCCTGTACTTTTTTCTATGTTTATCAAGAAATTGAAGTGTCAGATGATACTGAAACATTTTTAAAGAAATTGGTTCTTAAAGTGCAGATTTTATATATCCATATACTGTGATTACTCCAAGTAACATTGAACTGGCACATGTTACACCTTTGCTCCATTGGTTGCCAGTCTGCTTCCAGGTCCAATTCAAGGTGCTGTTTTTGACCTTTAAAGGCCTTCAAGGTATGGGACTGCAGTGTCTGATGGACCGTCTCTGTAGTGTTCTGGTGTTCCTCTAGAGGCCGCTCTAGGAGCGGGATTGTTGGCGAGTTGTGATTGGCTGTTCCGTTTGACAGCTGCATATTTAAGGAGCTGTCAAAAGCGTTTTACCTCAGGAGAGTTCTGTAAGCCTGTTCTGTTGTTGTTAATAAACGTTACATGTTATCTGCTATCGTGTCTCGCCTCAGTTACTGCCCCAGCCCGCTTGTTCAACAGAGTAGTCTCCATCTGTCCAGCAGAAGTATGCTGCGAATGGGTTTCATCTGATGGGACCCAGGAGACAGGCCTTTTCTATTGTGGCACCCACCCTGGAATATTGTCTCATTGTTCCTGTGGAACAGGCCGAATCCTTGACATTTTTCCAGGATTCCCTTAAAACATGGTTGTGCGAGCAGAGCAGGGGATCTCAAGGCAATAGTGATTTGATGAAATGGCTGCCTTGTTTTTAATATCTATTTTCTCCACCATGTTGTTAATAATATTGTTAATGCCTTTTAATTGTAGCTGTTTTTACATTTTTATTTTATAATTGATTTTATTGTAAGCTGCCTAGTCACTTTACTGTGAGATGGGTGGCTATATAAATTTGATGAATGAATGAATGAATGAATGAATGAATGAATGAATGAGTTTTACTTCATGATAAAATATTGCATTCTTTGACAGGATGGAGCGTCAGCAAGTCAGTTTGACTTGTGTACCTTCTCTCATGCATTTTTGCTTTTTGTGGCTCCGGTTCTTAAAGAACTTCTTGCTGGTTTCCTAATTATTGTGGTACATTAAATTTACGTATTACATATTTTATTATATATTTTAAATTGTGAAATTTTAAAATTAAAATAGTGTTTAACTGTCTGTTATCACACAGAATGACATGTACTTATAAAAAGGAAAGCATTGTTTCAGAAATCTATGCAAAAATAATTATTAGATATGAGAGAACAAACAAGTACTCTTTTTTAAAACTTAGTTACAAGCAGATTCATTTAACAAGGCTAAGTCAATACTCAAGATGAAAAGCATACATTTTATTTATAAATAATTTCTAAAAAATATTCATTTTTTCTTTAGCTCGAAATTTTTAAAAGTTGGAATTGGGCATAGAAAGAAATATCTTTAGTATATTGATAAGTCTCAGTGCTGTATGTATTCGAAATAAGCAGTTAGCAAGCAAAAGAAATAAATGCATTGGTTAGAGATTTTCTCAAAATTCTTCAAAAACCTTTGGATAAACTTTTTTTCCCTTTAAAATGAAATCTGCTGCTAAATAGTTTATACAATAAAGTAAAATGAAGTAAGTAAAAAATATAAAAATTCTCCTGGCAAATGAAAAAAGCTGTTTCCACAATATTTATTACATGCAATGGTAAGACTAACAGAATATTTAATTCTGAATTAAAATAATAACTGGAAAAGATCTATTGAAAAATCTTAATATTATAAGAAGGACTATATTGCTTTATGAAAAGAAGTAGAATGAAAATCTTACTAGGATTCCTAAAACAAAAAAAGACTTGCAGCCATTGTAGACCTGGAGAAAATGTGCAATAAATATGTAAGAAGCAAATTTATTAACTTGGTCCCAGCCTATTATGAGAATGAGGCTAACTGAAAACTAACTTTCCACACATAGTGATGATCAATCAAAAGGTACCCTGTTGATCCTCATAAATCTCCCTACAGAAGGCTTTTTTTCTTCTTGCTCCACAGGCTTTCTGCCTGCTGCTCCTCCTGTCAGATAGATTCTGAAAAGATCCTTGATGTCATCGTCTTTGCACTTGTACTTAAGCCAGCTTTTCTCAGGGGGACTAGTTGGCAGGGAACATGCTGATTAGGGAGTCATTAGGACATGTGTTGTCTGAATCCATTTCTAAAAAAATGGAGATTCCTATTAGCGGTGCTGAGAGCAGAATATTCAGAGCTCAAGAAAAGATGCTTCAAGAGGAGCTTCCCTGGCTTGGAAGAAACAGAATGTGCGCTTTGATCCCGAGCTCTTGAATTTCAGGGCAAGGTATGATTTGAGAGAACTTGACAAATGTCTATCTTAAACTTAGAGGGTTTTAATCTTGCCTTACAGATAGGAATTTTATAGACTGACGTGTGGAATATAACAATCACCCATCAGAGTAACAAATGATGGAGTTCACATGCTTACTGTATTTTTCGGAGTATAAGACGCACCTTAGTTTTTGGGGAGGAAAATAGGGGAAAACAATCTGCCTACCAGGTATTCATCTGGCTAGCATACTTAGTCTGGTCAGCTTCAGCACATTATTTTATCCCCTGGTTAGGACTTAAAAAAACCTTCTTCTGAGAGAGTAACAATGAAAGAACCTGCAAGCCAGTAAGAGCTGGGAAGATAGATAGCACCTGGTTAGGGCTAGAAAGAAATTTATTCGGAGCAAGTAGAGCAATGAAAAAAAAACCTGCAAAGACTTAGGGCTGGAAAAACATTCTTTGGAGAGAGTAACAATGAAAAAGCCTGCAAGGTAAGAGCTGGGAAGATCTGTTAGCACCTAGTTAGGGCTGGAAAAAAAAGCTATATTCGAAGTATAAGACGCACCCAAATTTTCAGCCACTTTTAGGGAGGAAAAAGGTGCGTCTTATACTCCGAAAAATACGGTAGTTTCTTCTTTTATCTTAAGGTACCAAAAGGATATCAAGGACTATGCTGTTTTGCATGGTCCTGTTTATACAGATAGCTGAGGAAGTTAAAGAATACCAGGGTAGTTCATCTGAGCAATTGCTGTATTACTGTATATGTACTGTATATGGTCAGGGATCATGCATGATATAATTGCACGAGAACATACAGTAACTGGACTAATGAAGGGTAATGTTAATATACTCTCCTGCTGCCAGTCTTATGAGACAGTCCAGCCAAGAAGCACAACCAAAAGTATTAACTCTGTCTTTATTGTAAGGTTACATTAACAAAATCTAGCAAGTTTGAAAGTACATCTCTCTCCCACTCTCATCTTTACTGTCCAAGAAATTAAAGCTGGTCCATTTTTGTCGCTTTCCCATTCTTTCTGTGGGTTTAGCTTCTTCTTCTTCAACCATTGTGTAGTCTGTGAATCTTCCCCCTCTCCCAAGGCATTCCCACATATCAGTCCACCTGTTGCTTACCATATCCATAAAATTTGTGAGTGCTTCTCATATAGGAAGTATTTGTCATACGCTGTGATTCATGATTCATTAATGATTTCTTGAAAGAGACATTTAATCAGGTGGGCTTTTCTTATGGAATTGGCTAGGAATCACTGTTTAGTTTAATTTAGATTTTCAATTGTGAGAAATCAATTTTATTAGAACTGTTTTCTTTTTAACAAGAAGCTAAAGCTCACTTTGAATCTTGCGACACAAGTTAAAAGAAGAAATGTGTGGTCTCGCTGTAGAATGCAATCTATATAAAGAAAAACCTGTTTCTTTAAACACTAGAGACAACCCAAACTGGTTGTGTCATTTTGCACATGTAGTGCTGAGACCTGGCCTGCACAAGTTGTAACGGGAAAGGACCACACTGATGAATTAAGGCTACGAAGAAATATCTGACATGCTATGAGCTGTTTTGGGGCTAGAAAAGGGAAGTAGCACTGAGGCTGGCAATAGTAATTGAGTAATATTAGAGATGCTTGTCATCACATTTTTTGGGGTAGTGGCAATGGTGAATTTATTACTCTTTTTAAAAAAAGGTCAGAAAGCTGCATAATGTTGCATGTGTTGTGCAGGCCTGGCTTAGATATCATTCAGCCCCTTAAACAAAGAATTCTGGTAGTATTAGAATTATTGAAAATATGGCCGAGGAAACAAATTGTGCTTAGGCACAATTTGATATGATATGATATGATTGAGATATGATTGACAAATCATAAATTCCACAGTGATATATAAATGTTATCCTTAATGATGAATGCAAAACGAGCAGCTATTTACCCTTCCTTTCTTTCCGTAGGGAAAAGTTGTCTGTGGCTCGGCTACAGCAAGAAGTTGCCCGCAGTAAGAGTGACGGAACAATGGTAAGTTTTGGCAATCCTCCAATTTGTATTTCCAGTTGTATTGCAATTAAACCTTCAAGCATGCTGGCTTTGATAGTGGAACCAAAATACAAATGCAGCATTTTACACCAAATGCAGTCAAAAGTTTATTAATCTCTCTCTCTCTCTCTCTCTCTCTCTCTCTCTCTCTCTCTCTCTCTCTCTCTCTCTCTCTCTCTCTCTCTCTCTCTCTCTCTCTCTCTCTCTCTCTCTCCCTCTCCCACTCCCACTCCCTCTCCCTCTCCCTCTCCCTCTCCCTCTCCCTCTCCCTCCCCCCCTCTCTCTTTGAACATCAGAATGTGGGCAAGGTAAGAATCCTGGGAAAATGTTATCAGTACGAATACTGATTTCCCTTCTGATGACCAAGTGAAAAATCATAGTAATTAAGTACATAAATAGGCAATTAGAGATTGGAATTAGATACACTTGATTAGTAATTAATCACCCATTACTGGCAATTGACAAAGAAAGCCATGAAAATGCTTGAAAGATTGATTATGCTAATCCCTAGTCTTAAATCCATTCAGATTTTTTGTTGTTGTGAGATTCATTTACAGTACAACATTAGAAAGCTACAGTGCAAAATTAGCATTGGTAATCACAGTATTGATTTAACAAGATTTAAATTTTTCATGAACCTTACTTGCAGTTTTGTTTTATGCCCTCACTTTGTGAATGAGGGCTCCTTGCGCTGAGCTGAAGGATCATATGCAGATAAAAGCTTGATTCAGTATAATGGTAAATCAGGATTTAGCACCATCTGGAAGAACTTCTGTGAGGCTGAATGAAACCCAAGTCTTTCATGCTTTCCTTTCTGTCTTTTACATGGTCAGAAGGAGGATTCAGTTACTGTGTTTTGTGCCTTGCCATTACATATAAGCCAGAGAACATTCATTAAAGCAAACCAAGTTAGGTTTTGCAGTCTAATTAGCAATGTATAAGCATTTATTTTAAACTGAATTGCCTGATTTGTAGTCTATAATAAACTAGAAGTTGTAGAAACTGGGTCCTGATCATACCCTTCTTTGAGTATGTTGTAAAAGAGATAACCCAGAGGCTTTGCTGGGCCTACAGTATCATTCAGATGACACAACACTGAACACAAACATGGCCAAAATTCTAGAGTTGATTTGTTCTAATTTGCAATTTAATGAGACCAATAATTGTTTTATATATGTATGTGCGTAACTGCATATACATAGCCCTTTTTGGTTCTGTGAGGATCTGGCTTCTAACAATAACAAAAAAATTAAACAAAAAAAGGGAAAGGGATAAAGAAAAAAGCAAAACCCAAACCATGTAACAGTTAAAAGCCTGGTGAAACAGATGCAGTTTACAGACCTTTTAAACTCCAAGATAATAGGGGATAAACACAACTTCTGAAGCATCCCTTTTTCCTGATAGATGAATGTAATACTTTTTTTCTTGGCTAACATTATTTTTCTAAATACTTTTGTCTGTCCCTCTGATGTATTTTGAAATTTAATAATTCACTTATCTATGTCATTTGGCATTTGTCCTATACCGGTTTATTCAGCTGAGGATAAAATTGTGGAAAAAAGTATCACAAAACAAGTGAGGGGGGGGGAGAAATCTAATAAAAATTCAATGGAACATGCTGCCTCTTTGTTTCCAGTATCGTAATCATAAATATGATTTTGGCATTTCAGGGACCCTTAAAGTGATGCTTATCCATAAAGCTGAGCACTAATCCCTATATTGTATAAATGGCCAAGCTTAAATATAATTCAAAAATAATTTCTCCTTTGAATATAATATTTTGAGCAAAATTAGCACTAGTAGAATTACAGGTACTCCTTGATTTACAACCATGTGTTTAGCAACTGTTCAAAGTTACAACAGCACTGAAAAAAGTGACTTAAAACTGGTTCTCGCAGTCTCAATTGGGGTTGCAAGATTAAGACTGCCTGTACTTCAGGATATATCATTTTGCATTTATTTATCCCACAATAAAACCTAACTTTTTTCTAAAGCATAAGTTAGGATTATATGTGTATTATAATGGAAGAGAGCTTGTGCATTTTTGAGATACATCTGAAAAGCTATAACAGATCTCCTAGAGCTCTGGTGGCAAACCTATGGAACGCGTGCCAGAGGTGGCACTCAAAGCCCTCTCTGTGGGCACGTGCGCTGTCGCCCCAGCCCAGCTCCATTGCGTTTCTCCATTGCGTTTCTCGCCTTCGTTTGCAGGACTAAAAAAAATGCGCAAAACAGCATTCCGCCTTCGTCTCAGTGCATTTGCTGTTGCTGCCTCCATGGCCTGCCCCTTGCACAGCACAGTGATATTTAGCGTGCTTCACAATGGGGGAGACGGGGTCCTGTCCTCTTCCTGGAGCCCATTACGTCGTGGAGCTTCAGTGTGACCTTGCGTCGTCGTGGACTCGCTTTCGCCTCCTGGACATCAGTTGCTTTTCCTGCAGAGCTACCTGTGTTGGGATGCCCCGTGTCCCCACTGTCCAGCTGGTCTTCGGCTCTCCACCAACCAGCTGAGCGTGGGTGTACTGCTCCCTTGTCAGCCTCCGGACATCAGATTCCCACCACCAAGCATCAGTTCAGGGTTTCTCCCCCTCCCCAGGGGGACAGAGAGAGAGAGAGAGAGGCAAAGAGAGAGGGAGGGAAAGAGGGAAAGAGAGAGGGAGGGAGGGAAAGAGGGAGAGAAAGAGAGGGAGGGAAAGAGCAGGGATAGACAGGGAAGGAAAGAGAAAGGGAGAGGGAGGGAGGGAGGGAAAGAGAAAGAGGGGGAAATAGGGAGGGAGAGAGAGGGGAAAGAGAGGGAGGGAAAGAGAAAGAGGGGGAAAGAGAGAGGGAGGGAAAAAGAAATGATATTACAAAAGTTTTTCTTTTTTATTGTTGCTAAACTTAATATTTCAAAAGCAGAAAAAAAATGAAGGGGTATTGTTAGAGGCAAAGTACATTTATCATGTTTTTCTCAGAACAATTAGCTGAACTCTGCATTGTATTATTATTTTAGGTAGCAAAACCTCATTATTCAGGTTAAATTGCTGTGTTGGCACTTTGCGATAAATAAGTGGGTTTTGGTTGCAGTTTGGGCACTCGGTCTCTAAAAGGTTCGCCATCACTGTCCTAGAGACAGGCCAGAGACAAAGATGCACAGCTTCTGAGTATCTCAGTTACATGTTTTCATACATGACTGAGACATCTCCCTTTTCTTGACCTACTTCAGTTTACTGTAATAGAAACAGCTTTAGCAGCTGGGTTTTTAATTATAACCAGTATCTTTCATAGTTCAAGCATTTATATCTCCTGTCCTCAGCAAGTCTAGGGCCAGTGATGCTAATGCTTCTATTTCTTAGTTCCCAGGCAATAGTAGTTATATCTTACTTGGTGATAGAACTTGTCCCATCAGGTGGTAAAAAGTTCAAAGGCTGAATTTTCATGTCCCAGTGAATGCTTATTGTTAGAGGCATTAAGAACACTGTCTCTCCTATTCACTTATTTTTCTGCAAGAACACCACTAACAGCCCTATTGCAAATGGGAATCCAAATGACAATTCTGTTCTCTAAATTGGAAGTAGTAGCTTAATCTGACAAATGCATTTAGATAGGACTTTCTCTGTGTGGTTTGGACCAGATAGTGGCATCCTTGATTCCTGGTCTCAAAGAAAAAGGGTTCAATTTGTCAATTTTGCTTTCTTGGTATTCTGGGCAGTTTTAAAAGCTCTGGAGAAGATTTCAAGTGCCAGGAAAAAGGGTCTGTGAAGATCCTATCTTTGGGCATTCTGGCCCAATTCTTCATCCAGTTTATGAGATCAAAAGAGGATGAAGAAAGTATGTCCTGGTAATGTTATGCCAGATAAAGCTGATATCCTTCAACTTTACTTTTGAAGTCCTTGAAAAAGGCTTTTCTAATAGGCGTGAGGAAGGCGTGATTTGATTTCTGTGGGGCTTGTTTCTCTGTGCAGCTGTCTACAGTTGGTGGTATATTAGGCCTTTAGTTCTACTTGAGATTCTTTGCAGTTATCTCATTCAGATGTGAGGATTTTCAAGAGCTTTTAGTGGTTTTTTTTTTACTTTATTTCGATTCTGTAAATCTCTCCGCAGTTTTCAAGAAATAAATAAACAAAAGGGTAACAAGAATAAGAGAGGCGATAACTATTCAGTAGTTTCAAGTAACAAAACGTTCTGTTATAAAACATGATACAACAATAAATGTATTCAGTATTGGTGTGGGAAAAAATGTCCACTTAAATTAGGAACCAAAGGGTTTTGAGATGTATGCAACAAAGTGTCTTTTATTGCCATGTACAACTATAGTGGTCACGGGGATCTCACCCAAGGTTGTAGAAGAGAGTTTTTAGATTAAATTATTTTGGTTTATTACTTAGAAATGATAAAGAAATGCTGCAAATCACAGTGTGATAATCTATAATGGAATACTTGTGATAATACATTGGGATGACTGTAGGATATCACCCCTGCATTCCTCTAACACAGTTCTGGCTATAAGACAAATGCATACAATTGGGAATTTGTTATGATTCGTATTTCAGCACAAATTATTTTTTCTGTTTAGTAGCCTTTGTCTAAATGAAGCATTTCAAATGTCTAGATGTATTCCTTCAACCTTTATTAACTCTTATTACTTTTCTGTTTATTTTGTAGGCTGTAGCATAAATTACAGCTGTTGAGATCTTTATTTCATAAAGATTAAACCCAAATCAATTCTTCAATTAGTCTTTCGGGTTGGCATAGATTTCACGAAGGATAGGCCAGAAGTCCTTATTTTGCTGTGTTCCCTGCTGTGGGTTTAAGTGATACAAAGTGATTATCATGGCTTCTGCTCTGCATCCGTCTAATTCACACCTGCACCCTTTTGTAGAAGCACAACACTTTAACTGAATATGAGGTCCCAGTTGGTTTGGTTCTTTTCCTTTTTAAAATCCTTGAGCGTTAGATTGATTTATGAATGTATCAGATTCTTTGTTAGCGTGTAAACTACTAATTAATTTAAAGCTCCTCTGGGAAAAATTAAAGCCCTGGTTAAGACTTTCAACAGGCTCAGATGGTGCTAATAATAGGAGAGCAAGTTATATTAATGAATTTAAGTGTGATCATTCCTATCATATCCCTTCCCCCAAACTACTCCCATATGCAGGAAAAAGCTGGACCAAACTAGATGGAACCAAGAAAGAGTTAGAAGATGAAGCAATATCTTAAATCTTGAATTAAATAATGATTGAGGTTATTTTGGTGGTGGTATAATTTTATACTCTTTAAATTAATATTGTAATTTATATCCCGACTAGATGGCATGTGATTAAGAAAAGCTTCCCATACACTTCATAAATGCAGGGTTTTTTATTAATAATTTCGTTCATGTTTGTTAACACCTTATCGAATTACTAATAATTTTTAGCTACAAATGTGCAGTGCATTTATATCCCTTTTAAGTCAGTGAGATTTAAATAGTTAAAAGACTTTTCAGAACACGTGCATAATAAACTGAGTTGATTACAATGATAAATCTGCCCTTGCCTAATGATATTCCAAACGCTGTCAAAAGAAACTCTATATGGATTGAGAACCCCTCCCCTCCCCCAATTCCCCCAAAGACTTTCAACTGTACAGACACCATTCTACTACATGGTGTTCTCAACTTATGACCATAATTGACCACAGTTGAGTCTAAAATTTCTTCTGATAAGCAAGACAGTTAAGTCGTTGCCTCATTTTACAACCTTTCTTGCCACAGTTGTTAAGTGAATCACTGCTGTTGTTAAATTAGTAACATGGTTTTAAGTGAATCTGGCTCCCCCGTTGACTTTGCTTGTTAGAAGGTAGTAAAGGGTGATCACATGACCCTGGCCACTGCAACTGTCATAGGTATATAACAGTTGTCAAGCATCTGAATTTTGATCATGTGACTGTGGGGATGCCCCAATGGTTGTAAATGTAAAAAAAAACAATTGTAAGTCATTTTTTGCATTGTAACTTTGAACGGACACTAAACAAATGATTGTAAGTCAAGGACTACCAAAAAGATCCCATTGCTTCTGAGACTTTCTGGAAGGGGCTGCCCACTAGAAGAGCCATAATGGGCAATGAGATTACTATTACTGGATGGGCTTTCATTAGAGTACACAAGTGTTGGTGATGTGTTTCTAGATGAAGCTGATTAAAGACCTGGTTTAAAGCTTTCAAATTTTTCTAGACTCCTGACAATTGCTTGAACTGGTTTTGGTAGTTGGCAAGATTTTTTCAAATAGTTTGCCATTGCCTCCTTCTTAGGAGTGGGAGAAAGTAACTGGCCCATGGTCACCCAGTTGGCTGTAAGCCTACAGTGGGACTATAACTCACTGTCTCCTGGTTTCTAACCTGGTGCTTTATTCATTACACTAAACCAGCTGGCATGGTGCATTCATTCATGTTCATCTCATCTCATGATTTAGTCAGCATATTGACATTATTACAGGTAGTCCTTGACTTAGGACCACAATTGAGAGCAGAATTCTGGTTGTCAGTCATTCAGTTGTAAATCAAAGGCACCACTTGACCAGGCACAATTTTTCAACCATTTTCACAGCAGTTGTTAAGCGAATTTTGTGATTGTAACTTCGAATCCACTCTCCCAAATGGGTATTTTTTTTGCCATTAAATGGCTGATTATAAAAAAGTGGAAATGTAGTTTGATAAAGGGCAGCAAGTGATTGACTTTGTCTCAGTTCTAAACCTTACCTGGGAGAGATCTGATTATTCCTTAGATTAGGACTAAGAAACATTTTTAGGACCATCAGGAAAATCTAAGCATCCTGAAAAAAGGAGTCACAAACCATCTCCATAGTATTTCCAAAATAACTATACGGATGCGTATATTGTCACCAGAAATGAAGCTTCTTTACCTTAACAAAGTTTCTTACAGGGGTGAAATGCTACTGGTTCAGCCCGATTCGGGTGTACCGGTAGTGGTGGCGGGCCGGTGGTTTGGAGAACCAGTAGTGACGGCAGTGTGAAGCTCCGCCCACCCCCCTGATGTCGCCATTTTGTTTTTTTAACCCTCTGCGCATGCACAAAGCGTTCTGCGCATGCGCAGAGGGTGAAAAAGCGCGTGCACGAACCGGTAGAGAAGGTAAGTAGATTTCACTGCTGGTTTCTTAGATGTAGATGTCTAATCAAATTATATTAGAAATTATGCTAGAAATCTAATTTAGAAAAAAAACCACTGCCTTTTAACCACATGGGCGGGAAGAACATGCCCCCACTTCTTACTAGGATGTCTTTGCTAAGTTGTTCTGTTCCATAAGACTCCGTTTCTTTTGGCTTGGGCAGGAAGGGTCTGTAGATTGCTCATCACCAAGATTACAAGTATTTATTTGTTTGTTTGTTTGTTTGTTTGTTTGTTTATTTTTGTCACGCGTGTATAAGATTACAGACCAAGTATAAACATTAATATGAATATATAAGAAGTATAAGCATGGTTTTGAGTATATGATATTTTACGAATACATGGGGACTTTAGGACAGGGACAGTAGGCACGTTGGTGCGCTTATGCACGCCCCTTAAAGACCTCTTAGGAATGGGGTGAGGTCAACGGTAGACAGTTTAAGGTTAAAGTTTTGGAGGTTTGGGGAAGAAACTACTGAGTCAGGTAAAATGTTCCAGGCATTGACCACTCTGTTGCTGAAGTCGTATTTTCTGCAACCGAGTTTGGAGCGGTTTACATTAAGTTTGTATCTATTACGAGCTTATGTGTTGTTGTGGTTGAAGCTGAAGTAGTCATTGACGGGTAGGGCATTGTAGCATATAATTTTGTGTACAGTTGTACAATTGTACAGTTCCACAAACGTGGCTAGGAAATGATAAGATTTGGTTAGGTCTGTTTATGTAGAGGTAAGCAAGCTGACATTCATACTTTGAAAGAAAGGACAAAAATGTTGTGACTTAATATTTTCTATCATTAGAAAGCAACAACAACACCTAAGCGTGTATTAGGTCGCCCAGTATGCTTCTCACTGCCATTGTGGCACTCTTCCCTCCCCTCCCCTCCCATGCTCATTTAAATGTCTCTTATGTCATTAATGTTGCTCCATTAATCACCTGGCAAAGGAGTGACCCAGGCTGTGCAGAGATGGCTGTGTGAGAGAGCCAGCACATCCTTTGGGCCTTTATTGGGGGTGTAGGAGTCACACGCATGTTTTTGAAAGAGCTGTTTTATACATGGAAGCATAATGTTCCTCTTTCAGCTTAGAAGCGTTTTTTTTTAAAACCACAGAAGGGATAAATCTGTGCAATTGCCTAAGGCAGTTAGAAATCCTTTCATGCTTCAGCGTTGGGGTTATTTGGAAATACATGTTGCTTAGCAGCAAACGAAGTGTTAAAAAATGAGATGCAAAGGCTAACTTATCTTTCCTTCCTTCCTTGCAAAGAGGTGGGTCCCGTATTTAATGTACCGGTATTTGAATTTGTTTCCAGTAATTTTGATATTAATAATAAACAGCAATATCTTAGCCTAGGCCTGTTATTTCTCTTAGCTTTTTTTTTTGTGATTTTAGTTTTGCTCTTGTCAGTCTGCATGTGGATATAAGAACTGCATGTGAAATTTAATGTGGATCATTATGCATGATATGTGGGTTCATTATTGGAGATTCTGAAAATCATTATGGTTTTATGTCAACTTTGTTCCTTAAAAGCCTTGCTGCTCCATTTAGAGAAATGTCATCATAATTTCCGCCAATGTCCTGATGAGCAAGCTCATAATTTTAAAAGATATATTTATTTATTTATTTATAATATATATAATATGGCTGCACTAAATTTTCATATTACAAAATACTACTTGAAATGGGAGGTGGGGTATATTGTACAAATTTAAATGTAACAAAATGTGGAATTTAACCATGACTTACTTGTAAGAATTTTATGCTGTACCATTAACTGTGATCAAAAAGGGGAAAAAAATCTTTCCATGTATAGTACTCCTATAGCACTCCAAATAAATATTGTTGATTTCTTTTGGATAAATAGTCTGTAGGAGAAGAATAGGCTGAATTAGAAGGCAGAGTTAAATGTGTCATCAGTTTAGAGTCCTTGCATTGACACAAGAGACCCAAGTCCAGCCCCCTGTGAATTCTGTTGACCCTTGTTTGTTAGTTTATTAATTTTTTATGCCACCCATCACCCATTTATACAAAGTGACTCTGGGCACCAATTTAGCTTTGACCATTCGTTGACCAAATTCTTGTGTATAGGTAGCAATAATAAATTCTAGAAGGAATTTTAGAATTGCTGATGCTCAGAATCAAACTATTTCTGAGTAGGATTTGCTATTAAATTATTTACGTTCCAATCATGCATTTAAATGAATCTTCCAGTTCTTGACTCTTTTAGTACAAATCTTCCAAACTGCTCTTTGGAAGAGCAGTTCTAAAGACTGATATTTATCTGCAACCTGCCTTTTTTATTCAGAAGGCTGGAATCAGAACAGAGCATTATGATTTGTTTTCCTTGGAAAGCTTGCTACTTAAAGTCAATTTATAATTTACCTAATTTCTAATGCCTTTATATCTTTGTTTAGATTTCTGCCTCCTGCTGGCCATCTCAGTTTTTTTAAAATTATAGATTCACTTTGCTATAATATCCTAGGCTTGTATTTATATTTTACTTTCTAGGTAGCAGTAATATCCATGATGTTTATTAGAAGTTAGCTTTCTTCTGTAATTTGGAATTTCATCCGAAATACTGAAAGCTGCCCTCTTATTTGCAAAATCCTGATTAAAGGTTTTCTATCCTAGAACATAACCCTTTAGTCATGTTCTAACTTCTAGTTAGTTTCTGTGTGGACAGATTATCCTGGAGAAAATCTGTCTGTGTGGTAAAAGTTTACTTTGATTTGTTGACACATAATCGTGTTTCTAATTCCATTTTCTCAAATTTTGGACCTTCCATATGGGCAGATTCCACATCTTAGAATTAACCAATCAGCATGACTGTTGGTAATAATTCTGGGAGTTGAAGTCCACAGATGTGGAGGTTGTTTAAACTGGCTGTTATTTTTTCTATCCTTGACATCTATCATTGTCAAGGATCCATTCTTGGATTTAGAGAGGACAGACTTCTTGCTTTGACTCAAGATGGTTAAATAAATGTATTATTGCAGAGAAGTAGGAAGTCATACACAAAATAAATTCCCCTTCTTGTAGTTCACCCAGAGTATGACTCTGTCTGTCTGTCTGTCTGTCTGTCTGTCTGTATCCATCCATCCATCCATCCATCCATCCATCTGAGGGAAATGAGCGGTTAAGAAATATGTATAATTAAAAAGTTTGTGTATGGTGTGTGTATATACACACACACACACCCGTGTGTGTGTGTGTGTGTGTGTGTGTGTGTGTGTATACTGTATATGTATATATATAGTCCTATATCAAAGGCCATATGGTCAGTCATTTCCCAACCTTGAAACATTCTGCTGTTTTATATATTATTTTTATGTAATAAATAACAATAAAGCATAATACGTTATAGCAGCCCAAAGTTGCACGTGCAAATGGCTGGGGAGAAAGCTGTCTTTTCTTACCTATCCACATTTTTTTATAGCTGTGGCTGCTTTCTGGGAATTTGCTTTCCTTCTGAGGTAAAAACCTGTCAATAATTTAGTATCACAATACGACTGGGAGATGTATGTCTGCTGCCCTGAAAACAATGCTACACATTTTAGCATGATTTACTGCGCTGCAACTGTTCCGAAGTCTGCACCATCCTTTGCATGTAGAATGAGGGCGTAATTCAGTACAGCCATTGTAGATTAAGGTAGTCTTTAAAAGATTGAACAGCTGTCCGGAAAATACTAAATACGCCCCTCCAGCGGCTGTCCTTCATTTCACTCAAGGTATGACCTACAGGACTTCAGTTAGTAGTGGTTTCTTTGCTTGGGAGTCCACACTGGTTAAGGGTTGGTGACATCTTACACTGTGTGGGTTTATGTTTCTTGTAGCTAAAACTAGTTATTGATATTTCAAAATTAGTTGGAGAAAATATTTTTCTGTGATCAATGATGGGGGGGGGGGAAGTGATTCATAGTACACATGAAGGAAGCAGATCAAGCCCTGATATTTATGGTGACTAGTGCTATAAAGGAAGCATTAATGTGATGGAATGTTTTCCCAGGAGGGAGGGAGTGCATTCCAGAGGAGCAAGAGACAACACAGTTTAGATAGTTTGTGTAGGAGAAAGAGAGTGAAGACAGCTCCCCTTAATAGTTCCCAGGGTTTATGTTTTATAGTGAAGTAGTCTGTTTTAGTTTGGCAAGATTTCTATCTGTAGGTGAGGAACACTAAAGGAAACTGCTTAGATAATCTCAACTTGTCTTTCTTGGTTTTTGGAACCTGGAAATTAAAGTATGCTTGTATAGTTCTAAATACGATGGATTAGATGCAGACTTAAATAACATTTTTGGCCACTGCAATCCATGGAATCAGTAACATGTCACCCTACAAAATATATAATACCTGGTGAAATAGTTATGATTCTACCCCGTTCATAGTAAACAATATAATATGCAGGAGTTCTTGTGCCTTGTCCTATAGTGCCTGTTGCTAAAAATGGTTGTGCTTGGTGATACATTTCCATTTAAACTCTTTTATGGGTTACTGACAATATACAAATACTGCAAATAACTTAGATAAAATCAATACTATTATATTTTCCACCTTATATGTGGATTTATGAGGTTTATACTTGCATATCATCTCCCAGGCAAAGGGTGTTTACATCTTATATACTGGGATGCTGAGCATATGTTCTGCATCCATCAGTTTTCTAGTTCAATCTAGACATAATTAGGTGGGGCCACAAAAGATTCTTGTTTAGATTTAGATTTATTATTAGAGTTGGAAGGGACCTTGTAGGTCATCTAGTCCAACCCCCTGCTCAAGCAGGAGTTCCTACACCATTTGAGACAGATGGCAGTCCAGTCTCTCCTTGAAGGTCGCAAGTGTTGGGGCTCTCACGACCTCTGCTGGCAAGCTGTTCCACTGGTTGATCGCTCTCACTGTCAGAAAGTTTCTCCTCACTTCCAGGTTGAATCTCTCCTTGGTCAGCTTCCATCCATTATTCCTTGTTTGGCTTTCTGGTGCAATAGAGAACAGCTTGACCCCCTCCTCTCTGTGGCAGCCCCTCAAGTATTGAAACACTGCTATCATGTCACCCCTGGTCCTTCTCTTCGCCAGACTGGCCAAGCTCAGTTCCTGCAACCGCTCTTCGTATGTTTTATTTTCCAGACCCTTTATCATCCTGGTTGCTCTCCTCTGCACTTTCTCTAGGGTTTCAATGTCTTTTTTGTAGTGTGGTGACCAAAACTGGATGCAGTACTCTAGGTGTGGTCTGACCATGGCTTTATAGAGTGGTACAAGTACCTCTCTGGTCCTTGATTGTATCCCTCTATTTATGCAGCTCAGGACTGTGTTGGCCTTTTTGGCTGCTGCTGCACACTGCTGGCTCATATTTAGTTGGCTGTCTACCAGGACTCCGAGGGATCTCGGAGTCCTGGTAGACAGCCAACTAAATATTCGCAATCGCTGCTATTGAGTGTGGTTTCGCCTAGTTTGTATGTGTATTTTTGATTCTTCTTGCCTAGGTGCAGAATTTTACTTTTCTCTGTGTTAAATTTCATTTTATTGGTTTGGGCCCAGTGTTCGAGTCTGTCGAGGTCCCTCTGGATTTTGAGTCTGTCCTCTGGGGTGTTTGCTACTCCCGCCAGCTTGGTGTCATCTGCAAATTTGGTTAGTTCTCCTGCTATTCCCTCATCTAGGTCATTTATAAAGATATTGAAGAGTACTGGGCCTAGGACGGAACCTTGTGGTACCCCACTGTTTACTTCTCTCCATGTGGACTTAGAGCCATTGAGGACTACTCGCTGGGTACGGTTGGTCAGCCAATTGTTAATCCATCTGGTTGTGTAGCTGTCTATCCCGCTTTTTTCTAGCTTATGAAGGAGTAGGTTGTGGTCTACTTTGTCAAATGCTTTGCTAAAGTCCAGGTATATTATGTCTACTGCATTACGCTGGTCTACTAATTTGGTCACAGTGTTGAAGAATGAAATGAGGTTGGTTTGGCATGACTTGTTCTTAACAAATCCGTGTTGACTGTTGGTTATTACTTGGTTTGTTTTTAGATGATGGGAGATCTGGTTTTTAATTATTTTTTCCAGTATTTTCCCAGGTATTGATGTTAGGCTGATTGGTCTGTAGTTTCCTGGGTCTGTTTTTTTACCTTTTTTGAAGATGGGGACCACGTCAGCTCTTTTCCAGTCCTCGGGTAGTTCCCCTGTGTTCCAGGATTTGTGGAAGATGTGGTGCAGTGGTTCTGAAATGACTTCTGCTAGTTCTTTTAGGACTCTGGGATGTTAAAAGAACTAGCAGAAGTCATAGGCCACTGGATTAGATTGAGCATCTGATTTTGTATAAAGAAGTTCCCTGTGTTCCACTTTCTGTTAAATTGTTATAGTTATTATTGGTTTTCATCAGAATCTAAAATAATTCAAGCTAGAAATGCACAAGGTGTTTATTATACATTATCCAGAGTCAGCTGTTTTATACTGCAGCACCTATGAAGAAGGTGGGCTTATATGAACACCCCCCCAAACCATGGAACCACATATATTAATGGGCTACAACAAGCGGATTTGGTATGGCGTGAAGTAAATATCTATCTATTGGGCCATGTTCTGGAAAACAGAATGAAACAGTCTTATATATGTGTCTACATGAACTGCAAGTGAGTTCTCTAACTTTCCTCATTACCGGGGTTTATGATTTGCATGTCAGCCAACCCTAAAAACTTAAAACTGGTATCTCAAAGTCCTTTAGACCAGTGGTTCTCAACCTTCCTAATGCCATGACCTGCGCCCTGCTCCCGTGCCCCCACCGTGCCCCACCCCGCCACCGCACCCGCCGCCGTGCCTCCCACCCTTCCGCCGCCATTTGGGTTCTTTTACCCTCTGTGCATGCGCAAAAGTGTTCTGCACATGCACAGAGCTAAAAGAACCCAAATGGCGGCGTTCGGGCGAAGTCTCCCGACCCCTGTGAAAGGGTCGTTCGACCCCCAAAGGGGTCACGACCCCCAGGTTGGGAACCGCTGCTTTAGACAGAACCTCTAACATGGAATCTCTAATTTGGAGAATAGGAAGCATTAATTTTATCCCTGCATATAGGACTAGGCCAGTTTAGTCTAGTGGTGAAGGCACCAGGCTAGAAACCCAGGAGACAGTGAGTTCTAGTCCCGCTTTAGCCATGAAAGCTAGCTGGGTGGCTTTGGATGAGTCATTCTCTTGTCCCAAAGCCCAACTCAACTCACAGGGTTGTTGTAGGGAAATTAGGAGGATTATTAGGTATGTTTACCACCTTGAGTTACTTGTAAAAAAAATAAAGGCAAGATACAAATACATTAAAAACAAACAATAAATACAATCTATATAGAAATTGAGATGAAGATTATGAGGATAACTGCAATTTTGGTAGTTTAAAAACTTAATCTTTCATTATAATATTGGGCAGGTTTTTTTTAAAAAAATTGGTGCCCAATGTTATGTGTGTTTTATTCAGGAACCATGGAACAAATTTGTGTTTTGGTTCATTTTTTTTCTGTTTTGTGGTTAATGATTTCTTTATGTTTAGTACAGTTATTTCCTGTTGTAAATATTTTTAAACAAGCCAGTTTTCTAAATGTTACTGAAAATGCTATTTAGGGAGACCATCACATTTGGTTGTTGCCTCCTTTTCCAGCAATCAGTTTAATTTCCAAGTTAATTTAAGATTAATTATAACACTCTTTGTAGCATAGAAAGCAAAACAGATCCATTTCTTAATGATATTGTTTCTCCTTTCCTGCCAGAAGAGGGAGCCGTATACATTTAAAATAGTTCCAATTACTAAAGTTCAGTTCAAGTAAAATATCAGTCATGTTGAGGTGCTTTTCTTCCTGCGGTGGTGAGAAGACTTTTTGAGTTTTCTGGATGTCTGAGTTGAAAAATGCAACAAGGCTCCAACACTGTTGTTTTAATCTGGTGGAAGTAATCCCAGTTTACCTAGAGAATGAAAAATTAAGCTCTGAAAGGTACTGCTCACCTTTACCAGTAACTTCTTTAAAATGCTGAATTTGATATCAGTGCTAAAACATGGGATAATCTGATTACAATTTTAGCACTGCCGGCTGGAGGCAAATAGATTCAGAGAAAATTCAAAGAACGTGCTTATGCTTGACTAAATGCAGGTCAACCTTTGCACCCATCTTCTGAAATTTATTAAATTATCAAATATATTGTTGTTCTTGCGATGTGGGACAAATAAGCTAAGTAAGATCTAGGGATAGTAAAATAGAGTATTTCCAGAAATGCAGCATGCAAGGTTAAATTAAAAAAATAGCCCGGGAGTTCTTTGACATTTGCACATTATATAACCCATGCAGAAGGTGATCAAGGGAAAGTTGAGGGGGTTGTGTACAATCCATTGGGTATATTTAATATCAGAGAAGCCGTTCCCTCTAGGGTGGAACAAATCCCATTTTATGGCTGGGAACAGATTATGGTGCCTTGGGCAATTCTTCAGTAGCTAATAGATATGAAGCCCATCGACACTAATAATACTGAATTGTGGCTACTTTAATTTTAAAAGGTTAAGCTCAGCAGTTCAGAGCCCTCTCATATCCCCAGAGGCAATAATATATGTTGGAGTTGTGTATAGTGATGAACCAAAAAAGAAATGCTTTTTGTTGTCAACTTGAGCAAAAAAGTGTAAATTTGGAGACTTACTTTTGTAGGATACATAGGAAGAGATCTGTCACTGAAAGCAAGTTGGCCCCAAAAAATCTATATTAATTAAGAACACAATTGTTGTGTGGTGAGAAAAAGACCAGCATCATAGAAAAAGTTTCCATACCCAACTGTATGAAAAGTAGTTATTTCTGTTCTTGCATAATGACCACCACAGTATATATAAATTATATGGGGTTATTTTCTATTTTACCAAATTATATATCATTTAGTTAGATTACTTTGTAGTTATTTAATTAAATGCCCAGTTAAACTGAGGAATATTTCATCTTTTATTTCCTGAGAACCATAGGACCCTTGGGGAGCTGAATAACCCTCATTCATTTAAGTGTTTCTATTCATTTCTTGTTCTATAGCAGTCTTGTATATTCCAGTCAACCCTCAGTTGATGTATAAGAATTTGTGACCCCTTGTCCTTCTGTAATATATACAAATGCACATCGTTTCTTATGTATTCAGAAAGTGCATTGAAATAATACAAGCTTGTAGATTCTCCACAATGCCGCTTAAGAAAAACTTCATTAATTCAATTACACTGATGTATGACCCAGAAATAATTCATATTGTAAAGATGCCCGAGGTTTTTTTTTGTAAACTGAAACAAATTATTCTGATGGATAATCTTATATCTGTGGACATAGAAGGAAGGAAAGAAGGAAGGAAGGAAGGAAGGAGAGAGAAAAAAGAAAGGAAAGAAAGAAAAGGAAGGAAGGAAGGAAGGAATTAAGCAGCCTTTATTCAAAGTTACAAATTTGCTCACAGATACTCTCTTATTATCCTTCTGACTAATTTTGGTAAAGTAGCTTTAATTAAAACCCAAACCAAAAGGATGGTATGTTGCAAAGCACAACCTTCTGAAATAATTTTTCTTTTCAAGAACACCAATGAATTTTTTCCTCATAGGCATTCTGAAAAAAAAATCATGGTTGGCAGCAAACTAGTCCTTTATTACAGATTTATTCTCAATGTCAGAGCACAGCTAAAAGAAAAAAAAAGGATTGCAAATGGTCAAGTGGACAATGGTGCAAGAGAAGTGAAGGTGGAAGAAGAATTCAACATTGTCCTCCCACCTGCCAAATCTTCTGCAGACGTCTTCCCATCTAGTCCTCTGTTAGCAAGCATGAACTAAAGAATCCCTCTGCTGAGCTTTTAATAATTTGTAGATATAGACTGCTTACATGTCCGTATGCCTAGAACAGGGGTCAGCAACCTGCGGCTCTGGAGCCACATGCGGCTCTTTCATCCCTCTGCTGCGGTTCCCTGTCACCAGTTGGCACCACAATTTTGAGAGGAGCTTCTGTGTAGTGTGCCGTTGAGCTACTAGGAGCCACTATTCAAGCGGGAAGTTAGCAACCGTTGGTTGGCTAAGCCGCTTGACAGCTGAGTATAAAAGCCGGCTGTCAGGCAGAATTACTTGCCTCAGTTGTATGTGGATCGTTCGTAGTTTACCTGTTAATAAAGAGTTAACTTACCTGAGGAGTGCGGGTCTCTTTCTCCATACCCATCCGACTGGCTTTACAGCATTCTGGTTGTGGGGAGGGGGGAAGCAGGGCGTGCCAGGAGGAGACTCTATGGCAAGGGGAGGGTTTTCTGGTCAGCTCCACAATTGATAGGGCTTTCGGTTAGGACTGGTAGAGGAAAAAGGATGCCGCGCTAGGAGGAGACTCTATGGTGGGGGAACCGGACTTCTGGTCGGCTCCAGAATTGAACGGGGGCCTTCCGTTTAGGACCTTTGTGCCTCTTTCAGTGTTTAAGGTTGCCGATCCCTGGCCTAGAAGTTGAGTCATGGCAACTGGGCTTCTTTTCTTTTTTGATTTGAAACGTTTCACAGCTTATCCAAGTAGTTTCTTCAGTCTTCTTCTCCAGTTGCCATGACTCAACTTCCAGACAACTCCACCTCGATGACTGAGAATCTTCATGGACGTTTGTATGTATTTAAGTTTATAAAAAGAAGGAACATGTTTTTAGAGTAGAAAAGCAGTGGTAGCAGACAGTGAATTAGGGGTGTCCAACTTTTCTTGGCATTGCATTTAATATTAAATTGCATGACAGATCAGAAAGTAGATGGTAACATCTCAAATTGTAAATGCTATGTAAATAATATTAATGTGAGCTCACCCCATAAGTTTTCCTTACTCTCAGTATTAGAATTACAATTTTCTGTAAACCTTAAGAGGATTTTGAGATAGAGGCTCAAGACAGATTTTTCTTTCTTTGTTTCTTCCCACTCTGAAGAAAAAGTTTTTACATTCAGAAAAAAAAACACATGTAACACAGTCTTAGAGACTTATCCAGGCAGTTCCATGATTGTATGGAAGAAAAAAAGAGTAGTACTATCTTGTGGTGGCGGTGATGATGATGATGATGATGATGATGACGACGACGGCAGCATACCATCAAGTCATTGTCAACTCTTAGAAACCGCATAGATAGATTTTCTCCATAACAGTCTCTGCCTGACCTGGTCCTTTAACTCTTCCAATACTGCCCTCATTGTTACTGCAACTAAATCTATCCAACTTTGCAGTTGGTCATCTTTTTCTCTTCCCTTTCACATTTCCCAACATTAGAACATTTTCCAGATAGTTAGGTCTTTGAACAATGTCTTCAGAGTAAGATAATTTGAGCCTGATCTTTTGTGCTTTGAGAACTTTATTGATTTTCTTGATGATCCATTAGTTTATATTCTTGACTGTTCACAGTGTTCTCAGGAGTCTTCTCCAACACCAAACTTCAAAAGCATCAATGCTTTTTCCATATTATTTTTTCATAGTCTGAATTTCATTTCTGTAGAATGTCCTAGGGCCGTGATGGCGAACCTATGGCACGGGTGCCACAAGTGGCACGCAGAGCCATATCGGTGGGCACGCGAGCTCAGGTCCGGCGTGCATGTGTGCACCAGCCGGCTGATTTTCGCGCCTTCTGGGCCCACTGGGAGTCGGGAAACAGGCTGTTTCCAGCCTCCAGAGGGGGTGGGGAAGGCCGTTTTCACCCTCCCCAGGCTCCTAGAAAGGCTCTGGAGCCTGGGGAGAGCGAAAAATGCGCGTGCCATTGCATGCTGGGAGCAGGGGGGTCATGCGTGCATGTGCGGGGGTGCCTGGAATTATGAGTGTGGGCACGCACACACATGATCCCCCGCATTCCCCCCCCCTTTTGGCATGCGAACCAAAAAAGGTTCGCCATCACTGTCCTAGGGAATACCATGGCTTGCATGATTCTGATCTTTATAGGTATAGAGGTACTGTGGCATTTGGATATCTTTTCAAAGGCCTTCCATGGCTCTTCTATCAAGTGCTAGTCCAGTTTTTATTTCTTGACTGATTATTCCTTTATTTTTGATGGCGGAAGGCAGAAGCTACCCATTATTTCAATATCTTCATTGTCAATTTACTTCTCTATTATTCTGTGTGACATTGACTGTAATAATGAAGACTGGGAAAAATAAAAAGTATGATAGTTGGAAAGTCAATTCCTTTCTTACCTGTTCAATGCATTATTATCATCTTGAAAGTTTTTCATAATAGAAGCATCCAATTCTGTTCAGAATGCAAGTGGAAGGCAGTTTTTTCCCCTTAAATAATGCCAGCTCTATAGTATTATCTGAATTCATTTTGCTAGAAAATGAAGCACTGTTACTCACAGAAAATTAAAAAAAGTAGCTCAACGAGCTGATCATTTCTGTAAGTGCTTTTGACCATTAAAGTCTTTTTCTCTATCACCCCTTAACTTTAAAGCATTTTAGAAAGAATACAGGGAGGTAGTGACTTTTATTCTACTAACAAAAGGACAAACAAAATCACTGAATTTCTTCATCTACTCTATTCAATGAGATTTATCTCTAAACTTACTGAATGCTTTTTGGCTTCTCCGGCCATCTTCCCATACAAAGGGTAGGGTCTGTTAGATTTTCCACCCCAGGCTATTAGTGAACCTGATGGGTTCCTGAAAGAGCTTGAGGTGTTTCTTAAAGATTTTATGGGTAGATTTTATGGGATGTCATATATATATATATAAAATAAAAGTTTTATCCGTAAACTGCCCAGAGACATGCAAGTATGATGTGTGATATAGAAATTAAGTAAATAAATAAATAAATAGGACTGACTGTCCTTGAGGACTACTTAGGAGCTACAGCTATCCAGAATGGCATTAGTGTGGGCACTGTTGACTATGCCATATTATGTCCATGTTCCCCTCTGCTCCATCAGCTTCCCTGGTTACTGATTGGCTTCTGGGTACAATTCAGGATGCTAGTTTATCACCTATACAGCCATTCCTGTCATGGGGCCTGGTGTTCCGACGTAGCCTTAGCAGAACCAAGAAACAGAACCGCTTGTCTCGAAAAAAATCCCTCTTTATTTAACTACTGTGAATTCATGGCATTCACACACAGAAAAGTCCAGGCAATAATCCTTCCAAGGGTTAACTGAAGTACAGACTTTATCAGTTCTTGGATAATTGCCAGTCCGGGAGCTTCCAGCCACAAAACTGTAAATTAAACTCTCTCAAGCAGTCTCTGAGACACGAATAATGATGAACAAATCTTCCTAAATAAATCCAAATGGTTGTTTTCCACAACGCCACTCCCCTTTAGCTTCTATTTATTTCCCAGCCAGGGAGGGGCAATTCAGTGTCCATGTATGCCTTTCTTTCGGAGTCAGCTCCTGGTACTCAATTGTTCTCCTCTCCTGACAGCTCTGCGCATACACGCATCTGTAACAGGCCCCAGCTGTTCTTCTTCCCCACTTATCTCCGACTCTGAAGGCAGCTGGGAAATGTTGGAGGGCCCTGGCTCTATCTCTGCTTCCCACACAGAGCATCCATCAGAGCCTTCCCCAGACTCCAGGACTGGCCCAAGTTCCTTCCCAACGTCCTCATCGTCTGAGTCTGGCGGGCCACAACACTTGGCTATTTAAGGGGATGCCTATTTCTGATTGTTTCTGTCCACCGGATGCGATCAGGTAGAATGGGCATAATTTGGGTCCTATTGATTGGGGACCAAAAGATGTATTTTCTTTATTGTGGTATCTATCCTCTAGAATAATATCCCTCCAGAGACCAGGATGGCTCCCAGAAATCAGAATGGCCCGTGATTGTCTTCAAAAACCATTAAAACCTGGCTACAATAATCTTCCAGGTTTTAGGGCAGGGTGAAGGTTGGATGAGGGCTTTTGGGTTGATATGTCTGTCTTTGACCCACTTATGATCTCTTTTCTGTCTTTTGTCTTTACTTTGTAACTATTAAGTTTTTCAGAGTTGTTGGGAATCAGATAGCCTGTTAATGAAAAATAAACAGCAAGAAGAACCTAAAACACAAAGTTGTAAAGTTTTATTTCAAATTACTGCTTGAAAATCTTTACTGCATTCAAAGAGAATATGAAACTATTCATGTGCAGCCTATCTTTTCCTTCAATAACATTACCACACCAGATGGGACTAAGTGAGCTAACGTGTAAGATTAGGTCACTCGAGCATCATGAAAATGAACTGGATTGGATGCAATATTAGTGTGAAATGTAAAAGATTTGTCAGTTTGCATTAAGTGCATGTTCTCTTGTGCGAAGTACATGCAGCTACCTGTGTAATTTCATCAGAACTGAACTTACAGAGATTCAGTGCATTTGATTTAGATAATGTACAAGCTTGCACTAGAAGAATGAATAAGTTGACAGTTGGTATGTCTCTCTACAGCACTGTATTCAGTGTTCTCATGTGATTGGCATCACCAGATACTACTTTAATTGAAATCAGAAATGCTGTTTGTAGATACACTTGAAAATATATACAGAAAGATTAAAGAAAATGCTCTGAAGCCCCTTGTTTAATCTGTTTCCTATTCATTCAAACCAGTTTTTTGACATGGTATAAGAATAAAATACTCATCTGTAAAGCCATCCCAATAGGAATATTTCCATCCATTTTCTCCCTGATATTGCAGAGGACTAGAACTGCGTGACACAATTCCAAAACTTGTAGATAATTTTAATGCTTCATCCTAAAATATAGCATGGTTTCCCCAGAGGAAATGTTCCTTAGAAAAATATCTGGATGACTGTTCGCACTGGTATAATATCAAAAGAATGACATCTTATAAAGAGGCACAATCCATTCCTAGTTTATTATAGATAAAACTTACTTATTGGTGTTAGATATCACTAAAACCTTTTTTAAAGCTTCTACCAAATCATGTGGGTTATTTTATTAATCTTACAGCTATTTGCTTTAATTTTTGCTACCCAGAAACATTGCTTCTCCAGTTGGGTTGCAGGATAGGCCAGGAATGGGTGTTGACTTTGTCCTTCTGCCTAGAGACTGAGTCAGAATTTTTATAGCCACGTCCCATTGTCTCCCTCTCTGGCCCCAGTTATTGACTCAGTCCTGCCAGAGAGAGACGCTTCACTTCGTGGCTATCAACCTCTAGACAAAAGAACTACCGTATTTTTCGGAGTATAAAACGCACTGGAGTATAAGACGCACCTTAGTTTTTTGGGTGGAAAATAGGGGAAAACAATCTGTCTACCAGGTATTCATCTGGCTAGTCTGGTCAGCTTCAGCACATTATTTTATCTCCTGGTTGGGACTTTAAAAAACCTTCTTCTGAGAGAGTAACAATGAAAGAGCATGCAAGCCAGTAAGAGCTGGGAAGATAGTTAGCACCTGGTTAGGGCTAGAAAAAACGTACGTATTCGGAGTAAGTAGAGCAATGAAAAAAAATTCTACAAAGACTTAGGGCTGGAAAAACATTCTTTGGAGAGAGTAAAATGAAAAAGCCTGCAAGGTAAGAGCTGGGAAGATCTGTTAGCACCTAGTTAGGGCTGGGAAAAAAGCTACATTCGAAGTATAAGACGCACCCAAATTTTCAGCCACTTTTAGGGAGGAAAAAGGTGCGTCTTATACTCCAAAAAATACGGTAGTCATCTCCTTCCCAAAACCTATCCTGCTTCATCAGAAGTCCGAGCTTGCATCCTTGACAGCTGAGGTTTGAACTTCGCGCCCTGCGCCTGTCAGGCGATCGGGTTCAGGTTGCACTGGCCGCTCCGGTGTTCTGGAAACGCTGCTGACATTAAAAGCTGCTTTTGCGCCCCTTTGACTGCCTGCCCAAAAGGGTCTTCCTCACACTTGGTGCTTCGGAGCTAGCTACCCTGGGTCCGCCTCAGCTTGCCGCCCGAAATATAAGATTCGCAGCAAGAGCTACCAAGTGAGCTGGCCAACCCGGTATTAACTGGCGCTGCCGCCACTGCTCATCCCCTTCCTCAACTGAGGGCTCTTTGAAGTCTGCTTTTTTCAAAGGGGATCCCTCTCTCCTCACGGAGTCCAGATTTAGCTCCTAATGATCGCCGCTTATTTTAACCCTCAAAATGGCAGCTCGCCACCATTCATCTGGGGAGAGAGCCTTTGATGTTGTGCCCGAGGTTTCTGCTACTGCAGACAAGGGCAAGAAAAGAACCAAAAAGCCTGTGGAAAAATCTAGCAAGTCTCACAGTGCCAAGACAGAGCAAAGAGACGAAGAGAGAAGGCTTAAAGCCTTAGAGAAGCAGATTTCTCGAGCGGAGAAACTGCAGGCTGCTGAAATGTCAGCTACCAGCCAATCAGTTGCGAGCCTTTCCCGCCCTGCTCCAACTGTCAGCCTGGCTCCTCAATCAGACCTGCCAGAGGGCGCTGCTGAGCTTCCTCCTTCTCCTGCATTACTGAATATCTCAGAGTGTTCTGACCCAGCTGCCGGACCAAGGAACACAGCACAAACAGCATCCGAACAAACCTTGTTTTAATATTCACAAACTACTAGTTATCTGTCTTAGCAGTCGTTTGTAAAGTCAATGAAATAATAAAGCAATCTTTTCAGAGCAACAGCTGTTAATTAACCTTCTTAACAGCCGGCAATAGTCCAAGCAACAAGAGTCAAAAGTCCAACAAAGAGGTTGTCTGATAACAACACACTATCTTACTATTGATGGCAGAATGCCCAGGAACAATTTGCAGGAAACTGGACGTCTTCCAAACACGAGCCGAACAGGAGTTTTGAAGTCAAAAGACAGGAATGAACGAAGTTGTTTCCTGCAAATTGGTCAGTCCTTTTCCTCACTTAAATAGGCTATGGGAGTGGCCAATTAACCCTAAGAGTATACCTTCTCCTCAGGAGCCACTCCTGCCTTTTGGCAGCTCTGCGCGCACGCACATTGAGGACAGGCTCCTTCTCTTCTTTGTCTTTGTCTTCTGCCCTCATGGCAGCATCTGGAGGTTCTGAAGGCCCTGGCTGCATCTCTGCCTCTGGCACCAAGTCTTCTCCAGCCTCCTCACTGTCAGACTCTTGTACCAACTGCACAGGCCAATGGTGAATCACCACACCAGCTCCTCGCTGTCTGAATCAGCTACCAGCTGCACAGGCTGCTGGTGCGCCACAACACAGCGGCTTTTGAGGATCCCTTTGCCTTCTCTGCCCCTATTAGATGGCAAGAGCCTTCCATCAATGCTAGGGGTCCACCTGAGGCCACTTATACCCCAACGGCCACAGGATTGTGCCCTAGGGAGGAGGAAGAGCCGGATCTTCCTGACAGAGTTAATTTTTCATCTCTGAGACCATTACCAGGGGAATTAAGGCAGTCTGGCAACGCCAACAGATGCCACCTCCTGCAGTCAGAGAGGGCACTTCTAACGCTTCCCAGCAGTTACCTTTACAGGACTGCCTGCCTTAGCCTAGGTCCCAGTCTCGCTGTCAGTCTATAGGCAGTGATGAGTCATTAATGGGGGAGGAGGCTCAAATAGCTCTGACACTCTCAGACGATGAGGATCTTTCTCCTGACACCCCTGCCTTTTCCGAGCTGTTTCCTCTGGGGTTATTCAAGCCCCTACTCCACAAAGCCAGGGCCACATCCCAGATAGGCATTGATGCTGTGCCTCCACAAAAGGCGCCCCAGAGCCTGGAACAAGACCTGTTTTCTGCTCCTGTAGCAGAACAAGATTACATCCCGGTTCCTGACCTATTAACGTGGTCCAGAACCAATGGGCCCAGCCGGGGATTCTTCCCACTCCTTGTTAGTGATAAGAAATTATAAAACATGGAGCCCTCTTTATCTCAGGTCCTTTCACTGCCCTCCATTGATGATCCTGTCACTGCCCACTCCTCACCTTCCCCTTACCCTGTTGGGGATGCTGCTCAGGGCAGAGGACAAGAAATCAGAGATGTCCCTGAGAAAAGCACACATGGCGGCTGCCTGGGCTGTCAAGACCTCTTCGGCGGCCTCCTTTTTTAATCGCACATCACTGTCGTGGTTGCGACAATTACAGGACAACCACAGGAGGCTTGTCTCCATCAGGATCTGAATAAACTCATTGCCGCCATCCAATATTCAGTGGATGCCACACTAGATGCGGCCAAATATGCCTCTAGAGCGCTAGCCACCTCCGTCACATCCCGGTGGTTCTTGTGGCTTCGTCAGTGGCAAGCTGACGCCAAAGCAAAGTGGAGGCTTGCATCTGCCCCCTATTCAGGAGGCATGCTTTTTGGTGCGCCGCTGGAACCACTCCTGATCTAGAACAAGGAGAAGAGGAAGGTTATGCCTACTTTCTCATAAAAAAATCACATAATAAATATATTAAAATATTTAATTTAATATCTGGAACAGTAAAGAGTATAATGGGGCTAGAAAACATGGTTGTATTTGATTGATTGGAGAGGACGGGCTCCTACATGAGGCAATCTACATTATGATTGGTTGTTGGGTGAAAAGGGGAAATTTCCCTTTTTCCCCACCGTTTTTCTTCTGTGCGCTCTGTGTGCTGTTTTGTGATTTACCTGACAATTTACCTCATGATGTAGTGATGTGCCTATCTTGTTTACTGTAAATACAGATGTTAAATATATTTATTTATACAAAACTACAAGTGTGTGTCAGCATCTCTGACTTCATTTGGACATCTGCTGCACAATTCCCTGACAAAATAATATTTTAAAGTTTTATTTATTTTCTGCTTCTCCAATAGAGATTACATTGATTTATTTTCCAGTTACCAGTTTTTTTTAAAAATGGGCCTGCTTTTGAACAATTTTGATGGTCTAGAAATAATTACTTGCTACACCGTCAGTGAATCCATTAAAAATGACTCTTTTTCTAGGCATACACTTATGCTTTTCAGTGGATATTAATTTCCAGTTGTGTTTTGGAATAGAACAAATTTAATCCATTCTAAACATTCCACTCAGGTATTCCTCCAAGCCTATTAGGAAAATTAATATTATAGAGGAGTATCATTTAGGTTTGGTGCCTTAAGATATACAGTATATATATAAAAGGTAGGATAAAAATGTAATCATCATCACAATCACCATCTAAAGGCAGAGATTCTATGCACGATTTAGCTATGAGGGCACCATACGGCTTTATATCTGAATGAATCTGCGGATGGAAGGCATCTGCCAGTTGAATTGGTTTCCTGATTCCCTTTTTTCCTGCACCATGGCGCCACAGATCTATTTTATTGGGAGATTCTTCAAATCAGTTTTGAAGGGAATATAGAGGATTCAAAAAGAGAAGACTAAGGTCCATAGCTATTACAGAAGGCAATAACATCTGTAATAACATTAGTTTGTGGTTTAATCAAATAAAAAAGAGTAATAAAAATTGCTGTAGGTTTTAGTTTGATTCAGTGTTAAATTTAATAATTTTATTAAAATTTATTAAAATTAAAATTAGTAATAGTAATAATTTTGTGGTTCCGTATTATGGTGATTCTATTATGATTTTACATTCATTTAATATATTATCTCTTTTATTGTATTGTGTATACAATATAAGAGATAATATATTTAAAAAAGCCATAATAAAATCTCTCTCTCTCTCTCTCTCTCTCTCTCTCTCTCTCTCTCTCTCTCTCTCTCTCTCTCTCTCTCTCTCTCACACACACACACACACACACACACACACACACACACACACACACACACAGACAGATTTTATTATGGTTGTTTTAAAAATATATTATATCCTATATTGTGTGTGTATTGTATTATACACGCGTGCACGTGCGCGCACACACACACACTTCATTTAAATTAAATTTGTATATCATTGATTGCATGACTTCTGTAGATGCCATATGCTAAATAAAATACATATACTCCTGATGCAGGAAGATATATTCTTAAAATGTAAATTTTAAATGTTTAGCTGCTGTATCAATTTATTGCATTATTTAATGATACTTATTAATACTTATGTACTAATTATGATTCCATAAATATCCATATCAAATATTATAAAATAGCAACCATTCATATATATCCTGTTCTCTTTGTTTTAGTCAGCATTTTAGTTTACGTTATATACAGGGGCGGGTTGCTTATTCTTCGTGCTACCAGTGCTCTGCGCGCGCATTGCCATGTTTCGCAAGCGCGGAAGCAAAATCTCGCAAGGGGACGCATGCGCACACACGATTTTGGTGCTTTTTTTGCTTCCGCGCATGCGCAGGAAGCAAAATCAGTCCAAAAATTCCCCCCAAAAAGATGGTGCCACGCGACAGACTGGTGAAGACGGCACCAGAGCTGTCGTGCGCAAATAGTGCCATCTGCTGAGCGCTACCTGTCCGGTAGAGTCGACCGCACCGGTAGGAACCCACCACTGGTTATATGCCCTCTGAGACATATACCCCTGGTATATGTTCGATGAATCCTGATGCAGCAGGGAAATATTCTGAAAATTAACAGAAGTGTTGGTGCACAAGATCTATGATCTACACCAGGGGTAGGCAAAGTTGGCTCTTCTATGACTCATGGACTTCAACTCCCAGAATTCCTGAGCTAGCATGATTGGCTCAGAAAGTCTGGGAGTTGAAGTCCATGAGTCATAGAAGAGCCAACTTTGCCTACCCCTGATCTACACTGTATTAAGTATTGTAGGCAATCATTGATGGGAATAACAACAATTGTGAATGTCTGTGAAAGATTGCAGTCAAAAGAGTCAAGGGTAAGTAATGAGAAAAGGAGAATCAATAAAATTTGAGCAGGATTTCTTGAAATTAGATCTATAGACCTTTGTAGCTTCTATTAACTGGGTGTAGTAGAAGTTACTCCATATTGTGCACATACTTATGAATTAATTTATGATTGTTCAAGGACTTTCTGTTCTTGACTGTATGTATCAGGATGAGACCAGACCTTGTGGAATCATAATTAGTTTGATAAAATAGCAAAGCTTGCTAGTATCTAAATAACAGAGAATATTCACTATAACTGGATCAAAGCAGAGATTATTTATTTTGCTATTGATTTGAGTTTATATTTCATACTTGTGAATATCATATTTTCATTTAAATTATCTTTGGCCTCACATCTTTTTCAGATTTTATTTCATCTCAAAAACTTTTCATTATGTTTAATTTAGGGAAATTAGACTTCTTTAATTAATGCCTCTAGAAGCTATTAGAAGCTCAATTACATTTGCAAATTCATTTTTGAGTAGCTTTGTGGTTTTAAGATAAAAAATTAATTATTTGAGTATGCAAGCATTCTTGCTCATTAAAATGGTGCTTTTTATTTTGCTAGATACTTTTTTTAATGCATATATAGCATACAACTTCAAGTATAGAATTAATTATGCTAGAAAGTCAGTTTCAGTTTTGGCCCCTTGCATTACAGATGAAAAAATGGGAAATGTTTCAAAACTGCATACCTTCATTTACTGGTGAAAATATCCTAGATAATTTAAACTCAGCAAGTATAGGTAGTCCTCAGCTTACGATCACAATTGAGGCCAAAATTCCTGTTCCTAACTAAATGAAACAGTTGTTAAATGAGTTTTGCCCCATTTTACGATCTTTCCTGTCGCAGTTGCTAGTTAAATCACTGAAGTTGTTAAGTTAGTAACACGGTGGTTAAGTGAATCTGGGTTCCTCATTGACTTTGCTTGTCAGAAGGTCACAGAAGGTGATCACGTGACCTCGGGACATTGCAACCGTCATAAATATGAGTCAGTTACCAAGCATCTAAATTTCGATCACCTGACCATGGGGATGCTGCAATGGTCATAAGTGTGAAAATCAGTGGTGGATTGTTCCCGGTTTGGCCCGGTTCTGCGAACAGGTAGCGGCAGCGGCGGGAGGCTCTGCCCACCCGCGTGGGACGCTGCTGTGCATGCGCAGAAGCATCGCGCGCACGTGCAGGTGTGTGTGAGAACCGGTAGCAACAGATTTTAGAACCCACTACTGGTGAGAACCAATCACTTTGAGTGCCATTGTATGTTTAAACAGTCACTAAATGAACTGTTGTAAGTTGAGGACTAACCTGTAAAGGATTAATGTTCTTCTTTTTGCTGCTGCTACAGTATAATACATTATATACTGCAGTTTTCACTTTTTTTTTGGTTTGCCTCTCAAACCCTCTTTCATGGGGCCGAAGAGATGATAGTCTGAAGCCCCATGAAAGAGGGTTTGAGAGGCAAACATTATTCCAGTGACAAGAAAGTGAAAACTGCAGTGAAGAAGTGGCTCAAAGAACAGTCAACAAAATTTTATGAGGCAGGGATACATGCTCTCATTCGAAGGTGGGACATTGCTATTGAGAGAAACGGTGACTATGTTGAGAAGTAGAGCTGTGATCCACGGAGGACGAGCTTCATTTTGATGTATGCTACATGTTCTTGTATTGGTAATTATACCTGTCCTAAAGAAAATGGCATTGCTTTTTGAATCACCCTCGTATATGGTACTAGTGCTTTTAAGTTTAGAATCCAGAATCTCTACACAAGATTATAGAAGACAATACGCCTAATAGCTTCTGTTTATTAGCCTGTGGAAGATGACAAGCAGTTTTAGTAGTGACTGCAATTTTATTGGCCCCAGTTGTTTGTTTCACATAATTAAACTACTATTTGGCAGTGATGCTTTTTCATGCTCCTAGCTTTGGCAGGACTGCACAGCTGGAAAAATCAAGAGTAGAGCTAAATGCTTGTCGTTTTTATTTTTCTAAATTTTGTTTTTGCCTTTTGCGTACACAGTAATTTCATATGTAATTTAGTTTTCTAAATTTCTAACTATAGATTAATCCTCCACTTATAAGGAAGAAAAAGAGCTGCTTGACAGCAGTCATTCTGTTGCTTAAACTGCAATTAAAATTCTGCCACATTCCTGGGTAAATAAAGCCAAACAAGTTGAATAAAGTCAATGTCCTACCACTTGGTGGCAATTTTGAGCTACTGTGTAATAAAAGCGGATACTGGAAAGAGTAACAGTACTTTTAATTCACTTACTTGGGTTGAAAAAGAACAGCACCACAGGCTAAAAGTATTAATCATAAAATCCACTGCCCATTGTTGCTAAAATATCTAGCTAGACTGTCATGATTTCTTTTTTGGCATCCTTTATAGACAAATGGAAAGAATATACACAGAATTTGTTATTGCCTGCTGTTGAACAGATTTATTTTCTAATGACACAAACTGTTAGAATAATCTGGAAATTAGTTAGAACTGAAAGAGAAAATATAAAACAGTGCTTTGATTTACAGATGGAAAATAGTTAAAGCTGATGGAAGGAATAAAAGCAACTCTTTTAAAAAAAACGGCATGCAGTAATGAAGAACATCTTTGACATCAACTAGTTTAGCAGAATTATAATTTGGAATAATCAGGCAGTAAGTATTTTTCAGTTAAGATTCATGGAGGGATAGGAAAAACATTTTGTTTGTCTAGGATTAAAAATTCAGAATGAAAGTTGTTGTGAAGAATCCCTAAGTTATATTAAAAAATAGTGAGGAGTGGACAGTGGTCTGAGAAAGACAAACTCAAAGTTTGATGAGTAGAGTGTGAAGGTTTTGGAAATGGTCAAAGACACTGGAAGAAAATTTGGTAGGTAGCCAAGATAATTGGAAGTGTTTGAATGGGAAGTAGAAACACAGAATTGAAAAGGGGAAGATTCAGGAAGAGGGCACGATATCCACATTCACATAAAATGAATTCAGTTTGGAAGAGGAAACCAAGAGGTATAGGATTATTACATCTGGAAAAAATGGTTGCTATGCAACTGTATCATCGTCACCTGATGTCCCTAGTAGGGAATCAGCAATCAAAAGTTCAGTGATAGTGATGAATGACACATAGAATGTAATTATCTACTTAATTTCAGGCATAAATACTTGGTGGCAATTTCAGCTACATGCAGCTTGTGTGTGTATGTCTTTGTGTTTGTGTATAAAAGCTTTTGATATAATGAATTAAGATGTGCTTGAAACATCAGTCACTACCAATACTTTTTTGAAAATTGGGATGTTGTTAACTTACACCATGCTTATATTGTGTACTGTTTCTGGGAATTTCAGGGAAGTAGGGTTAAAGGATTGTTGACGTATAAATATAAAGTTTTAGAACAATAATACCTTTCCAATAGTTGTTGGTTTTTAAATTCTCATTTTTAATCATTTAATCACATATAGCATAATATGTGGTAATTGCATTTTTAAAAGGGCTTATTCCACCTTCTCAAAGAAATGAATTTTTATAATATATCTGCTATGTCTTCAGGCTTCTTAAATGTAATCTATCATAAGTATGGGTAAAATTGAAAAGATAAATGTCACCTTTAGCAGTTCACTTTGGAACTGTAGTAAGTGACAGAGTCATATTAATTAACATGGTTGGGTTCAGTGATCGTATTTGTCTAATATAATAAAATGTTATAACTGTAAGCATTTTCATCCTTTCTTTCTGTTCCTGTTCCTTTCACCTTGAGTGATGGTTGTTCCTGTTATCAAAATCTACTATCAAGAGAGCTGCAATGTGCTGCTGGGTTATTTGTCAATGCCTGGCTTTATTTTTGTAAAGAGGTATTGATTGCAGGATAATAAATATTTAGTTTAACAGGACTTGATCGGGAGCAAAGGGCTACCTGAAATTAAATTAATTTAAATTGTGTACTGTGGAGACACAACCCAGAATTCTCCTATTGTGAAAGACATGTTGCTAGAAATACTCAATGATGGGGAAGCCACCAAGATGCCCTAAGATATTTTGAGACACATAATCCACTGCTTTTGCTAAATTTGCTGATTTTGATGGAAATCAGATTCCAAAACAGCCATTAGGCCAATCACAATGTATTTTATTAATTTTTATAATTGGTATTTTTTCAGAGAAATACTGTACACACAGTACACTGTACACACATCAAACAAGTAAGGAAATATTTAGAAGAAAATGCTGGTTTTGCTATTGCATTTAGCATTCATACCAATTCTCTTGCAGAAATTATAAAGATTAATGCTGAGAAAGAGAGGGGGTAGCAGACTTATGAATAAACACTGAAAAACTAAACAGAAACCAAATTATCTGATCCCTCAATTTTTATATCCACCTCTTTCTGTTTGGATGTGTGGAACATGTTTAACAGTGCTACTTTCTGTTCCATGGGTCGGCAGATGAAGATTTCATCTCTTAAACTAAATTTTATAACTTTTTCCATTTGCTAAGTCTCCTAACATTTGGCGCCTTGTATGCACCTTTTCCAAATTTGCATAGTTGTTAATGTAAATTGCTTTAAGAACCTTTTTTAAAATGCAAATTACTCTCATTTTGTTCATTGATAGATCCATTTCCATAGTACTGTATTTACTGTGACTTTCTCTACTAATGTAACCTTTTTAAAAGGTTTGATTTAGATTCTAGTTTCGGTATTTACGACTTTTCAGATTTTTCCCCCCTCCGCAGGGACTCTAAAAATCAGGGAGAGAAGGTTGCCAACTAGATTTGGTTTAGTGCTAACCTATAGGCCACTTAGAAGTCCACTGAAAGAAAAATGCCCCGATTTGCTCAGTAGGATCCATAATCATTTGTTTTATCATACTCTTTGATATTGTGTTGGTATACACTTCTTGAATAGATGGGTTACATAGGTTAGTTATTGACTTTATTGTATCTGTTTTCTTTACACATACAGGTAGTTCCCAACTTACGACTATAATTGAGCCCACAATTTCTGCTGCTAAGTGAGACAGCTTTTAAGTGAATGTTGCCCCATTTTAAGACCTTTCTTGCCACAACTATTATCACTGTAGTTGTTAAGTTAATAACACAAGTCAGTTGCCAAGCATCTAAATTTTTATCATGTGATCACGGGGATGTTGCAATGGTTGAAAGTTGAAAAATGGTCATAAGACACTATTTTCAGTGACATTGTAACTTCAAACAGTCACTAAATGTACTGTTGTAAGTCAAGGATTACCTTACATTACATTAAGAGAGATGATAAAGTTCTTTATCTCTTAAGTATTCTTTAAGTAGTCATATCTGTGCAGTTGGTGGTTTTTACGAGTTCTGTCCGTTTAAATTAGTATTACCTAGGTGAATTTTTTTTATCAAAAGCTGTTAAACAAAAGTTTAAATCAGACACCTTTAAAATAAAATGATCCTACTTGATACTGATGATCAGTGCTGGTTTTCTAGCTTTACTTTAACTGTAGGGGTATGTGTGCACGCACAATACTTTTGGTACAATTTGGTATACAAAGATAAAAACAAAGAATTGGAAATTCAAGGTAAATGGTGAGTTTTGCATTTGCAAATTATAGAGAGAGAAAGAGAGATCCCATTCAGAAGATTTCTCCTGAGATCAAATAAAACTTAACCTCACCGCATGAAAGGGGAAAAAAAAATAGCCTGTGTTGGGTTTGCTGTTGTGAAGTAGCTTACAGAGACACCTGCTCCAAGCTTTGTCAGAAAACACTGGATCAGGGGTGGGTTCCTACCAGTGCGGTCCAGTGCGTAGCTGTGGTAGGGATCTGCCGATAACCCAATTTGCGTGCGACTGCTCTGGTACCGTCTCCATCGGGCAGTCGCATGCGTCGCCATCTTTTTTTATGAATTTCTGGGCGGTTTTGCTTCTGCGCATGCACGGAAGCAAAATTGTACGAAAATCTCGTGAGGGGACGCGCGTGTGCGAGAGATTTCAGCGAGATTTTGCTTCTGCGTATGCGTGGAAGTAAAATCGTGCCGAAATCTCATGCGCGCGCGCATCCCCTCGCAAGATTTTGCTTTTGCGCATGCGCAGAAGCAAAATCGCGCAAGGGGGCGTGCACATAGTGCACGCGTGCACGAAGTATGAAGAAACGCGGAGCAGCGCACCGATCTGGGTAAGTGAGCAACTCACCCCTGCACTGGATGACATGGTGCATGGTGCTTGAGGTTGTTGAAATCTGTTTTTCAGGGGATACAGGAAACAGAATTTTTATGAGAAATGTGCAGGCAAGATTCCTCTGTGATTTCTTTCTTTTTCCCTGATTGTTTTTACTTTGCAACTATAAGAATTTTGGATTTTCCAAGAAGTGATACGTGGATTATATATTTGTAGGAGAAGGTGGGTGAATATGACAGATTTAAGAATGGCCATATATAAATGCCATATCTACCTTTACAAATGTCCCTTGTCAATTTACAATAATCTGTAATTAACCATTTAGGAATTACATCCATTTTACTTAACATGCCTTTCTATCCTAACCATGAGAGGGGAGCCTCAGTACTGGTTTTAATGGATTTAAGTTTTGCAGAATTCTGATGGTGTGAAATATTGCACGTTTCTATATTCAAAGCTTTCTGTAAGTATCCTTTCCAGCATTTGCAAAACTTATGAGATAGTAACAATACATTTTAATTGGCTAATTTAATTAGGTCACTAAATTTCTTTTATGGAAATTTATTACCATATATTATTATTTCCCATTTTAAACATTCACACTTCCAAATATTTATGTGAGATTTGCTTCACGTAAGTCTTGTCTCCTCTGTGTAATCCTCCATAGTTTACAATATGCATAGGTATTTCATTTAATCTCGTATAACCTGCCTCTAAAGACATCTGCTTATATATCACTGTCTTTGAGATCTTTTTCTGGCTCATATTTTGGTCTCTTGGTTACTGCTATTATAAATTTATTATCCTGTATGATTTATAATACCACAGCTTGTGCAAATAATGGCTTAATACCAAGAAAGCTTTTTTTATTCTGTAATAAAATTATATGCCTCAGATTTGATACAATACTGTGGGTATTTCATGAAATTTAGGTTATAAGCATCAAATCTATTTGAAACTCATTGCAGGCCACAAACAAGGTAATGGTGTGTGTGTGTGTGTGTGTGTGTACACATGGCCTTTGTCCATCATGAAAAAGTTAAAGCTTTTTGGGGGAAATATTAGATAAGTATTTGCGCGTGCACACACTCTCTCTCTCTCTCTCTCTCTCTCTCTCTCTCTCTCTCTCTCTCTCTCTCTCTCTCTCTCTCTCTCTCTCTCTCTCTCTCTCTCTCCTAAAGTTCTAACCTTTTCATGATCACGTGAAGTGTTAATACCACTTTATAATGCCTTGGTAAGGCCACACTTGGAATACTGCATACAGTTTTGGTCGCCACAATGTAAAAAGGATGTTGAGACTCTAGAAAGAGTGCAGAGAAGAGCAACAAAAATGATTAGGGGACTGGAGGCTAAAACATATGAAGAACGGTTGCAGGAACTGGGTATGTCTAGTTTAATGAAAAGAAGGACCAGGGGTGACATGATAGCAGTGTTCCAATATCTCAGGGGTGCCACAAAGAAGAGGGAGTCAAACTTTTCTCCAAGGCACCTGGGGGTAGAACAAGAAGTAATGGGTGGAAACTAATCAAGGAGAGAAGCAACTTAGAACGAAGGAGAAATTTCCTGACAGTTAGAACAATTAATCAGTGGAACAGCTTACCTCCAAAAGTTGTGAATGCTCCAACACTGGAAGTTTTTAAGAAGATGTTGGATAACCATCTGTCTGAAGTAGTGTAGGGTTTCCTGCGTAAGCAGGGGGTTGGACTAGAAGACCTCCAAGGTCCCTTCCAACTCTGTTGTTATTATTATTATTATTATTATTATTATTATTATTATTATTATTATTATTATTATTATTATTATTATTATTATTATTATTATTATTATTATTATTATTATTATTATTATTATTATTATTATTATGGAGAAGGGCTTATGGATCCTACTATTGGAGAAATGAAAGCTCTTGTATTTTCCAGTGGAGAAAGAAAATACTTTGATTGACTGAATGAAAGAACCTTAACTAGGTTAAGGTTCATCACTAGCTGGCTGATTGAGATACAGGAATATGTACACTTAATGGTTGTCAGTAGGATTGTAAAGAATGATACTGGAAGGAAATAAAATTTAGAAAATGAAATATGGCAGTTTAGTGATTTTTTTTTAATTACAAAGAGAGTTTTCTCTGTCCCCTATATTTTAGATGAATAGTTTTGTCATGTTATATATGTTTATCAGCTCAGCGGTTTGGAAATATCTCTGTTGTCATTCAACAGCTGCTTTGTGATTAGGCACAGATAATGAGGTAATTATCACTGTCTGTGCTTTCTTCATTTCATCTTTCTTTGAACTTTCTATTTCTAATTACCCCTACTTAACCATTAATGTATCTATAAAGCTTTGAATTTCATACAGAGTTGACTGTTCTCCATGAAAAATTAAATTTGTTGAACTGGTCACAAAAAAGAAATAGCTGAGTAGGTATCTACACGTATGCTGCCATATTTTCTATTTCATCTGTATTTGGTCCTCAGATGCTCAGAACCCGACTATTACCAATTGTAAATTCAGGAGATGATTCCCTGCTGTGTCCAACAGGACTACAGTACTTCAGTTGTAGTAAGGCAGGATGCATTCTCTGAAGTGGTTCTTACTTTCTGAAGCACACTTAGCAACTGTGGGGGTTTCTGCCAGAAATTAAAAAATAAACATAATTATTCAAATTTTTCCCTTCCTTTAAAATCAGCTGCTCTCATTATTTTCTTTTAAATTTGTTGGAATCAGGTTGTACTTGGTTTTTATTCTATATTTTGTTATTATAGTTAAAAAACCATTTAAGCGAAAATAGGTCTGCAAGTAAAAAAAAATGGTGATAGCAACAATAATTTATTAAACTTGTATGCCACCCAACTTTTCACGAATGTGCAATTTATATGGCCAGTAGCCTTGATGGCTAGGGAATTACTAGTAATTCTCACTTAACCACCCACAATTGGGAATGGGAAAGGCTATTGCTAAGTAACATGGTCATTAAGCAAGACATGTGACCCCAATAGATCATGGGTGTCAAACTCAATTGCGTCACAGGCCAGATCATGATGTATCATGACATTTTTGCCTTTGCGGAGCTGGGGTGGCCTGTGGCCTGTACGTGACATATACGGCCCACAGGCCACCAGTTTGACAGGCCTGCAATAGACTAAGGAACTCACTTCCACTACAATCAGTAAGCAAATCACCTCATTAAGCATAACTGTGACTTGCAATTTTATTGCTGACTTCTCCATTGATTCTGCTTGTCAAAAGTTGGCTATGAAGCAGTTAAATGACAATCGTGGGATACTGTAATGGTTATAAATGCTTTCTGTTTGCAAAATACCCAAATCTTTTTTATATGGCCACAGGGATGCTGAACTGTCACAAGTGCAAGGAACAGTGGCAAAGTTATTTTTTTCAGGATTGTTGTAAACTTGAATGCTCTCACTAAACAGGGCAGTCGTTATGCAAGGACCACCTTTATGGGTTTTTGAAATTCTAATCATCTGATGGGCTCTTGGTTGAAGGGCACTGACCCAGGGTAAAGTCTTTACTCAATCTTCTACATGATTGTCTTTCAATAGCAGTAGCAGCCTAGATCTTAAGCTTCACACATTGGAACTCTGCTTAATTTTGTCACTTGCTTTTTGTTTTAAAAGCGCGAGAAGCTGGTACATGAGTTGGAGGAAGAGCGACATTTGAGATTTGAAAGTGAAAAAAGACTACAAGAAATGACCCTGGAATCTGAACGCCACAGGGTTCAAATGTGTGGACTTCAACAGCAGTTTTCAAGGTAAGCAGGATTTTTGAAAAACTACCCTATCTAATTACATCTTTACTGTACATACACATATACACTTGTATACATAAATGGTAAATAGTCGATATTGTTGTCATAGTTGTTACTAATTTTCAAACACTATCTGTTTCCAATAGAGACTTGTCTTGCAAATGGCACGATTGTCCCCAAGTTGCAAGGCTGTGTTCTTGAATGCAGTTCAGTTTCTTAACCCTCCGGCAGCCAGTATATATCAACCAAAACAGTTTAGCTGGACCTGCATTTGCAGCATCATGTTGCATAAGTACCTGTAATGTGAGGATGACTTGATCCTTAGGAATGTGTGTGTGTGTATGGGGAGAAATGCTCTTAAGGAATGATAAGATAAAAGGGGATATAGCCCATAGCTGCACAATGGACAGAGAAAAAGACTCAGAAAGGAACCTCCTTAGATTATCAGGCTGTAAAAAGGGACTGCGGGAGATTTGGACTTTCAGACCTGCAAGATTCTGTTAATGCAGCCATACAATAAAATAGAATTTGCTCACCTGGTCCTGTTTCCTGTCTGGTCTACCTCAGAAGGCCAGTGGACCAAAAAAAAAGAATTTATATGACTGAACTATTCTTGATAAATTAATTCAGCTGTTATTACAAATGCAAATATATCACAGTTTGTTGCAAAAATCAAAACCAGAAGCACACACAGATGACTGATTCAGCTGGATTCATAAACTTCTTTACAAACATAGTAATAGATGAATTTACAATACCATTAGCAGAGCTCTTCTTCAAGCAGTTACAGACAGCAGAGAACAGTTAGTTTCATTTCAGCAGAGTTCAGAGTGAGAGAGTACAGAGTGGGGAACGAGCAGAGTGGGCTGAGCCACGCCCAGCCTTAAGCTAAAGTTTCAAATTCGATTCTCTGCACAGACTCAGAAGTGGTTAGCTCCCATTGGCTGACTTAGTTGCTATGCCTATTCATTAGCTAACCTTGTTAACATGGCTCTCCCAGTTCATGAATATCTTAACAAAATACAAATAAGTCCTCGACTTACAGCCATAATTGGCACCAAAACTTCCATTGCTAAGCGATGTAGTAGTTAAGCAAATCACTCTGGTCATTAAGCAAATCCAGCTTCCCTCACTGACTTTGCTTGTCAGCTGGGAAGGTGGCAAATGGTGATCACATGACCCTGTGCCGTTGCAACCATTGTAAATAGATGCTGGTTGTCAAGTGCCTGAATTGCGATCATGTGACCATGGGAATGCTGTATTGATTGCAAATGCAAGCACTGGTTGTAAGTCACTTTATTCATCACCATCCGAACTTCGAACGGTCACTAAATGAACGATTGCAAGTGAAGGATTTACCTGTAGCAGGATGCTTATTAGAGAAAATGGAAAACTGAATAATTCCTAGTGCTGAAATCTGATAGTATGTGAATGATCTTGGGAGACGGGAGGAAGACTTCCAGTCTATCACATGGTCTGATAAGAGGCAGCTGAGGGTACATGTGGGGAAAAAGCATAGGAAGTGTTTCAGAAGGCAGTTTTCTTTCTAAAAGATGTATTAATTCTGTATCACTGATAAACTCAGAAGTTATCAATTGAAGATATTGATAGTTTATTACTGTTCTAAGAGACATGAACACAAGCTGTTTCTCTCTGATCATCAAGGTATATTCAGTTCATATGAAGAGAAGTGAGCACATTTGGAAGATCAGGTCTCAGTTTAATAAGCCAATGTATGAATCTTATACAAAAACACCAGCTTTCCTTCTATCTTCAAGTAGGAAACTGAATAAAACCAGGAAATCAGAAGTTGGCTTATAATGTTTGGAAGCCTTTTATTAATTATTTTTACTTTTACTCACAGAAGTTACATGATAGTATGCCTATCTACCTATCTCATAAATGAGTCTATTTTTCCCCAGTTCAGATATAACAGGAAACTTAATGAGCCAGTGCAACCTAGCTTGCTTCCTCAATGTGAAGTGGAGCAGAGAGGTTATATGTGGTTTATTATGAAAAAATGATAAAAACATGAAATCTATCATTTTAGAATACAAAGATTCTTTCCTCTCTTATTCATCTATTATCAGCTGAGCAATACTTAGCTTGAGATGGATCAAAAAATCTTCACATAAACCTACCAGACTTAAAAATGGCATAACTGTTACAGGAAGTCCTTGCTTAATGACCAGACCAGCCTGAAATCTCAATCACTGAGTGAAGCAGTCATTAAGCAATTCATCAAGTGACTGCTTTGTTTGATAATTGCAATCCCCTTGCAGTCGTTAAACAGTCTCACTGGTTATTGGTTATTATGCACTGGGCGTGCATAAGTGCACCAGTGTGCCTACCGGTTGCACGCCCTGTTTTTGGAATCGGGGAGGGGATCGCAGCGCTGCCGCCTGAAAACGCTTTCCTCCCCAGGCTGAGTGGCGGGCTGGCAGGTGGGGGTGGGGGGGTGGGGGCTACATTCGGAGTATAAGACGCACCCAGTTTTTGACCCTCTTTTTGGGAGTAAAAAGGTGCGTCTTACACTCCGAAAAATACGATATATAAACAATGTTATATCTATGTATATTACTAATATGTACTTGACAAAACAAACAAACAAACAAATAAATAAATAAATATTTAGTTGCAAGTAAGTATCTCAAAAGTGCTTTTCCAAAAGGCAGCTGGATTTTCTTGGTTTTTGTTTTCCTTTTCAAAACATTTCGCTCCACATCCAAGAAGCGAAACTTTTTCAAAGGAAAAAACCCAAGGAAGTCCAGCTACCTTTTGGAAAAGCACCTTTGGGACAACCATGCCCGGGATGATTGAGAATGAGGAGTGCCTCAGGGGGGTGGGGAGTCTTTTGGAGGCCTGACGTGAGCTGCATGTGAACAGCCAGCCCCACCACATGAAGGACTGAATGCCTAGGAAGCTCCCTCAGTGGGACAGAAGGCAGCTGGGTAGCAGGGAGTTCCAAAGGCTCAGGAGGCTCCGAAAGTGCAGCACAAAGCAGCCTCCCACCCACCCCGTCTCCGCAAAAGGGTGGATATGCATGGGGAACCACCACAGCAGAATGCAAAGAAAATTCAACATGATTCTTAGTAGAGATTTGCTTCCACAGGATCTAAGTATCTGCTTGGTGGTTTTAACCCACTGGAATGCAAGCTGGAACATTTTATTTTAGGATGGATGGTGTTCTGCACAGCCTTGCGGGAGCTTTGCTCAATTTACAGAGGCTTGGGAAAGTGAAGGCAGTTTTCCCCCCCCCCCCATCTCCCCCCATTTTTTCAGCATGTAGCCAGCTCCAGCGTTCCAGCCCTGTCCTGATTGCAGCAAAAAGGGGCGTTTTAGGATGCTGCAAATGAATGGCTGCCTTTAGCACTTTTTCTTCTTCTTCTTTGATCTTACTCTCCTATGCAACAGCCTACAGCAACTGCTCCTCAGCCTCTCTAGTACTGCCTTATTTGCAACCTCTCTGGTACTTCTTTATCTGCAGTAATCCCAAAGAAGAATTGTCTGGGTGTTTTATAGTGTCATTTGAGTAAGAACATGAACTTGTCCTCACGATACAAAAGAATTAGACGTTTTGCATAGACATGTTCTGTGAAACCCTTATGGCATACCCACACCCACACCCACATACTGTGTAATATCCAGACAAATGCTCTGTTGTTAGATTGGTAACATTGTTTTCTTTTTACCGTTTCAGTTTTCATGTTAGGCCAAGGGAAACTATAAAAGACATTATTATATAATAGCCCATCTGCAAACAGTTATGGAGGCTTTTCTACAAAAAGCTATTTTCAACTGTAAAAACATTATAGTAAAAATGGCACTCTCGGTAAACACCTGCAACTGTTGTTGGGTGATGAGATTACTTTGAAAAATGCTTCACTGGGATCAGGGGACTTATTTCCAAGTTACTTTCCATAGGATTGTAGCCTTGCAGTACAGTGTTGGGAGTTTTATGAGTGAGACCATCTGTGGAGAGTAGGTTTAGTATACAGATAGTCCTTGACTGACAACCGTTTGTTTAGTGATTGTTTGGAGTTACAGCGGCACCGATGGTCGCTGTGCAGCACCCCCCATGGTCACGTGTTCAAAATTTGGACGCTTGACATATTTGGACGCTGGTTCATATTTATGACGGTTGTAGTGTCCCGGGGTCATGTGATCACCTTTTGTGACCTTCTGACAAGCAAAGTGGTTGTCTTTGGTTTCTTCCCCAAACCCCAAAAACTTTAACCTTAGACTGTCTACAGTCGACCTCTCCTCGTTTCTAAGAGGTCTGTAAGGGGCATGCATAAGCACACC